>JACEFZ010016170.1:0-111408 GCA_014155875.1 Cepaea nemoralis | reverse complement strand
GAGGAGGGGAGGAGGAGGAGGGAGGAGGAGGAGAGAGGAGGGAGGGAGGAGGCGGAGGGAGAAGGCGAGGAGGGAGAAGGAGGATGGAGGAGAAGGAGGGGAGGAGGAGGAGGGAGAATGAAGAGGGAGGAGGAGGAGGGATGTGGAGGGAGGAGGAGGAGGGAGGAGGAGGAAGGAGGTAGAGGGAGGAGGAGGAGGGAGGAGGAGAGAGGATGAGGAGGGAGGAGGAGAAGGGAGGAGGAGAAGGGATGAGGAGGAGGAGGAGGAGATGGAGGAAGAGGGAGGAGGAGGGGGAGGAGGAGGGAGGAAGAGGGAGGAGAAGGAGGAGGGAGGAAGAGGGAGGAGAAGGAGGAGGAGGGAGGAGGGGGATGACGTAGGAGGAGGAGGAGGGAGGAGGAGTAGGGAGTAGGAGGAGAGAGGAGGAGAAGGGAGGAGGAAGGAAGAGGAGTGATTAGGAGGAGGGAGGAGGGCGAGGAGGCAGGAGGAGGAAGAGGGAGGAAGAGGAAAGAGGAGGATGGAGGAGGGAGAGGGAGGAGGGGAAGGGGAAGAGGAAGAGGGTAGGAGGTGGAGGAGGGGAGAGGAGGAGGAGGAATATAACGCATATGCCTGTAGATTTAATAATGGCTGAAGTTGTTCCATGTCTTCTTAGAGTTGGCGACAGTGTAAAGAAATATAAAATCTTCAAACTTGATAGAGATAAGGTAACTATTATTTATTTATTCTTTAAGCATAAAAAGATGAGTTACAATGTTATGCATTATGTATTATTTTTATGAAAACTTTGAAAATGCCTTAAAGATTGTATCATTATTTATTATAACTCATATGCCGGTATATAACTATAGACAAAGAGTTTATAAATCTTTTTAAACGATGCAACAATATGACTATAAGTTATACAGAAAAGTTATACCCCTTGAAATAACTTTTACAGAGTTAAGTCCCCTCGCTGTATAGAAATTACAATGAAAAATGGAAAATTAAATAATATTGGGTAAGCAGCCGATTTCACACTAAAAAAATATGACAGTGGGCTGCGCTGGAATGAAAGAAAGATGTGTAGAAAATTTCATCTCAATCGGATGGGCCGTTCGCGAGCGCATAAAGGACATACGGACATACAGACAGACGAAGATCGCCTTTTATATATAAGATAAACATCTGGGTTTATCACCGATAATTAGAAATAGTATCAATAAGTATGGGTAGACTAATATAGAAACATGTGAGATCCTTGCCGACTATTAGAAATTTTGTCAGAAACACAATATTGATAGTATGTGTAGATATAATATAATGTATACAGTATTGATAGTTTGTGTAGATATAATATATATACAGTATTGATAGTTTGTGTAGATATATACAGTATTGATAGTATGTGTAGATATAATATATACAGTATTGATAGTATGTGTAGATATAATGTACACAGACTGACACTCTTCGCTGGTGGTACGAAGTTCGTGAACTGAGCTGAGAACCTGCTTGTGTGACCTGTGTGACCTGTGACGGGCGGTTGGAGAACTCACTGAAGAATCCTTGTGCAACTAATGTGGTTTTATACAGACATGGCAGATAAGGACCTGATATTATTCAATGACAATAGCTGTATTTTGTTAATAACTATATGAAGAAGAAAAAAAAACATTACATTTAGAACTGCGAATAAATTGGTAGATCGTTACGGAACACAATACGATGTTCAACAATTTACTGTATTAAGTAAACACTTTTTTAACTTGCAAAATTTCTACAGGTAAATTCACTTTCCGAACTGGGAGTACAAAGTGTTGTCAATTAGATATGATAGAAACAAGCAAACATTGCCTAGGGTGACTATGTATGGGCAATGAATATACAACATCCACGACCTAATAAACAATGCAAGATGAAACGTCAAGATACTGGCTGACAGAAGCAGGTAATGTGTATGTGTGTGCTCATGCGTCCATTGTCTGCTGACACATTAATACGCTAGGTACATCCTTGTATACTACATGTATGTGCATTCGTATGTATGTGTCTGTATGCGACTACATGTATAATGGCGCCGATCATCATCATTGTTGGGCACAGTCTGGGTATTTGAGACATGGCCGCACTTGTCATGAACGTAGATGACGGATTGCTAATGATTACGTGGTTGATATATCATAGTAGCAGTAACGACCTGTTGCAGTAGTCTATGTGTGAGAAGGCGTCACCGAGGTCGATATATCACAGTAACAGTAACGACCTGTTGCAGTAGTCTATGTGTGAGAAGATAACGCCGTGTGTGATATATCACACTAACAGTAACGACCTGTTGCAGTAGTCTATGTGTGAGAAGACGTGGCCGTGTGTGATATATCACAGTAGAAGTGACGACCTGTTGCAGTAGTCAATGTGTGAGATGACGTCGACGTGTGTGATATATCACACTAACAGTAACGACCTGTTGCAGTAAACTATGTGTGAGAAGACGTCGACGTGTGTGATGTATCACAGTAACTGTTGCAGTAGTCTATGTGTGAGAAGATAACGCCGTGTGTGATATACCACACTAACAGTAACGACCTGTTGCAGTAGTCTATGTGTGAGAAGACGTCGCCGTGGTCTATATATCACACTAACTGTTGCAGTAGTCTATGTGTGAGAAGACGTCGCCGTGGTCTATATATCACAATAACTGTTGCAGTAGTCTATGTGTGAGAAGACGTCGCCGTGGTCTATATATCACAGTAACTGTTGCAGTAGTCTATTTGTGAGAAGACGTCGCCGTGGTCTATATATCACAGTAACTGTTGCAGTAGTCTATTTGTGAGAAGACGTCGCCGTGGTCTATATATCACAGTAACTGTTGCAGTAGTCTATGTGTGAGAAGACTTCGCTGTGGTCTATATATCACAGTAACTGTTGCAGTAGTCTATGTGTGAGAAGACGTCGCCGTGGTCTATATATCACACTAACTGTTGCAGTAGTCTATGTGTGAGAAGACGTCGCCGTGGTCTATATATCACAGTAACTGTTGCAGTAGTCTATTTGTGAGAAGACGTCGCCGTGGTCTATATGTAATCGTCTGGCGCGATACATGATGATGATAATGTTACCAGTACCAGCATCCCTTGCAGTGCCCTGGGGTACGATGGGAAGCCGCTCTGGAAGCGAGGATAAATGGAGGCGCGTGTCAGTTTCCCGGTCTCTCCAAACCAGACAACCGTGGCCGAAGGAGCGATTATGTAGATCGCTGTTGTATAGAATAGGGAGGCTTTAACCGGCCCTCCCCAGTCACTGGACCAGAGCAGGGAGTCACAAATGCCTCTAGATTTAACCATGACTGGCTTTTGTGGCCCACACACGAGGACCGAGGAAATCCATCAAAATGACTGGCAATTTGTAAGCCCACTCTTGGTAGTGAACCCAGGCCATGGTTGTGGTTGTAGAGCAAACTTGAGCCCCAGCTCTGGTTAATGTCGTAGGCCACTCACATCCCTTCGTATACCTGTTTATGCGTGTTTATGCCACTATATCTCTGCTGTTAGGGTTATAGTATTGTTACTCGTTATGTTATGGTTTTTCACTGTATCTGGTCCCAGTCGACTTATGTGATGCGGGTGTCTTGTGTGGGTATTGAGGGTGCCCTTCGACTCAACTGAACATGATTGAGGTCTCACTGTCATTTAGAGACCGCCCCTGTAGTCAGTGCTAGGCAGCAGTTATCTCTAACTGTGGGATTTCAGATTCCCATTTCTGTATGTACCAACTGTCCATGAGTCCTGAGATGATTACAATAGAGAGTCCATACCTGCTGTTACCGTTGTTGTTTACGTTGAGGCTCTGTTGTTGCCATGTCCTTGTTGGTTTGTGGAGATGGGTACCTAGTCATGTGCGTAGCGATGTTAGGCAGCAGTGATTACTGTGGGAACATAGGTTCCCATTTCTGTATATGTCAGTTATGTGACATGTCAAGATGCCTGTTTGTCACTAAACCATGCAGTTCTGTCAATAAAAACCTAATTTTGTTGTTCTTAATTTGTTTTGTTTAGTCTGTAGTTTGTTGTGTAAACTCATTGATCCTGTTACAGTCCAGCAGTGTAATCTTCTGTCTGGGGTGTACAACAGTACATCCCCCGCCCTAAGAACTCCTGGAATCTTCTGTCTAAATTCTACCCCTTTTCTTGTTAACAGAGGAGGATATACACAGTGCTCTTTCTCTATTTCTCCTTATTGTCCTTTTCTTCTCTGGCCCATTAAAAGTCAGTGTTGCGCTTCTTTGTCTTTGAGCACTTAAGTATAGGAAATTACATCTTCCTGTCCTTGATATTCCACCTCCTATGACAAGTGGCGAGCCTCGGCCTGGATTGTTTGGCGGCCTTTAGATTATCTTGTTGGTGTCTGTTCCAGTCTTCAATGATTCTTTTAGGTGGTAGTTCCATGTTTTGTTTTTTTTTTGCCTTTTTGGGGGTGTGAGAGGTCCCTGGCCAAAGACATTAACTGGGTTCAGGTTTTTTCCCCCAAGTCTCCAAGAAGCACAGCATTGAGAGAAGAGCCTCCAGACCTACACCACATCTCAAGTCGTCGAAATTAAAGGTGACCTTATTCCATGTTTAGGGAACCGAAGTTTCCCACCCAGCCGGCACTCAGTCTGAGTCCGCTGGTATAAATTAAGAGTGCGAACACTCCAACGAAGGTCACCAAACTTTAGCTATAAAGTCTTTTGGAATATGCATATATATTCCTACTGAAACCATCAAGCTTTACTCAGAAAGCTACAGAGGTGGTTGACGACTCCATGAGAGCAGAATGCTCCCACATTCAATAGAGGCTGGGGCTGTGCTTGTCCAAGAGAAAAATTCTGTTGATTCTTTTGGGAGAACAGTTGTGGACTGTTCATGCGACTGATTTCAGCAGTGCCAACATCTGGGGCCATCCATAGAAGTACCTTTCCCTTGTTTGTCTGGAAGAGGGGACACCAGAAATCCATCCCGCCAGTGTGTCCCACCAGCAGCAGAGCGCTGGACATCCATATTCAATCCCCACTGGTGGCATCATCACCTGAGATCATCGAGGGGGATGTTTCCCTTATTGTGCATCAGTTCACCATGTTCGTTTGAAGTGACAGATGCCAATGTTACCTGTGGTGATAAGAAAATCCTTTCCTTATAGGCGGAAGCAGAGGAGTTAATACTAGCGTGTTCATCCATGTTCATGATGTCATGGGTGGACATATTGAGTGTTGCGGGGCGAGTGAACAGTGATGTCCTATATTTCCAACTGTGCATAGATAATTCAAAAGAGACACATAATAGACGTTAAGTGGGAGGAAACGATATCCAGTGAGCATCATCAGACAGAAACATTCGTTATATATTTCCACGACAGGGACAAATAATTAATTACTAGTTAATTATTTTGTGTCATTCAATATTAATTCGAATTAGGAATCCCCACTCACAGAAAGTGAGTCTAAGACGCCATGTCTCCCAGCATGTTTTGTTTTGCTTTGTTTTTTTTTTCCCCATGTACAGGTATTTTCCTACCCCGCTTCATTTGGGTACCATGGTGACAACTGAGAAATTACTGACTCATCCCATGGAACTGGTGGATGCGGCTGGCTGAAGCGGGGCTACCAGAATCAGACCGGGAAAACAAAAACTGGGTTTGCCTGCATAGTCATGGGAATTATATTTTTTTTTCAGTGGCAGGGATGTCTGCATCTTGGTTTGCAGGTGATCTAGTGGATAGCATGCATGTTATTCCGGTCATTGTTGTTTTTTGGGTTACAAGTAGGGATTGTAAATTTAAGGGGATGCCTGTGTGAAATTTTATTTGGTGCCCCTACGTATTGCATCCATGGAGCTAAGTGTTTATGTTGATGTCAGGGTTGCTAGTTTATTTTGTATGCAGACCGCATATTCCTCATGGCCACTCATAAGATATGGTATTATCTTTTGTCAGGGACTGATTTTTTTAAAAATTGTCACTGATGTATGTTTTTAAGGCAGGTTCAGAAAATATAACTGGTGACAATTTTACGCTGAGAGGTTTAAGTCCCATGGTGAAACCCCCTTAATTGATTGTTTACTTAAATAGCCCTAGTGTTTTGTCTAAACCCTAAGGGTCTAGAGTATTCGACGAGGGACCGTCGAAAAATTGGGGGTGTGATGTGTAATCGTCTGGCGCGATACATGATGATGGTAATGTTACCAGTACCAGCATCCCTTGCAGTGCCCTGGGGTACGATGGGAAGCCGCTCTGGAAGCGAGGATAAATAGAGGCGCGTGTCAGTTTCCCGGTCTCTCCAAACCAGACAACCGTGGCCGAAGGAGCGATTATGTAGATCGCTGTTGTATAGAATAGGGAGGCTTTAACCGGCCCTCCCCAGTCACTGGACCAGAGCAGGGAGTCACAAATGCCTCTAGATTTAACCATGACTGGCTTGTGTGGCCCACACACGAGGACCGAGGAAATCCATCAAAATGACTGGCAATTTGTAAGCCCACTCTTGGTAGTGAACCCAGGCCATGGTTGTGGTTGTAGAGCAAACTTGAGCCCCGGCTCTGGTTAATGTCGTAGGCCACTCACATCCCCTTCGTATACCTGTTTATGCGTGTTTATGCCACTATATCTCTGCTGTTAGGGTTATAGTTTTGTTACTCGTTATGTTATGGTTTTTCGCTGTATCTGGTCCCAGTCGACTTATGTGATGCGGGTGTCTTGTGTGGGTATTGAGGGTGCCCTTCGACTCAACTGAACATGATTGAGGTCTCACTGTCATTTAGAGACCGCCCCTGTAGTCAGTGCTAGGCAGCAGTTATCTCTAACTGTGGGATTTCAGATTCCCATTTCTGTATGTACCAACTGTCCATGAGTCCTGAGATGATTACAATAGAGAGTCCATACCTGCTGTTACCGTTGTTGTTTACGTTGAGGCTCTGTTGTTGCCATGTCCTTGTTGGTTTGTGGAGATGGGTACCTAGTCATGTGCAGTAGCGATGTTAGGCAGCAGTGATTACTGTGGGAACATAGGTTCCCATTTCTGTATATGTCAGTTATGTGACATGTCAAGATGCCTGTTTGTCACTAAACCATGCAGTTCTGTCAATAAAAACCTAATTTTGTTGTTCTTAATTTGTTTTGTTTAGTCTGTAGTTTGTTGTGTAAACTCATTGATCCTGTTACAGTCCAGCAGTGTAATCTTCTGTCTGGGGTGTACAACAGTACATCCCCCGCCCTAAGAACTCCTGGAATCTTCTGTCTAAATTCTACCCCTTTTCTTGTTAACAGAGGAGGATATACACAGTGCTCTTTCTCTATTTCTCCTTATTGTCCTTTTCTTCTCTGGCCCATTAAAAGTCAGTGTTGCGCTTCTTTGTCTTTGAGCACTTAAGAGTATAGGAAATTAAATCTTCCTGTCCTTGATATTCCACCTCCTATGACATATATATCACAGTAACTGTTGCAGTAGTCTATGTGTGAGAAGACGTCGCCGTGGTCTATATATCACAGTAACTGTTGCAGTAGTCTATTTGTGAGAAGACGTCGCCGTGGTCTATATATCACAGTAACTGTTGCAGTAGTCTATGTGTGAGAAGACGTCGCCGTGGTCTATATATCACAGTTACTGTTGCAGTAGTCTGTGTGTGAGAAGCCGTCGTGGTGGTCGAAACGATAAGTGTTCTCACGCTGAAACTTTCTGTTCGCTTATGGCGAGGTCCGTGATTAAACCCCTGTACCGGTATTACGTGGACTTAAACATTGACTTCTCGTCCAGAAAGCAATGACAAACTAATGAAAGCTATTGTCTACGAAATCAACGTTGTCACAACGTCCCACAAGGCCATTTTCTTTTTAATGTGCAAGAACCAAGCAGTAAAGCAGGTTTAATTCTAAAATAAAGATTTAGAGAATTCACCCAGTACGCGGGCTTCAGGAAGAAGGTAGTGTCAAAGATTCGACATTACATGAACATAGGCATTGACCGTAAGAGAAAAAGAACCTGGACATTTGACCCGTCAAAATCTAGAGAGACTTTTGATATGACATAGTTACTGGAACTTTGCCGTCTTGAGAGACGATAGTTTGTTACACTGCGCTTTAAAAAAGGCATACAAACTACAACTCATATCGGGGACTACAGATGGAGATATACATATCCGTAGCACAAAGTCTGAGCTGAACTGTACAGACCAAGTGTTGCCCATACAACATGATTCCATTCTCGGCCTGTCTGGTTCACTTCAGAGGATAGGAACACCAATACGTCTGGGAAAAGACCAGCTGGAGAAGATTCCGGATCAGCAAGGCATTGTTTTAACCGTCCGGCTGTCGGAGCTTCGATCCTAACCAGTTGCCCCAAGGCTTATGGCCTGGCCTACCCAGCCATGATATTTAGCCTTTAGTTTGTTGCAAAATGTAAAATGTAGGCCGCACACACCGCTCTGGAAATTTCACAATTAGAAAATATGTTAATAACAAAATAGTGATGGTGTGTATAAAAGTTGATATACAAACACGTGTGATCCTTGCCTTAGAATTATTATCAATAACGGAAGTTTGATAGCATGTGTACATTCTAATGTGATGCTCGGCGATAACTACAAACTCTAACAATAACAAACTATTGATAGCATGTGTGCTTTATAATATATAAACATCTGGGTTTCTCACCGATAATTATAATAATGTCAATATGCATGTGTAGATTCTGATATAGAAACACTTGAGATCCTCGCTCACAATTAGAAACGTTATCAAATCACAATATTGATAGTACGTGTAGATATAATATACACAGCATTTATAGTCTCATCTCATCTCATCTCATCATGTTCCTCTTGTACCGTGCGGTGTTGAGGTGAAATATAAACTTCGTGAGAGTGCCCGATTATGGGCTTCATATATCGATATTCCCATGGACTTCTGCTATTCCCTCCGTCCAACGTTTACGTGGCCGGCCTCTTCCTCTGTTTCCATCTGGTCTGTACATCATTGCTTGTTGTGGTATGCTGTTGACTGGTAACCTACTTGCATGTCCAAACCATTTGACTTGCTGCTTTCTAATAAAATCTAGTGCTGCTTTAACCCCCACTTTATCCTGATTTTTTCATTTCTGATCTTATCTCTTCTTGATACGTTGAGTATTCTTCTCAGGAACCTCATTTTTGTTGTTGTGATTTTTCTTTTCTCTTTTTCTGTCATTGTCCAGGTTTTTATAGTATGTGTAGATATAATACATCATGCAAAGAGTTAGGAAGAAAATACAACCCGAAATAGGTGAACAATATGGGGTCGTGGAAGGTAAGTGTACACAGTAAATGCTGTGTATATGCTGAGAAAATTAATTAAACGTTCTATGGAAGTAAACAAAGACCTAAATCTTTATTTACTTTATTGACTACACAAAGGCTTTCGAGGATGTGAGTTAGCGCTGACTACCACACGCCCAGTGTGAAACAGTTCTCTTGCTTACTGATTTAAATATATTAACTAAACACTGATGACTGGTGGAACAGGTAATTAAACATTGATGACTGGTGGAACAGCTAATTAAACATTGATGACTGATGGAACAGCTAATTAAACATTGATGACTGGTGGAACAGCTAATTAAACATTGATGACTGGTGGAACAGCTAATTAAACATTGATGACTGGTGGAACAGCTAATTAAACATTGATGACTGGTGGAACAGCTAATTAAACATTGATGACTGATGGAACAGCTAATTAAACATTGATGACTGGTGGAACAGCTAATTAAACATTGATGACTGGTGGAACAGCTAACTAAACATTGATGACTGGTGGAACAGCTAATTAAACATTGATGACTGGTGGAACAGCTAATTAAACATTGATGACTGGTGGAACAGCTAATTAAACATTGATGACTGGTGGAACAGCTAATTAAACATTGATGACTGGTGGAACAGCTAATTAAACATTGATGACTGGTGGAACAGCTAATTAAACATTGATGACTGGTGGAACAGCTAACTAAACATTGATGACTGGTGGAACAGATAACTAAACATTTGTGGTTAATAGAACAGATAACTAAACATTAGTGGTCGGTAGAAAAGATAACAAAACATTGGTGGTTGGCAGAACAAGTAACTAAACTTTGGTGGTTACTGGAATAGATAACTAAACTTTGGTGATTACTGGAACAGATAATTAAACTTTGGTGGTTGCTGGGACAGATAATTAAACTTTGATGGTTACTAGAACAGATAACTAAACTTTGATGATTACTTAACAAATAACTAAACTAAGATGGTTACTGGAACAGATAACTAAACTATGATGGTTACTGGAACAGGTAATTAAGCTTTAATGGTTTACTGGAACAGATAACTAAACTTTGGTGGTTACTGGAACAGATAATTAAACTTTGGTGGTTACCGGAACTGATAACTAAACGTTTATGAATACTGGAACAGATTACTAAACTTTAAATAATTACTGGAACAGATTATTGTGCAAACATTACCTCTTCAGAAACGATCCCAAATCCCAAAACAAAAGAAGATATCATATTCACTTTCAGAAAAAGTGCCCCAAATTAATAGAGCATAGAAACTTCAGAAGTTCAAATGCAAACAGACCGTGTCACAACCGCTGTGAAAAATAAAATGGTTAGATATCTAGATGCTCTTCTTTAAGAAAATGGCCGCAACGTCAAATACGTCGCCGAGAGAACTGTATCAAACAGCCAATATGATGACAGAAAAACAATATTTCGAAGGATACATAAGATGGTAAGAACACATATGAAACACATAATACACACCGATTATGAGCCATCAGCGAGATCGGACGAGGGGTCAACAGAGGAAAAGACTGGCCACCTATTTCTGCAGCATTCCATGCGGTGGTCCGTTCATATAACAGACCTGTAGCTAGTTTCTGCAGCATTCAGGTCTACACCATGTGATGGTCCGTTCACATAACAGACCTGTAGCTAGTTTCTGCAGCATTCAGGTCTACACCATGTGATGGTCCGTTCACATAACAGACCTGTAGCTAGTTTCTGCAGCATTCATGTCTACACCATGTGATGGTCCGTTCATATAACAGACCTGAGCTAGTTTCTGCAGCATTCATGTCTACACCATGTGATAGTTCACATAACAGACATGTAGCTAGTTTCTGCAGCATTCATGTCTACATCATGTGGTGGTCCGTTCACATAACAGACCTGAGCTAGTTTCTACAGCATTCAGGCCTACACCATGTGATCGTTCACATAACAGACCTGAGCTAGTTTCTACAGCATTCAGGCCTACACCATGTGATAGTCCTTTCACATAACAGATCTGAGCTAGTTTCTGCTTGGTGACATGTTATTGAAACACACACCTTATAGGGGATGAACACGAAAGTAGTATGACAGATAAAAGAAATGGACGTGGCGATGTTTTTAGACTTGAAAGCATATACGGACAACTGTTGAACTGAAAACTGAAAAGCAGACTCTATATATCTTATATAACTAAAAAGTTAACTCCCCCAGCTCGGAAAAGGACGCAACAAGAACATGAGAACAAATCAAATTGTTAATAGAAGCATATAGGTCAGACAACACTGAAGACCTGCTGCAGTTTCGCGGAGATGATGTAACCAGGTACTTCATCGATAAAAAGTAAAAAAAAACAACAAATAAGTACAGACGCAAATACGCAATCAGTACCTGAGACGCAAGATTATCATGACGTGTCACGCCGATAAGTGTTAACGGTCATGGTCTGCTATCGCACACGATTACCCGCGTCTTGGGTCAGGTCTATTTTCTTATCCAGATTGTGTCATATGGCCAAGCCATCCAGGTATCTATTTCTTTACCATGGTCATTTTTTTTGCAGCAAATTTACCAGTTGTCTCTGAATTTTAAAGTTTATTTTGCTTCATAATATACCCCAAAAAATCGTGGCAACCTAAGTATAATTTCTCTAATCACTTTACGGTTCTAATTTGTTTGCAAGATTTCTCAATAAACAGAAAATCGTCCAAGTAAAAAGGGTGACACGCAGAAACGAATTAAACCAACAAGAAGATACTAAATAATGAGATAAGGAATGTTGAACAGGGTCCACAAAATTGTTCCTACAGCAATTTCTACGTCCAAGTAACACAGGGACAGTACGCAATGCCAAGTTGTCACCTTCATAAAGAGCTGTCCAGTCTGGTAGAAAGGGGCCCCGGAGACAGCTCAGCGAGGAGTCTGATCACTCAGCCACAAGTTGCCTTGACTGAGAAAGGTGCTATCTGCCAAGGAAATGCCGTCACTGTGTATATGCAGGCAGTTATACCAGCTCAACCAGTTTAGCGTGCCACTGATAACGGTCTATGCGTTCCATCAAAGCCTTTCAGGGTGGCTCGAAACCAAGTTGCCAGTGTGCATTCTTTTACCATTTGACTGGTTGAAACATGTCCCCGTGATAAACGTGTGGGTCTCAAGTTAATGTCCAGTTATTCTGAATCAGGAATGCCGCGCTTATCTGTACATATCATTTTCTCAATAACCAATCCTATCTGCATTGCGTGCAAACAGCACATATGTAGTGCAGCACCAAGTTGCTGGCAGTCACGGGAATATGATCGAGGGAGGGGACACCAGGGCGAATCCGCGTGTTGTCCCGCGTGTGTGCGTGCACAATTAAAACCTGTTCATTTCACTTTCTAGCAAGATTTCTATGCCAAGGTGACATTTCTAAATAGCCCGGTCGTTTTTTTTTTTACTGCAGCGAGGTATTTAACAGCCGTAGTGGAGTGGCGAGTTTTAGGACCGCCATTCACTGCATTGAGAAATTGTGACTGCCTGATAATGGGCAATACATGAAGACAGCTGTACAATTATTGCACATATTTGTGATGCTTCCTTCTGAACGGCTAATTGCGAATGAGTGAAGGAAAACTCAGAGAAACAAGTGCCAAGTTGTCATGACTGTGCACTGTATGAGGAGAAATCAACTTGAACATTTAGTGACAACGCAAATTTGATGGAAAAGACCACGGAGCAGGCAAAGAGATGATTAGTGTTAGGAAGAGGCACTGTCGTTATAGTAAACCAGTGGTTGTAGACAGTTCATGGTAGCAATGTTAGTCTTAGTCGAAATGGTTGCCCAGGTCATGATTTTGGGAAAAAAATATCTGCCTCGATCGAGATTCCAACATATGATCACCAAGCCGGCGGGCAAGCGTGCTAACCACTGAAGATCCCTTAGCGATGGTAGGGGGATATACAGCTGAACAGCTTTAAAGAACTAACTATACTTGTACGTCATAGTTTTCAGCCCTGAGTAACGCTTACACAGATGAAACAACTGATCCACAGGAAATAAGTGAACTTCTATTTGCAGACGATCAGTGCCTGTTTTACAGCGATGAGGGCAGACTACAAAATCATATTAATAATCTGAGTTCAACATGCAGCAGATACAATATGAGTATAAACACAGCCAAAACCGAAGTAATGCAAGTTAGCAGATCGCCAGGTCCACTAAGTATACAGATAAATAACACACCTCTGAAACAAGTTAAAAAATTCAAATATCTTGGAAAGTATGATCACAGAAGATGGCAGATTGCACAGAGAAATCGAAATCAGATGTCAAAAAGCTAGTGCACTTACATATCAACTATCACCCTTACTGAAACATCCAAATATACCCATGTCCGCAAAACGACAATAAATAAACAGCATATTCACAACAACCCTATGCTACCAATCTCAAACTTGGACTTTATCCAAATCACACTTTCGCAAAATTAACACCTGCGACATGAGATGCCTGATGAGAGCTGCCAACTTAACAATCCGAGATCCGAGTAAGAAATGCTGTTATCCGACAGACAGTGGAATCAACACCTTGTGCCACATTTATTGAAAGACAGAAGATCAAGTGGTTTGACCATGTCGATGGAATGCAACACCATCAACTACCATCACTGGCCTTACATAAAAGATCATCTGCGACGAGACCAAGAGGACGTCAAAGAAGATAATGGATTGACGACGTCAAAGACATTGTACAATCACACGGAATGACACTTTCCAGTGCTGCCCATTGGGCGCTGGAGCACAAATTATTCCTCGCCACGACGCTTGACGGCAGAAGTGGAACATGATGATGATGATTATGATGATGATGATGATGATGATGATGATGATGATGATGATGATGATGATGATGATGAAAGCTTACACTCCATACCCCACAGATCTAACATAAAAATATGAACTGCGATAGATCCAATGTGCATAAAGAGTTACCAACAGAATCGCTAAATTGACTTTCGCTAAGTCGGATTATAGTTGTTAAAACTTGGTGTTTGAATATGGCAATGGTGTCTCGGTGTCACTTGCACGTCTGTGCTGTGCCAAGAACTAGTCTTCAGTTTGTCAATCTTGATGGCATGTGCTGATAACCTAAATATGCCTTCTCTGTTAAGAAATCAGAAAGTGATGTCAGTCCGTGACCTGACTATCTTAAATATATAGCCATGCAATTACTAGCAAACGCGCCCGTCAAAGTTATGTCAACTACCAAACACTGATAACTGAACGAGGGACTCACTAAGTTATGTTAGCTACTGACAGACTGATAACCGAACGTTGACTTCAGACAATATTGTCAAGCCACTGACAGACTGATAGCAGAGTCTTAAATCTATCTTCGCTCAAGTGACATACTGGTGCATCAGGTGGTGTAAGCATGTGTCTTGAAGTTGTAGTTTCTATAGCATGTTACATTACTGTTTTCATTCATTTTTAAAAAAAAAGTTGCATACCCATTAAAGGACGTTGCAGTCAACACCAGCATTTTTCAGCTGTTTCAGATGTTCTTGGCAAGATTACGCTCAGTAGTTTGCCACTGATTTCTGCGCGACCGGCTCACATACCCCTAAGTAACCAACGTGACGCGATCAGCTGCCGAATCTCGCGCAGCTGTGTTCCTCATTTGTATAAACTGGGATCACGGAGAAAATCGTTAACCCTTTCGCCAGGGAGAAATATCTGACATCAATTCACAAACACTGATCAGTACTCCCAGATGGTCGGCATTTCTGTGGCTTATAGGACAGTGAACGGAGTTTCACAACCCCGACATAACTGGTTCGGGATCAATAGCAGATTATCTGGGAGCAGATCGTTTTTCGTTGATTTTTACAATGGTATGTACGCTGATCGTTCAAGAAGCCATGGCAAACTACTGGCCGTAAATTTGCATAGAAAATCACAAACAGCCAATAACTATTAAGGTTATTGCGACTTTCGAAAAGGGCATCGAACTAGTTAGTTCTAAGATGGCATGGAGACAAGTAGAAATATGACGGTTCATTTGGCAAAGGGAAGATTCGAAGCTATAAACAGACGGGGTATGAACTTGTCCCTTCAATTTCGGTGAAAGATAAATGGCCTCAAGCTTTACCCACAAGTTGATGTTTCTGTGTAAGGGTACGTAGACAGGCGGGTGACCAGCCAGCCTTACATTGAGATACGTGTCATTACTAGTCTTCATACATACACACTGATTACTCACTATCATCGCCTGAACCTACAACAATTAAATATAGACAGAATTAACTCCCAGCCATTTCATTGGTCTTACATATTTCTATTAGCCAATCATAGGCCAACTAACAACTACAGAAACACGCCGGGCCGTTAAGCGGGTCTTGCAGGAAATGACGTAGTTGGTTAGTTGTTTCCACTGTGCCTACGGCCTACGCTAAATATAAACGTTTGTGGCAATCAATGGTTTCCCCGGCGACTACTATTTGGGCACTTTCAAAGCAATAACAAAACTATCTGTATGTTTATGACATTATCAAGAGCTGATAACACACAAGTGTATAACATCACAGTTATGTGGCCGTTAATAGTACCATCCTAGTAAAAGATTTCATCAGGTTATTCAAAGCATTAGCCAAAGTCGAGTTTTATAAATACATAGTCGTTTGTCAAGTCCCTAAGATGCAATGTACTTTATATTTGATATTTACTGCAAGGTAATGAGGTAACGCTGTAACTCAGCCTACTACTAAGCTGCACAAGTAGAGGTATGGAGAGGATTATAAATAATAGACTAATTCGATACCTAGAAGACAAATCTTATGTTTCTTCAACAACAGTTGGGTGGTATACAAAACAGGTACACTGAAGATCATGTCACCTATCTAGCAAAATGTCGAAGTTGCAATGGGAGAAACAAAAACACTCATTAGTTGTCTGAGTGGCATTTAAAAAAAAATATTGTGATATAGTAAAAACTAGATATGGTGTTTATGGACGTGTATATACATTAATTGCCGGTTTCATGCCTTAGAGGTTAGCGACTTTTCTCCGTAATCTCGCATACTCTCGTAGGTAACGCGATGACGGTGAGAATCAGCAGTGGTTCGAATCGTATCGGTAACTTACGGGGTATGTGAGCCGGCCGCTCAGAAAGCAATGGCAAACTACTGAGCGTAATCTTGCCAAGAAATCAACATACAGCTGAAAGATGCTGGTGTTGACAGCGATGTCCTGTAAAGGATATGGAAAAAAATATATACATTAATTACTGCACTATCTAACATTCAGATCAGCAAGAGTTAGCATGTATGGACAACAGACATTAAGAACGATATTTAACAAGTGACCACACACGTTTGTCCCCTTTCCAGCATTATTCCTTCTACCCCCTATCAAAGGAGAAGTAAGGTGCCTCCTTCCCTACGCTAGCCTACGGGAACCCTTGGGCAAGGTGGAGTACCCGTTTAGCGCCCCCCCCCCCCCAACAGGGTAACGTGAAGCCATGTGAGCAGGTGGTGGATTGGACTTGGCAGCAGCTGATAGATAGTTATTGATTATGGTTTCAAGTTAGTGACGTTGGAGCAGAGGATCTCTCAATAGAGACAATGGCTGCGGTCATCCGATCAGTAGGGTCACTGCCAGGAAGGAAGAATGGTGATTTCCCTCCTTACTGATTCCCAGGCAGAAGAGGCTCGTCAGCCGTGGTTGGTATCTCTTCTAAGAGAGGGAACTCTAAATCTCAAACCTCCGCTGCCTTGCGGGTATACCCATATGGGAAAGGCTTCGGGAGTAAACCCTGAGGACAAATCCGGAGATGGAGTCCCTAAGGCAGTTCCATGTTGTAAACAACATAGTTCTGGCAACTCCTGCGACGGCATCGATGCCAAGTTGCATTGGCTACTGCCTTTCCCTTGGTCAACATCGGCGACGTGGAGAGGGAGAACTTGTTACTGGGCAACAGCTGGTTCTCCGATTTCCATTGCCCAGGCTTGTGCCCTGAAGAGGTCACTTCAGCACCGCGTAAAGCGGTGACACAACACGGAAAGCAGCATTTGCCGGTTATAAATCTTACTGCTAGAATGGCGCAGAGCAAGGCGCGCTAGGGGTTGCTTCCGAGGGTGGGAGAGATCATCGTATCTCACTAGACAGCTGCCGCCCGCCTAAGCTGGGCATCCCCCAGTCAATAAGGTGTTGTCTCGCCACGGTTCATCTGCCCCTGGGGGTGTGTGGAGCTTAGGGGGAAAATCCTGACACATGGACCGCAATCTATACACTTAGCAACAAAAAAAAAAAAACCTGCCATAAGGCTGGGATCATGGAACGTAAGAACCATGACCCGTGGCATCTCAGACGATCTAAACGAGATTGTGGATGCCCGGAAAATCTGCAGTGATAAACAACGAACTACTCAGACTGGGGATAGACATTGTTGCCTTGCAAGAGACCAGACTCCAAGAATCTGGAAACATCAAGGAGAGGGACTTCACTTTCTGGCATGGCAAGCCGTGCGAAGAGACCATGGAACACTGAGTTGGCTTCGCTATCAGAAACAAGCTGCTTAAGTCCATCATACCACCAAGTGATGGCACTGAAAGAATATTGAAGCTCCAACTCCAGACAGAGGCAGGCCCAGTTAGTATTATAAGCGTTTACGCCCCAACACTAACTGCAGCATCAGAATCTAAAGACAAGTTCTATGACGACCTTAGCAAAGAAGTCAGTGAAACACCAGAGAAACAACATCTTTTTATCCTGGGGGATTTCAATGCCAGGGTTGGCTCCGACCACAAATCTTGGCCTTCATGTCTAGGATAGTTTGGCATTGGGAAGATCAATGACAATGGACAATGTCTCTTGGAATTCTGCAGCCACCACAATCTGTGCGTGACCAACACCTTCTTGACACGAAACCTCAACACAAGGTGTCATGGAGGCACCCCAGATCAAAGAACTAGCACCAACTCGACCTGGTGCTCACTAAACGCAGCAATCTCCGCAATGTACAGCTAACTCGCATATCATAGTGCTGATTGCGACACCGACCATTCACTCGTCTCCAGCAAGGTGAAGATAAAGCCCAAGATAATCTACAGAAGCCGAACAGAAGGAAGACCACGCATTGACACCAGGAACAGAAGGAAGACCACGCATTGACACCAGCGGCACCCAAAACAAAGATAAGGTCAAAAAATTCACCCAGGCTCTAGCGGAGACTCTGCCTGGTCCCACAGATGGAATTGCCACCGAGAGATGGAGTCAGTTTCGCGACACAATCTACAATACAGCTCTATCAACATTTGGCAAGAGACAAACTAAGTCAATCGACTGGTTTGAAGCACACTCTGAAGAGATGCTCCCAGTCCTAGAGATAAAGAGACATGCATTCTCAGTGTATAAAACATCACCTTCAGAGAAAACATTGCAGGCATTGCGAACGGCCAGAAATAGAGTACAACAGATGGCAAGAAAATGTGCGAACAGGTACTGGCTACAGCTCTCTACTCAAATTCAAACTTGTACAGACACTGGAAATATAAGAGGAATGTACGAGGGCATCAAGCAAGCTGTCGGTCCATCAAAAAATAAGATGGCCCCTTTATGATCAGCAGAGGGGGTAATCATAAAAGATCGAGCGAAACAAATGGATCGCTGGGTAGAACACTACTCAGAGCTATACTCGGTGGAGAACACTGTAGGAGAAGAAGCTCTGGAAGCGTACAACTCTATAGTCCTTCAGGACTGAAAGAGGCCTACTACTACTACTGCTACTACTATATCAACAACATCACAGAGAATATTCACAACGATTTCCGTAGCTTTTTTGCACTCACTTGACTTGGATATGTGGATTTCAGATACGTGTATGACTCCTTTACAAGCCAGTGAAAACTAGACTACCAATTAAACAAGCATCTAATGGGATCACACTGATGTCAAGACTTTTCTTCCGAACGGGTAACAAAGTGTCATCTCAAATGGAAATGGCAGTTTAAAACATACATTCGCACGCGAGCGCGCGAGCACACACACTCGCACACACATACAATAGTATGCTTGGCCTTACTTGGGACTAACACCTAACCATTGCTTCTGTTGTTCTGACCTATGTAGAGCTATTTCACCTATTGGTAATTCAAGCGAGAAGCGGCTGACCGAAGTGGGGAGACCTTGGTTCGAATCCTCGTTAAGATGTGGATTTTTTTTTTTTCTGTCGGGGACAAAAAGAAAATCCTATCCTGTACAGTTCGCGGTGACTGCACTAGCCAGGCAGCCTTAATTCCTCAGACTCAAGACTCCGTACATACACTGCAAGGTACTATAGGCCTTGGATGACAGTTGTTATTTTGTTGACAGGTAATTAAAGCAAAGAACATTACTCCGTGTAAATGTAAATCTGCGTGTTATCAAATGTCTGTTAGCTGCTCTACCATGTTTAATATTTGACATGTCAGAGCCAGGGATTACAATTCTATTCTCATAATGGTTGCCCTTATTTCTATTTTCTTTTTAAAAATTATTATTTTGCCTTAAACCTCATTTCCAGTAGTGTACAAAGCTATGCAGAATACACGTATGAGTGTGTGTGTGTGTGTGTGTGTGTGTGTGTGTGTGTGTGTGTGTGTGGGTGGTCGGGTGTGCGTGTGTGCATGTGTGTATGTGTGTGTGAGTGTGCTCTGTGGGTGAGTTAGGTAGGTAATTAGGTAGGTCGGTAGGTAGGTAGGTAGGTAAGTAGACAAACAGGCAGGCAGGTAGGCAGGCAGGTAGGTAGATAGGCAGGCAGTTAGGTACGTACTTGCATACGTATGTAAGCAACTACGTAACACCAGTTAACCGCCGCCTTTGCCACTAACTTACAGGCTTACTTTCAATATGAATGACAAAGGACGGAGGGTTGTGAAAGTGGGTCTGGGTTTGACACTAAATCTATTTGATCAGTTGGAGGCGGGGGTTAATAACACGGTAAGCAGCCATAACAAAAGTAATGATAGACTGCCTTCACTTAAGTGTGGCCGCTCCTGTTTCCACTTGGCTGTCTTTCTGGCACATAGCTGCTTGTTTATGTCGTGAATCAACACAACACGTGACACAGAGTTTTTGTACATAAACTATCTAGAGGACATCAAGGACAGCCGGTCATAGGAAACAATGCAGCAGACTGCAGAAATAGAAACAATGGTGTCCTTACAATGTCTCTTGCTAGCCGCACTGGCATATTGGTTAGCACGTTTGTCTGCAAGATGGTGGCGTAGTGGTTAGTATGTTTGTCTGCCAAGATGGTGGCATAGTGGTTAGTATGTTTGTCTGCCAAGATGGTGGCATAGTGGTTAGTATATTTGTCTGCCAAGATGGTGGCGTAGTGGTTAGTATATTTGTCTGCCAAGATGGTGGCATAGTGGTTAGTATGTTTGTCTGCCAAGATGGTGGCATAGTGGTTAGTAGGTTTGTCTGCCAAGATGGTGGCATAGTGGTTAGTAGGTTTGTCTGCCAAGATGGTGACATAGTGGTTAGTATGTTTGTCTGCCAAGATGGTGGCATAGTGGTTAGTATATTTGTCTGCCAAGATGGTGGCATAGTGGTTAGTATGTTTGTCTGCCAAGATGGTGGCTTAGTGGTTAGTATGTTTGTCTGCCAAGATGGTGGCATAGTGGTTAGTATGTTTGTCTGCCAAGATGGTGGCATAGTGGTTAGTATGTTTGTCTGCCAAGATGGTGACATAGTGGTTAGTATGTTTGTCTGCCAAGATGGTGGCATAGTGGTTAGTATGTTTGTCTGCCAAGATGGTGGCATAGTGGTTAGTATGTTTGTCTGCCAAGATGGTGGCTTAGTGGTTAGTATGTTTGTCTGCCACGATAGTGGCATAGTGGTTAGTATGTTTGTCTGCAAGATGGTGACATAGTGGTTAGTATATTTGTCTGCCAAGATGGTGACATAGTGGTTAGTATGTTTGTCTGCCAAGATGGTGACATAGTGGTTAGTATGTTTGTCTGCCAAGATGGTGACATAGTGGTTAGTATGTTTGTCTGCCACGATAGTGGCATAGTGGTTAGTATGTTTGTCTGCCAAGATGGTGGCACAGTGGTTAGTATGTTTGTCTGCCAAGATGGTGGCATAGTGGTTAGTATGTTTGTCTGCCAAGATGGTGGCATAGTGGTTAGTATGTTTGTCTGCCAAGATGGTGGCATAGTGGTTAGTATGTTTGTCTGCCAAGATGGTGGCTTAGTGGTTAGTATGTTTGTCTGCCAAGATAGTGGCATAGTGGTTAGTATGTTTGTCTGCCAAGATGGTGACATAGTGGTAAGTATGTTTGTCTGCCAAGATGGTGGCATAGTGGTTAGTATGTTTGTCTGCCAAGATGGTGGCATAGTGGTTAGTATGTTTGTCTGCCAAGATGGTGGCATAGTGGTTAGTATGTTTGTCTGCCAAGATGGTGGCATAATGGTTAGTATGTTTGTCTGCCAAGATGGTGACATAGTGGTTAGTATGTTTGTCTGCCAAGATGGTGGCATAGTGGTTAGTATGTTTGTCTGCCACGATAGTGGCATAGTGGTTAGTATGTTTGTCTGCCAAGATGGTGACATAGTGGTTAGTATGTTTGTCTGCCAAGATGGTGGCATAGTGGTTAGTATGTTTGTCTGCCAAGATGGTGGCATAGTGGTTAGTATGTTTGTCTGCCAAGATGGTGGCATAGTGGTTAGTATGTTTGTCTGCCAAGATGGTGGCATAGTGGTTAGTATGTTTGTCTGCCAAGATGATGGCCCTGTTCCATTTTCCAGCAGTGACAGGATTATTTTTCCTATTATTGTATCTCTAGGGTCGACCCATTCTCATAAAAATGGGTACCAGACTATTTTCTGGGATTTTTCATGGAGAAACGGTGACGGTTAAGGGAACTGGTCACTCCACCCTGTATGTCGTGGCCTACAATACGTGAAAGCACTGTCTGATATGTGACAATGTGTAAAGTTTTTTTTTAAAACTGTCTCAGAGTCTACTAGTATTAGGTAGTAATGCAGACTAGCTCAAGTAAAGGCAGCATTTCCCAGGATGAAGAGAGTTCTCTGCAATTTATCTTTTCCTATCGAGGTGGGGGACAGGAGTTCTCAAGAGCCACTTTTAGCCGATCCTATAAACGGAAGCGATTCACTGACTATTAGAAGACAAGAGAACAATTATGTGGAAGCTGCGGAGATGTGGTTTTATAGAAGGATGATGAGACCACCGTGGATAGATTGAAATAACAATGTATACATCTTGAAAGAAGTTGACTTCTTTAAGGTAGGGAAGACTTAGAGAGAAGATGATGGACGGTTTGATACCATGGCTCAGTGAAAAAAGGTGATTAGCAGCACACGAGACACAGGCTGTGGACAGACAAGATCAACGACGCTACACGTTATGGTCTAGAACAGTGGTTCTCAACCGGTGGGGAATTCCCCCCTAGGGGGGAATTTTAGGGTTTCCAAGGGGGGAAATGAAGATTATTTCAAGATCGCATTAATACAAGAACCGATTACTTGATATTGTTTTTCCCTCCATACTTTACGGTTCTGTACTCCTCGCCCTTCTGATATTCGTTTTATAACGTAAGTAGACCCACAAATCACGTTTTATGTAGACGTCTAAACTTGTTCTAGTATGTGTTATTAATGTTAGCTTCCATTTTTACGTATACTATGTAGGGGCAGGGTGGGGGAGGGGGAATTTATAGGGAGGAAATACGAAAGGGGAGGAATGACATTCTCAACATATGGTGAAGGGGGCATGGGCCAAAAAAAGGTTGAGAACCACTGGCCTAGCAGCAACAGAAGAAGAAGAAGAAGAAGAAGAAGAAGAAGAAGAAGAAGAAGAAGAAGAAGAGAAAAAGAAGAAGAAGAAGAAGAAGAAGAAGAAGAAGAAGAAGAAGAAGAAGAAGAAGAAGAAGTATACCAACTTTAGATGTAACAAAAATATGTTATAGCAAACGTTACCGCGGCAGAATGCGTGGAACCCCAAATGTTATTGTTCAGTAACAGGTATGTTCTTGCAATGGTAACCGTCAAACCCAACATGACGATACTGGTATCGTCTTTTACAAGATGTCTTTGACATGCATGTCTGCTGGCCCGTCTGTCTGCTGGCCCGTCTGTCTGTTGGCCCGTCTGTCTGCTGGCCCGTCTGTCTGTTGGCCCGTCTGTCTGCTGGCCCGTCTGTCTGCTGGCCCGTCTGTCTGCTGGCCCGTCTGTCTGCTTATATTTATTTCTATTTATCATTCTCATTCTTAAATTTCTTGCTTTTTTATTTCAATGAAAACTGACTCCGTCTCTCTCTCTCTCTCTCTCTCTCTCTCTCTCTCTCTCTCTCTCTCTCTCTCTCTCTCATCTCTCTCTCTCTCTCTCTCTCTCTCTCTCTCTCTCTCTCCCTGCCCCCCCCCCCCCCCGGACCCTTGCTTCACAAGACGACACCCCCTTACCGTCTAAATATATCTCACAACGGTTAGACACACCTTCCTATACAGAAGGCATAACTGTGTTATTTGAGAACACGCGGTTCGAACACACTGCTTCTAGAGCACACCCACTGACAAAAAGCGTGTTTGATCGACGCGCCGTAAACAATATTCCTGAATTAAGTAGAGCATTGGCAGAAAAATAACACCTGAAAACTGAAGCCACGCGAAGCCACACAAAAAAAAAAAGTATTATAAACAGTGCAAAACGCTGAGATTTAACCTTTCTACTTGTTTGCTCTGAGAGAAATGTCGCATGAATAAATGTATAATATAAATATTTTAATTGCACATTCCGTTGCCGCAAAATGACTGTGGCATTAGCATAATGTGTTCAGATTAGCCAACCATCTGTGATACTGCGCAATAATAGTCTACCAATAAAAGCCTTCATAGGATGTGATCTGCGCGTGATTACGTACAGAGGAGAAATGAAAGTTAAAGTTTAGTTGCATATCCTTTACATGTCGTCGCAGTCAACCCTAGCATTTTTTGGCTGTGTGTGATTTCTTGGCAAGTTTGACGTCCAGTAGTTTGCCATGGCTGGTCTCCCTGGCCAAGGCGTCAAGGACGTTGTTCGTAATCCTGTATACTATCGTACGAAACTCAGCTGCGCGAGATTAGGCAGCGGATCGCGTCGCCTTGGTTACTTACGGGGGTATGTGAGCCAGTCGTTCAGAAAGCAATAACAAACTACTGAACGTAAAAACTTGCCAAGACAGCAACAGTAGTTGAAAAATGTTGGTGTTGACTGCAATATCATGTAAAGGATTTGCGGAAATTTTTTTTTACCATGGCACTCATACCATTGTATCAAGACCAACACATGTCGGTCTGTTTTCAAATCTTCCGCAGCTGTGTTTCGATAGACATAATATAATATATAATGCCTGATGATATAATATGATGAACCCTCTCACTGAAGTTACTACACTCTTAATCCCTACTGATATAATACGATGAACCCTCTCATTGAGGTTACTACACTCTTAATTCCTTCTGATATAATATGATGAACCTTCTCACTGAAGTTACTACACTCTGAATGCCTACTGATATAATACGATGAACCCTCTCACTGAAGTATCGGTAGTTGGGGTAAGTCATCGAACGAGTCAAATTGTTAGAAAAACATTGACTAGCATCCATAGAAGGGACTAACAGAAGCAAATCTTGTGAGTGCCTCTGAGTGAACTATATCCTACTTGAGGTCTCATTTCGTTAGTGAAAAGAGGAAGCGTGGCTTCGCGGCTACGGCATACAGATCAAGCTAATAAATTAACGGGTTCGAATCCCAGCATCATTAAAAACAAACATTGTTGTCTAACGATATACACGTTCGCCCCCTGATCTCTTCGGCGATGAGATCGGATTCCCTGCCTACTCGGATAAAATCACAAGCAGAAGGTTCCATAGGCACATTGTGCAAGTTTGAATCCAACGGCAGTCTGAAATCGTACAGAGTTGGCCGCAAGACTGCCGATCTGGCAACACTGATTTAAAAAAAAGTAAAACAAATATGGAGAAGAAAGAAAAAAAACAGAAAAGAAAAGAAAGAAAACTGAAAAAACCCACAAAAATGTATTTGTAGTATGTGAGGTTCTGGTATTTACACATTCCAACTTTCCGGCAAGAGTCACCCCATAATGCTTCGTTCCTGTGACAGTAATTATCACACAAAATGCGTTTCACTGTAACGTGTGAAAAGTGTAACAGACAGAAGTCTCGACAAACTGACAGCATTGCACAGACATACATACACAAGGCTGCTGCCAGAATGCCAACACAACAGCACCCCCCCCCCCCACCACCATTAAAATTACAGATCATCGTCCATGGAAGCGGCAGACGCCAGAAAAGCAACAGTTTCACACACACACACACACACACACACACACACACACACACACACACACACACACACACACACACACACACACACACACACACACACATTACTGCATAGTGCAAAACCAGCCAGTTCAGCAACTGGCCGGCAGCCATTATTCTGAACATGCAATTCACAATTAAAACAACCGCGGAAAGATGTAAAAGCACTGCACACGAAATCCACATGTCACAGTGTCGCTCCATGCACTTAACTCAATAGCTGGAGGGTGGAACCATAGTACAGTACAGTACAGTACAGTACAGCACAAGACAGTACAGTACAGTACAGTACAGTGTAGTGTAGTATAGCGTAGTTAGTGTAGTTAGTGTAGTGTAGTGTAGTAACCCGGGAAGGTTAACCCTGTCAACAAACACCCACAGAAGTATGATATATCGGCCTAAGGGCGCAAAAAAACAACAACTGGCAAGACGCAATTATATCTGGAAAAAAATACAACACTCCTGATGAACGCAGAAGTATAGTATAGTATAGTATAGTATAGTATAGTATAGTATAGTATAGTATAGTATAGTATAGTATAGTATAGTATAGAGTATGACAGTTTATTCCATGCTCAGTCTTCGTAGACTTAGATGGATAGGACATCTTAGGAGGATGGATGATGGTAGAATACCAAAGAATATCTTTTTTGGTGAATTACAGATGGGTAAGAGATCTCAGGGTCGGCCTCTACTACGATACAAAGATGTGTGTAAGCGGGACATGATTGATACAGGCATTGATAATGCACATTGGGAGCAAGTCGCCGCTGAACGTGTTGCATGGAGGGCAAATATCAGAAATGGAATAAAGTCAAAGGAGAAAATTATTGCAGAAAAGTCACACACCAAGCGTTTGAGACGTAAGATGGTGCATGATGGTGGAAATGACCATGTGTTCAGATGCACCCACTGTGAACGGACATTTACAGCGCAAATTGGCCTTATCAGTCACACTCGCTACCGCCATAGTTAAAAGTTATTATGCCTTTTTAAAGCACAAACTATCGTCTGTCAAGACGGCAAGGTGCCAATGGAGTATAGTATAGTATAGTATAGTATAGTATAGTATAGTATAGTTTTGTTCACACGTACATTCAATGTAGTTGTCAGGTCATTATCTCCCTGTCTCTAAAACATGGCTTACAAAACAAGTTCGTGGTTTTAGGGTCCCGTAAAAAATCATTGGAGGTAACAAACACACGTTCACACCTCCAGGAGGCACTAACCCTGTCAGCA
The DNA here is from genome assembly GCA_014155875.1 of Cepaea nemoralis. Classification (NCBI taxonomy): domain Eukaryota; kingdom Metazoa; phylum Mollusca; class Gastropoda; order Stylommatophora; family Helicidae; genus Cepaea; species Cepaea nemoralis. Next base: position 84,508 of record JACEFZ010016170.1, on the reverse strand, counting down.
AAGTTATTAGACTTATCTCCCCGTGTTCCAAAAATAGACAGTAACCAAAAAGAATGTTAATTAAATGGCCCATAATAATTATTTATGAGAGAAATCGAGAGAGACTTGGAGGGGGAAAATTGAGAGGTGTGGGGAGGTATGGGGATAGGCGAAAGAAACCAAGAGAGAGAGAGAGAGAGAGAGAGAGAGAGAGAGAGAGAGAGAGAGAGAGAGAGAGAGAGAGAGAGAGAGAGAGAGAGAGAGAGAGAGAACAAACTTTATTTTCAAAGAGTTAAGAATTGGGTACTCAGGCCCCTCCAACATTCTGTTCTTCTGTCACTCTCTTTCATACAGTATTTAATCCACACAGCATTCTATGCTAACTGAGAACAACAACAATATAAAATATATGCATTATAAAGGCGTGAGAAAATGCAAAAATCAATACTACATGACTCATCAAAATTAATGAATGATGTGGCAATTATTAGCTGTAGGACTGGCTGTTATACTAGGGTTTCATTGTTATTATTATTAATATTAGGAGAAGGTAATTTATACCGAGATAGTGTTCGAATAATTTTGCGAATATATGTATAGGGGTTAGTGGTGTCTTTAATTTCTTGTGAAAGATTGACTGCATTCACGAAGCTAAATTTGACACGAGCTCCAGTTAGCTTGATGAGCACATCTAAATGCATTGTAATGAAGTGAGGTGTAGGTGTGACGGGGAGGGAGACAGTGTCACCGGAACATAATAAACTGACAGCACTCAGGGTCCGAATCTGTTAAATGCGCTAAAACTTAGTTGCTGTGAAGGGAGCAGTGACAACACGTGTCGGGATTTAGCGATGAAATAAGCAGGTGCCTCATTATAAAGTGGGAGCTAAGGTAGGGTTGCCAGATTGGCTTTTTAACGCCAAATCAGACAAATATGGCTTTTTAAAAACAGGTTTGGCGTCAGAAAATCAGTTCGGAGTTTTGGCTTTTTTCTTGGCTTAAAAAAATGTGTAGTGGCATATGCCTTTTTTGTTGTTGAATTTGTCAAATTAATTCTTCAAGTCAAATATTAAACACTTATGGTTTTCGTACTGTACTTGCACCTGGTCCTGTTCTGTGCGCACTCACGCATTGCGCAGCCCCCTTACTGTTCAGTTCAGTTTTCAAATTCATTATACCTTCATCGCAAGTGACAAGTATTTTTTTTTTTTTATTATTGAGCCCATTATCATGCCAAAGTGGAAACCATCTTATGATACTAATCGGAAATATAATTATCAATGGCAAAAGACATTTGTGTAGCTCAAGAAATCCACCGATGGTTCTGAGCAGGCATATTGCAACTTGTGCCATTGTAATATTGCTCGAATACTTTCAAATCTCGCATATCATGAAACAATAGAAAAACACAAGCGGAGCGCACCAGCTTCTTCACAAAAAGCACTTTCAGTGATGAAAATAAGCAAGAAAATATGATAAAGTCAAATTAGCAGAGTTACAAATTGCTATTAGCATGGTCTTCCATAGTGCCATGCGCACCATCGATCACTTAGGTGAAATAATGGTAGCCATGTATGTGGAGGCACTCTTGGTCAGATAAAATTGCACAGAACGAAGTGCATATCACTAATAAGAAATGTTATTTCACTATCTTTAAGATCTGATCTAATTCTAGATCTGCAAAACAAGAAGTATACACTCATCATTGATGAGTCCACTGATGTCTCGACCCAAAAGTATGTATGCATTTTAGTTACATACCTCAGCGATAAAAGACATGAAATTACTACTAGTTTTCTAGGTTTGATTCCAGTTCAGGAGGCTACAGGAGAGAATATATTTAATTTGATTAATAATCAAATTGTAAAATGTAATCAAACATTAAAATATTGCATTGGTTTTGCATCAGATGGTGCTTCCAGTATGGTTGGATGCAACAATTCAGTTTGGTCCAGAATGACAGATGTATCTCCTTCATGTGTTCAGTATAAGTGTGTTTGCCATTCATTAGCATTGTGCATCAAATATGCAGTGTCAAAACTACCTTCAAACATTGGATTTTTGCTGACAGAAATACCAAATTGGTTTAGACATAGCAATCTAAGACGAGAAGCATTTAAAGATTTATTCGAAATTATGAACTCATCGACATAATTTCAGCAAACTAGAACTGCATCACTTCCATTTTAGAAATATTCTTCTATTCGCTGGCTTGTCCGTGGAGAAGAAATGTTCAACATTCTAATGAATTGGGAAGAACTCAAGGCTTATTTTATTTCTGCTGAATTAGCAAATTATGACACTAAATTTAAGTCACGAATTTTAAAGGAAATGCTTCTAGATCAAAGAAACTACCTTTATTTTAATTTTGCAACCCCTATTGTGCAGGAATTCGAAAGCTTTTAAGAAAAGTAAGGCATATCCTCATGAATTACATGAAGAACTATTTTTGCATTATAAGAGTCTTAATAGTAGGATTTATGATACCAATAATAAGAAAAAAGATATTTCTGGATGTTGATTTTGGCATCAAACTACTGTCAGAGTGTGATAACTACATTCAGAAAAGTTCTGATACGAAAATTAATTGCCATCAAGAGGTCTTAGATCTCAATAAAGATGCTTATCCATGCTAGAAGAAGCACTTGATCAAGTTAAAAGAGGCTTCCTTCAACAAGAAATATATTTAAAGATCTAACCAATTTTAGCCCTGGAATAATCTTAAACCACTATTTTCGAAATTGCTCTGTTTGCATTTAGCTGAAGAAAACCACACTATTATTGAAGAGCAATACAGAAAATTGCCCTTTATAGATTGGAAAGAGGAAGAACAATTTAAAGAAAATGGACTGCCTAAAGATCAGAGCAGTTCTGGCAAGGAGTCATGAAACATCCCCAACTTAAAGAGTTTGCTTCTTTTGCTCTTACTTGCTTAATAACACCTATTAGCAATGATGCAGTGGAGAGGATGTTCTCTCTTTTAACATGCATAAAATCCAAAGCAAGGAATAGACTTCAGCTGTCTCTCTTAGAAGCAATTATTAGAATTAGAGCAGAACTATTATCTTCAAACAAGTGCTGTAATGAATTTGTTCCTTCATCCAAAGTGTTGAATGATTTCAAAGCTGGAATTTTATATTCTAAGGAATCCTGTACTGAACTTCTCAACAATGAAGAGGAATACTTATTTGAAGAAGAGGTTTTCATGTGATGGAAATATATTTTAAATATATATTTTCACTGGGCAATATTTGACCTTTTTTGGCTTTTTTATTTCGTGACTTGGCTTGTTTTAATCATGGTGATCAGGCAACCCTGAGCTACGGTACCAATCAATCAATCAATCATGCGCCATGCTGGAAAGCGTGGGCGGTCATGACTCGCCATTTCACTCGATCAACAGAGTCGTGGATCAGCTCAGTGTTCCTGTCTCGTCCATGCCATGTGGCCAAGCCATCCAGGTATTTTCCTCTCGGTCTTCCTCTTGGTCTGTTCCCTTCGACCTTACCAGTTGTCACTAAGTTCTCCAATCCATTTCTTCTCATAACATATCAAAATTTTTTTTACTGTCTACGTCTAATTTCTATAATCAATTTACGATGATCATTTGTCTCCTGTAGTACTTGGTCATTGGTTTTTCTGTCTGCCCATGGTATTCTTTGCATTTTCCTTAGAAACCACATTTCTGCAGCCATCAGATGTTTTTCAGCTTGACTGCTCATTGTCCAAGTTTCACATCCATACAAAATAACAGGTTCTATGTATCCACCCAACACTCTTTTTCTCGTTTTAATTGACATCTTTTTATTGGTCAAAATGTTTTTCATCTTGCTAAAGGCTACTTTCGCCATGGCGATTCTTGTTCTAATCTCTTCAAGGCATCTCCCATCAGATGCTATGACTGTTCCGAGATAATTGTACCGATTCACTTGTTAAAGACTATTCCCATTTACTTGTACATTACATTGTGGCACTTCGTTCTTCCTAGTGACGACCATAACCTGTGTCTTTTTACAATTTAATTCTAACCCCAGTTGCACACTGTGTACAACAACCGCATCTACTAATTGTTGCAGATACTGCGCATTGTCTGCAATCAATACTGTATCATCTGCATATCTAATGTTATTGATGTTTCGTCCCCCAATGCTGATTCCATTTATATCCTCTACATTTCTGAAAATATTTTCACTGTATAGGGAAAAAAGATCTGGAGACATCACACATCCCTGCCTAACAACTCTCTTAATAGGGTGATATTGGCTTACTTCATTATCAATCCTTATGGCAGCTTGTTGTTTCCAATATATGTTTTTTATAAGTATAATGTCTTTCTCATGAATTTGTAGATCTGCAAGCATATCCTCCATGTCGACATGTCTAACTCTATCAAAAGCCTTTGTGTAGTCAATAAAGCACAGATGTATATCCTTGTTTAGTATCTGCCGGCCAGGTAGGCACGGTTTCCAATGTGCAACAAGGTGGAGTTTTTCATGGTTTTAATCCTTTTATTTAATGTTCACTGGCTTTGAACTCAGGCGTTGTCCACTCATGTGATACCACTTCTAGTACACTGGACTGATTGTTGCGTATGGAGTAGCCTTCCCTATTACTAGTGTCCCTTGCCATCAGGTGAACCCACTTCGACTTCTGGTGCACTTGTAATTTACGTCCCCATGTCAAGGACGAGAAGTCAACATTTTAGCCCATCTGACCGGTGTAGAGGTTGAACCCGCTACCTCGGCATCAGCGCGCCGGATGTTTAAGAACGAGCGCTCTTATTAATTCGGCCATGTTTAAAAATGGATCCGAGTTCCCAGGTGGACCCAGCCTACCATGGGTGACAGGGCATGTCTCGGCAAGTAAAGGCGGTTGGCGTAACATTGACCATATCATCCCTCGGCGAGTGGTCTAACATTGACCATATCATCCCTGGGCGAGTGGTCTGTGTAACATTGACCATATCATCCCTGGGCGAGTGGTCTGTGTAACATTGACCATATCATCCCTGGGCGAGTGGTCTGTGTAACATTGACCATATCATCCCTGGGCGAGTGGTCTGTGTAACATTGACCATATCATCCCTGGGCGAGTGGTCTGTGTAACATTGACCATATCATCCCTGGGCGAGAGGTCTGTGTAACATTGACCATATCATCCCTGGGCGAGTGGTCTGTGTAACATTGACCATATCATCCCTCGGCGAGTGGTCTAACATTGACCATATCATCCCTGGGCGAGTGGTCTGTGTAACATTGACCATATCATCCCTGGGCGAGTGGTCTGTGTAACATTGACCATATCATCCCTGGGCGAGAGGTCTAACATTAACCATATCATCCCTGGGCGAGTGGTCTGTGTAACATTGACCATATCATCCCTGGGCGAGTGGTCTAACATTAACCATATCATCCCTGGGCGAGTGGTCTGTGTAACATTGACCATATCATCCCTGGGCGAGTGGTCTGTGTAACATTGACAATATCATCCCTCGGCGAGTGGTCTGTGTAACATTGACCATATCATCCCTGGGCGAGTGGTCTGTGTAACATTGACCATATCATCCCTCGGCGAGTGGTCTAACATTAATCATATCATCCCTGGGCGAGTGGTCTGTGTAACATTGACCATATCATCCCTGGGCGAGTGGTCTAACATTAACCATATCATCCCTGGGCGAGTGGTCTAACATTAACCATATCATCCCTGGGCGAGTGGTCTGTGTAACATTGACCATATCATCCCTCGGCGAGTGGTCTGTGTAACATTGACCATATCATCCCTGGGCGAGTGGTCTGTGTAACATTGACCATATCATCCCTCGGCGAGTGGTCTGTGTAACATTGACCATATCATCCCTGGGTGAGTGGTCTGTGTAACATTGACCATATCATCCCTCGGCGAATGGTCTATGTAACATTGACCATATATCCCTCGGCGAGTGGTCTGTGTAACATTGACCATATCATCCCTCGGCGAGTGGTCTGTGTAACATTGACCATATCATCCCTCGGCAAGTGGTATGTGTAACATTGACCATATCATCCCTCGGTGAGTGGTATGTGTAACATTGACCATATCATCCCTCGGTGAGTGGTATGTGTACATTGACCATATCATCCCTGGGCGAGTGGTCTGTGTAACATTGACCATATCATCCCTGGGCGAGTGGTCCTGTGTAACATTGACCATATCATCCCTCGGCGAGTGGTCTGTGTAACATTGACTATATCATCCCTGGGCGAGTGGTCTAACATTAACCATATCATCCCTGGGCGAGTGGTCTGTGTAAACATTGACCATATCATCCCTGGGCGAGTGGTCTAACATTAACCATATCATCCCTGAGCGAGTGGGTCTGTGTAACATTGACCATATCATCCCTGGGCGAGTGGTCTGTGTAACATTGACCATATCATCCCTGGGCGAGTGGTCTAACATTAACCATATCATACCCTGGGCGAGTGGTCTAACATTAACCATATCATCCCTGGGCGAGTGGTCTGTGTAACATTGACCCATATCATCCCTCGGCGAGTGGTCTGTGTAACATTGACCATATCATCCCTGGGTGAGTGGTCTGTGTAACATTGACCATATCATCCCTCGGCGAATGGTCTGTGTAACATTGACCATATCATCCCTCGGCGAGTGGTCTGTGTAACATTGACCATATCATCCCTCGGCGAGTGGTCTGTGTAACATTGACCATATCATCCCTCGGCAAGTGGTATGTGTAACATTGACCATATCATCCCTCGGTGAGTGGTATGTGTAACATTGACCATATCATCCCTCGGTGAGTGGTATGTGTAACATTGACCATATCATCCCTGGGCGAGTGGTCTGTGTAACATTGACCATATCATCCCTGGGCGAGTGGTCTGTGTAACATTGACCATATCATCCCTCGGCGAGTGGTCTGTGTAACATTGACTATATCATCCCTGGGCGAGTGGTCTAACATTAACCATATCATCCCTGGGCGAGTGGTCTGTGTAACATTGACCATATCATCCCTGGGCGAGTGGTCTAACATTAACCATATCATCCCTGGGCGAGTGGTCTGTGTAACATTGACCATATCATCCTCGGCGAGTGGTCTGTGTAACATTGACCATATCATCCCTGGGCGAGTGGTCTAACATTAACCCATATCATCCCTGGGCGAGTGGTCTGTGTAACATTGACCATATCATCCCTGGGCGAGTGGTCTAACAGTAACCATATCATCCCTGGGCGAGTGGTCTGTGTAACATTGACCATATCATCCCTCGGCGAGTGGTCTGTGTAACATTGACCATATCATCCCTCGGCGAGTGGTCTGTGTAACATTGACCATATCATCCCTCGGCAAGTGGTATGTGTAACATTGACCATATCATCCCTTGGTGAGTGGTATGTGTAACATTGACCATATCATCCCTCGGTGAGTGGTATGTGTAACATTGACCATATCATCCAATGGGCAAGTGGTATGTGTAATATTGACCATATCATCCCTCGGTGAGATGGTATGTGTAACATTGACCATATCATCCATGGGCAAGTAGTATGTGTAACATTGACCATATCATCCCTCGGTGAGTGGTATGTATAACATTGACCATATCATCCCTGGGCGAGTGGTCTGTGTAACATTGACCATATCATCCCTGGGCGAGTGGTCTGTGTAACATTGACCATATCATCCCTGGGCGAGTGGTCTGTGTAACATTGACCATATCATCCCTGGGCGAGTGGTCTGTGTAACATTGACCATATCATCCCTGGGCGAGTGGTCTGTGTAACATTGACTATATCATCCCTCGGTGAGTGGTATGTATAACATTGACCATATCATCCCTGGGCGAGTGGTCTGTGTAACATTGACCATATCATCCCTGGGCGAGTGGTCTGTGTAACATTGACCATATCATCCCTGGGCGAGTGGTCTGTGTAACATTGACCATATCATCCCTGGGCGAGTGGTCTGTGTAACATTGACCATATCATCCCTGGGCGAGTGGTCTGTGTAACATTGACCATATCATCCCTGGGTGAGTGGTCTGTGTAACATTGACCATATCATCCCTGGGCGAGTGGTCTGTGTAACATTGACAATATCATCCCTCGGCGAGTGGTCTAACATTGACCATATCATCCCTGGGCGAGTGGTCTGTGTAACATTGACCATATCATCCCTGGGCGAGTGGTCTGTGTAACATTGACCATATCATCCCTGGGCGAGAGGTCTAACATTCACCATATCATCCCTGGGCGAGTGGTCTGTGTAACATTGACCATATCATCCCTGGGCGAGTGGTCTAACATTAACCATATCATCCCTGGGCGAGTGGTCTGTGTAACATTGACCATATCATCCCTGGGCGAGTGGTCTGTGTAACATTGACAATATCATCCCTCGGCGAGTGGTCTGTGTAACATTGACCATATCATCCCTGGGCGAGTGGTCTGTGTAACATTGACCATATCATCCCTCGGCGAGTGGTCTAACATTAATCATATCATCCCTGGGCGAGTGGTCTGTGTAACATTGACCATATCATCCCTGGGCGAGTGGTCTAACATTAACCATATCATCCCTGGGCGAGTGGTCTAACATTAACCATATCATCCCTGGGCGAGTGGTCTGTGTAACATTGACCATATCATCCCTCGGCGAGTGGTCTGTGTAACATTGACCATATCATCCCTGGGCGAGTGGTCTGTGTAACATTGACCATATCATCCCTCGGCGAGTGGTCTGTGTAACATTGACCATATCATCCCTGGGTGAGTGGTCTGTGTAACATTGACCATATCATCCCTCGGCGAATGGTCTATGTAACATTGACCATATCATCCCTCGGCGAGTGGTCTGTGTAACATTGACCATATCATCCCTCGGCGAGTGGTCTGTGTAACATTGACCATATCATCCCTCGGCAAGTGGTATGTGTAACATTGACCATATCATCCCTCGGTGAGTGGTATGTGTAACATTGACCATATCATCCCTCGGTGAGTGGTATGTGTAACATTGACCATATCATCCCTGGGCGAGTGGTCTGTGTAACATTGACCATATCATCCCTGGGCGAGTGGTCTGTGTAACATTGACCATATCATCCCTCGGCGATTGGTCTGTGTAACATTGACTATATCATCCCTGGGCGAGTGGTCTAACATTAACCATATCATCCCTGGGCGAGTGGTCTGTGTAACATTGACCATATCATCCCTGGGCGAGTGGTCTAACATTAACCATATCATCCCTGAGCGAGTGGTCTGTGTAACATTGACCATATCATCCCTGGGCGAGTGGTCTGTGTAACATTGACCATATCATCCCTGGGCGAGTGGTCTAACATTAACCATATCATCCCTGGGCGAGTGGTCTAACATTAACCATATCATCCCTGGGCGAGTGGTCTGTGTAACATTGACCATATCATCCCTCGGCGAGTGGTCTGTGTAACATTGACCATATCATCCCTCGGCGAGTGGTCTGTGTAACATTGACCATATCATCCCTCGGCGAGTGGTCTGTGTAACATTGACCATATCATCCCTGGGTGAGTGGTCTGTGTAACATTGACCATATCATCCCTCGGCGAATGGTCTGTGTAACATTGACCATATCATCCCTCGGCGAGTGGTCTGTGTAACATTGACCATATCATCCCTCGGCGAGTGGTCTGTGTAACATTGACCATATCATCCCTCGGCAAGTGGTATGTGTAACATTGACCATATCATCCCTCGGTGAGTGGTATGTGTAACATTGACCATATCATCCCTCGGTGAGTGGTATGTGTAACATTGACCATATCATCCCTGGGCGAGTGGTCTGTGTAACATTGACCATATCATCCCTGGGCGAGTGGTCTGTGTAACATTGACCATATCATCCCTCGGCGAGTGGTCTGTGTAACATTGACTATATCATCCCTGGGCGAGTGGTCTAACATTAACCATATCATCCCTGGGCGAGTGGTCTGTGTAACATTGACCATATCATCCCTGGGCGAGTGGTCTAACATTAACCATATCATCCCTGGGCGAGTGGTCTGTGTAACATTGACCATATCATCCCTCGGCGAGTGGTCTGTGTAACATTGACCATATCATCCCTGGGCGAGTGGTCTAACATTAACCATATCATCCCTGGGCGAGTGGTCTGTGTAACATTGACCATATCATCCCTGGGCGAGTGGTCTAACATTAACCATATCATCCCTGGGCGAGTGGTCTGTGTAACATTGACCATATCATCCCTCGGCGAGTGGTCTGTGTAACATTGACCATATCATCCCTCGGCGAGTGGTCTGTGTAACATTGACCATATCATCCCTCGGCAAGTGGTATGTGTAACATTGACCATATCATCCCTTGGTGAGTGGTATGTGTAACATTGACCATATCATCCCTCGGTGAGTGGTATGTGTAACATTGACCATATCATCCATGGGCAAGTGGTATGTGTAATATTGACCATATCATCCCTCGGTGAGTGGTATGTGTAACATTGACCATATCATCCATGGGCAAGTAGTATGTGTAACATTGACCATATCATCCCTCGGTGAGTGGTATGTATAACATTGACCATATCATCCCTGGGCGAGTGGTCTGTGTAACATTGACCATATCATCCCTGGGCGAGTGGTCTGTGTAACATTGACCATATCATCCCTGGGCGAGTGGTCTGTGTAACATTGACCATATCATCCCTGGGCGAGTGGTCTGTGTAACATTGACCATATCATCCCTGGGCGAGTGGTCTGTGTAACATTGACCATATCATCCCTCGGTGAGTGGTATGTATAACATTGACCATATCATCCCTGGGCGAGTGGTCTGTGTAACATTGACCATATCATCCCTGGGCGAGTGGTCTGTGTAACATTGACCATATCATCCCTGGGCGAGTGGTCTGTGTAACATTGACCATATCATCCCTGGGCGAGTGGTCTGTGTAACATTGACCATATCATCCCTGGGCGAGTGGTCTGTGTAACATTGACCATATCATCCCTGGGTGAGTGGTCTGTGTAACATTGACCATATCATCCCTGGGCGAGTGGTCTGTGTAACATTGACCATATCATCCCTGGGCGAGTGGTCTGTGTAACATTGACCATATCATCCCTGGGCGAGTGGTCTGTGCGAATACTGGGCTAGAACCATATGTTTCATACTTGCTCAAGGCGTGTCGAAAGGGCCCTTTAGATTATTATAAAGTGTTATAACAATCATGTGACCATCATGTGACATCTCTGGCAGAGGGCGCAGTGGTGTAATCGCCAGGGGGGCTACGTTGACAATGTCATGAGCGTGGCCGGACGAGAGCTCGACTTTCCATCCATTATGTGCCATGCCGATAAGCGTGGGCGGTCATGTTTTGCCATCGCACTCGATCACCAGAGTCGTGGATCAGCTCCGTGTTCCTGTCTCGACCATACCACGTGACCAACCATCCAGGTATGTACTTCTCGGTCTTCCCTTTGGTTTCTTCCCTTCGATCTTGCCAGTTGTCACCAAATTCTCCAATTCATTTCTTTTCATAACATGCCCCAAAAAATGTTGACTGACTTCGTCTAATGTCTCTAATCAGTTTACGATCTTCATCTGTCTCTTGAAGGACTTGTTCATTGGTTTTCCACATCCGCTAAACAGCGTGAAAGGCTGGCCGCCTATTTCTCCCGTGTAGTCAAGTCCACAACATGAACCGCTCCTAGCATATCAGTGACCCATAGCGGGTTCCTGTTTGAGAACTTTACACATATCACATTCGGCATCCACTTTACGCAGCAGGTTTGACCCCCCAGATCCGTATTCAAATGAGAAACGATCAGTGTTCATGCGGCGATACAACCTGGCTGGCAGGCGGATACAGTATTCGATATGCTATGGCGGTTGTCTTATCTTTGTGTACACAGTTGAATACTGAAATTCCATGACTGCCCATGATATAATTATGGGACAAAGTTCTCATCTGTTCAGTGGCAATAAAGTTTAGTTTGTTGGTATGAATAGACTAGATTTCTTCCTACACATAGACTTGGTGTACATACCCAGGCCTGTGACGTCACTTGCTATTTCAGACAACTGACATTCTTTCAGACAAGCGTGACATGATTAATAGAGAGTTAACGGTTCTAGAAGAGTTAGGCAACTGGATGATGATGATGATGATGATGATTCACCTGTTATGTATGTATACATAATGAGGAGGCATTATCGTCTAATATGTGCTGGCAACAGATTTAGGAGAAGCATCGTCACAGAGCCATCTTGTTATGAGCCAGTAACTAATAATAATGTAAATAAAGGACACGTTTACACGCCTTATTGGGCACATGATGCTAGAACCAGATGTGTGTATAAACCAATCAATACTCGGTGGGCGGAGTGGTCAGATTGCTAGAACCAGATGTGTGTACTATAAACCAATCGGTACTCGGTGGGAGGGGTGGTCAGATTGCTAGAACCAGATGTGTGTATAAACCAATCAATACTCGGTGAGCGGAGTGGTCAGATTGCTAGAACCAGATGTGTGTATAAACCAATCAGTACTCGGTGGGCGGAGTGGTCAAATTGCTAGAACCAGACGTGTGTATAAACCAATCAGTACTCGGTGGGCGGAGTGGTCAGATTGCTAGAACCAGATGTGTGTATAAACCAATCAGTACTCGGTGGGAGGAGTGGTCAGATTGCTAGAACCAGATGTGTGTACTATAAACCAATCAGTACTCGGTGGGAGGAGTGGTCAGATTGCTAGAACCAGATGTGTGTATAAACCAATCAGTACTCGGTGGGCGGAGTGGTCAGATTGCTAGAACCAGATGTGTGTATAAACCAATCAGTACTCGGTGGGAAGAGTGGTCAGATTGCTAGAACCAGATGTGTGTACTATAAACCAATCAGTACTCGGTGGGAGGAGTGGTCAGATTGCTAGAACCAGATGTGTGTATAAACCAATCAGTACTCGGTGGGCGGAGTGGTCAAATTGCTAGAACCAGATGTGTGTATATAAACCAATCAGTACTCGGTGGGAGGAGTGGTCAGATTGCTAGAACCAGATGTGTGTATAAACCAATCAGTACTCGGTGAGCGGAGTGGTCAGATTGCTAGAACCAGATGTGTGTATAAACCAATCAGTACTCGGTGAGCGGAATGGTCAGATTGCTAGAACCAGATGTGTGTATAAACCAATCAGTACTCGGTGGGAGGAGTGGTCAGATTGCTAGAACCAGATGTGTGTACAAACCAGTCAGTACTCGGTGGGCGGAGTGGTCAGATTGCTAGAACCAGATGTGTGTATAAACCATTCAGTACTCGGTGAGCGAAGTGGTCAGATCAGGCCGGCCGCCTTTACTGTCGACGACATCTTCTGGTACACATTTTAGGCTGGGTCCACCTGAGAGTCCTGGTTAATTATAAAAAAATCCCTTCCAATGAGGATTCGAATCCATGGCCCCCGGGCAGGTAGGCGAAGGTAGGTCTAGTCACGTCGCTACCTAGGCTCCCCCCAATAACTGATTGTTTGTAATTCTATTATAAAGTGGAACATTTGTTACCACTACTATAAGTGGGGGGGGGGGGGGGGTGTATTAGCACCAGGGGAGCAACTGGTGGATTAAACTTGAGAACAGCCATTGTTGGTTCTGGTCTCAAATTTGCCACGGTAGACAAGTATCTCTTTATAGAGACAATTGCTACGGTCAGCAACCAGAATGGTCATTGCCAAGAATAAAAGCAATGACAGACTACCTTCCTCACAGTTGCATAGACAACTATAAAAGTCAAAGAAATTCTGCAGAACATAGACAAAGTCCGAATATGGGTGTGACATCAGAACATTTAACAAATCAGCAGAAAAGTACGTACGCACCTTGGGACATAAGTGTTCCAAAAGTGTATTGGACACTCACTGAACGAAAAAGAGCACAAACAGAGCCATCCAATAAGCTGTCAGTGTTAAAGACAATTGATTATTGCGGTAAGACAAAAATTTTGAGGAAAAAAAATATGTTGACCAGGACAAAAGACATAAGTGTCTGAACAAGATGATTATGTAGGGAGGCGTCCCAGGGAAGCAGCGAAGAGGAAGACCACAATGTAGATTATTCAGGATGTGATTGATAATGTACACAGGACAGCAGCACAGGATGGCTATCTAACTTATGATAGAGAGCAATGTCGAAAGACTGTTAGGGGACAATGTTGAGAACGGGACAAGTCACTTGATGATGATGATAACTACATCTAGGAGGTTGATCTGAATGTTTGGGATATTAATTATGCTAATATAGTAAAATATGAGGAGGTGATTGTATGCAAAATGTAATATCACATGGTATTCATTTGTCAGCTCATCAGTCACGTGAGATCAAGTACAATGTGTTCAGTTAGAGTGAGTGATGAATGGAAGAAGCTTAAAGTTCTTAAACATTAAATGAATATTCGAACAGAATAGCTTAATATTTATGAAACATACGGATTTTTGAGAACCTTCTGTTCGTAGTTTTTCTGTGCAATGTTTGTAGTGTTGGAAAAAGAGGGACAACTGGGAACTGTTTTCTATTTAGGGGCAGGTAACACCCTCCAAGAACAATTTATCTCCAATATTAGCGTAATCATTAACTATAGTACCGGCTCTGAAGTGAAGGTGTTGCAGACGCGGTTCATGATCCCGCATACCCGCGTTCGAAACACAGCTGCACGCGATTTGGCAGCAGACCGCGTTGCGTTGGATTTTTACGAAATGGTATGGGTGCCGGTACTTCAAAAAGCAATGGGAAACTACTGAACCTAAACTTGCCAAGAGATTCACAAGAGCAAAAATTACTGGTGTTAACTGCAACGTCATGTAAAAGGATATGCAACTAACTAACTTTTATTAACTGTAGTAGGTTACTTTATTTAACTTCATGTAGTTTTCTAAACAAGGCCTTCGTGTAGTTCTCTAAGGATATATTCATGTAGTTCTCTAAAGAGATATCCATGTAGTTCTTTAATGAGATTTTTGTGTAGTTCTCTAAGTGCATATTCATCTAACTCTCTCAGGATACAATCAAGTACTTATGAAACGATATCTACATATAGTTCTCTAACAAGATCTTTACGTAGTTCTCTAACGTGGCCTTCATGTAGTTCTCTAACTTAGTCTTCGTCTATTCTCTAACTTAGTCTTCGTGTAGTTCTCTAACGTGGTCTTCATGTAGTTCTCTAACAAGATCTTTATGTAGTTCTCTAATAAGATCTTTATGTAGTTTTCGAACATGGTCTTCATGTGGTTCTCCAAGGATATATGTATGCAGTTCTCTAACGAGATCTCCGTGAAGTCCTCTACAGAGATCTTCGTGTAGTTCTCTACAGAGATTTTCGTGAAATCATCTAAAGAGATTTTCGTGTAGTTCTCTAAAGAGTTTTTCATATAATTCTCTATCAAGATCTTCATTTGATTATCTGTTGAGATCTTCGTGTAGTTCTCTAAAAAGATTTTCGTGAAATCATCTAAAGAGATTTTCGTGTAGTTCTCTAACGAGTTTTTCATATAATTCTCTAACAAGATCTTCATTTGATTATCTATTGAGATCTTCGTGTAGTTCTCACTATTGTATAAGGCAGCATTGGTCCCAGGGCCGTGTGGTCTTGACAAACATGCAGCTAAAAGTCAAATGTGAACAAGATTGCTAGATACAAGTGGTACATTTCGCCATGACTTCTAGAAATATGCTCTCACTGCTTTCTAGAATACACAGAAATCAATCACTAGATCTATGGATAAATCAATAGAAGTTCAATGTGTGCGACAGCAGGTTAGTTGTGAAAGCCATGCTACGTCACGACACGAGGCGTGTGCTCAATACATATTCTAGGTAAACATGTTACTAAAACCAAGGAAAGGATCTCACCAGAAGCGTGAATGAATTCCGAAACACGCCGAAACACACACACGTAATAAAGGAGACGAAAGATGAAAAGATCTCGGTCCATGCAGAAGAAAATGTATCTCACAGTGAAGGAGTAGATGCGGAAAAGTACACTTATTGAGGTAGCAATGTAGATACAGACGGGGAAATGATATTAAAATAAGAATACAAATTGCAAGAGGAGTTTTTATCATACTAGGACATTTATGACAGGTTAGAACTAAAATGGACTGACAGAATCGCCAACGGGGAGCTGTTGGAGAGAACTAAACTAGTACCAATGAACCAAGAGATAAAGACAAGATTATGGCGCTGGATGTGACACACATTGAGGGAAAATGATATGATGACTTGGAGTGAGCTGACTGGGAATTTGTGCCCCAATGGTGAAAAAAGGACGAAAAAAAAAAAAAGAAATAAAAAGAGGACCTATGACTGGGTTATAGGTTAATTATATATAATAAGTGTAGGTACACGTGATCTTGATATACCTAGCTAAGCACCGTGCAACAGGAGAACCGAACCAGAACATCCGAGGCGATGGGTGGATATGCCACATTTGTACCACGAAACCGCAATGAGATCATATCTCTTATATTTTGTTGTGAATGTGTTCCTCGTTTGTGAACTTAAGCTCTTCAGAGAAGAGCACAGTTGAGCGCCTTCTTCCTGTCAACATAATGCTACGGATGTCAAACTTGCACACTATTAACAAAAGACCAATATAATGCTATTAATGTGAAACTTTAACAGTAACAACATATGAGAACAGAAACATTGTAACAACAAAAAGGAAATGTACACGGTGATCTCTGATTGCAAGAAGAAGAGACACAATAAAAACAAAACGATAATATCTGACACTTCAAGCAGGGACAACACCAGGGTTAGATTACATTAAACACAGTAAATCAGACAGTTCAAAATTAAAAAAAAAGGGTTGGGGTTAAAGGCGAGAGAATCGACTACATTGCACTGGGTTTTATACCATATAGCTCGGATTCTTTCCGTAGGGCCGCCTGCCGAAAGCGAAGCACACAGCACGAACTCCGTAACTCCAGCGATGACCCCCAGGATCTTCCGAGAAAACTACGCTTGTGAATCGAATGACGGAGTTGGGAACGGAACCCACCCAGAACTGTGGGAACCACTCGCCACGAAAACCCTAGTGTGGTAACCTCAGTAGGTTTGGTCATGTAAGCAGATTATCTACTAGATGGAGGCTCTCTCGTCACGAAGACCCTAGTGTGGTAACCTCAGTAGGTTTGGTCATGTAAGAAGATTATGAACTAGTGGAGGCCCACAAGCAGATGTAGTACTTGGTCACGACGGAATCAGAGCAAGAGGTCCCCTTACAAACAATGAAGTTATGACATATCTTAGCATGAGTATCACCATGTATGAAGCACACACGAGTTATCATTTTGTCACTCTTTAACCTGACATCGAAATGAAAAACAGGGATTGTGGAGAAGGAGGAGTTAAGAAGAGGACGAGAAGGAGGTGGAGATAGAGAAAAAAGAGGAGGGAAGAAGAAGAAGAAGAAGAAGAAGAAGAAGAAGAAGAAGAAGAAGAAGAAGAAGAAGAAGAAGAAGAAGAAGAAGAAGAAGAAGAAGAAGATCAAATAGCTCTAAAATTATTGATAAACAACATGACAGGATTTGATAAATAAAACAAACACGCTCAACACATGAGAGAAAGTGACAGCGACATACCTTCGAGACGACGACGCCGTTGTCGCTCAATGATGCGATGTTCGGGATAACAGTATCCCCTGCTCAACTAGTCGCCCGTGTATAATAGTGTAAAACCTTAGCACATATCAGAACTGCCTTGCGCAACACACCATTTCAACACCAATGTTCTTTCATAGGCGGCTTCCTCTAGGAGCTACCTCTAACGTCTTTACACATTACAGGTATTAATACCGCACTATACTTCATGTTTCCTTAATGAAACCTGTAGGGGAAGGAGAGGTTTCTTTTTAAAACGGCAAACAACTGCCCCACACAACCTGCTGCAGCTGAAGTCTCACCTTACATCGTGGTAACTGAGTCACATAGACTCCCCTTCTGGTATCAATGCGTCCCGCCCAACCTAGAACCTGTTCTGTAATGTATAAGACCGTTTTACCCTTCATACCATATGCTCCGTCCCTTCTCCCCCAATGTCAGGGAAGAATTGTCGCGACGTCTTTGAGCTGTAGGTCACACAGTAAACAGACGGCACGAAAAATGATTATGAATATGGGTCGTGGGAAGGAAAATGAACAGCACGCTTAGAGAGACCCTCCGGACTTTACCTTTCACAGACAGGCGATGTGCGCCCAGGGGGTTCTACTTATTCCGCCCCATCTAATTCTTGGATTAACCCACTCGTGTATGTTTATTGTTCTCTTAAATTCCTCGACAGTTGTTACTATGGCGTAATCTTTTGCAGTTTTCTTTGGTAGCCCTTTATATTCAATTTAATTCCGTCTCAATCAGATTTAACAAAAAACAACATAATTTAAAAAAAAACATGAAACGATGGGCCGAATACATTGAGGAACTTCTGAATAAATTAGTCCCAAAAGATCATCCAGATATATCAGATTGTAGGAATGACGCTGGATGTGAATTGTTAGAAGGCACCCACAAGAGAAATTGTAAAAGCTTACAAATTTCTTAAGGATGGGACTACCGCTGGTTAAGATGATATCCCAGCAGAAGCTATTAAAACCAACACAGCGGCCACCCCCCGGGAAACAGCTGTGAGAGGCTGGCTAAACCAGGCATGGGTATCCGATTTGGTGTCAAACCAAGAGGTAAACTAGGGTATGCCTACCCAGCATGTGAAGACAGGATTCGGCAGACTGCGCGGAAGAAATCATTCCTGATTCAACGGGCAAGACGGCGTTTACCTGCAAAGCGTTGTGGAACGTAATGAGCACGGCAAGGCACGTAGAGCGCCCTGGTCATCCACTGCACCTGTATTCGTCTCCAATCGTCTCGACTTGTCTTGCCACTGGACTCAGATGGACTCAGGCGAGAGAGTGAGGTCGACGAATTGCGCAACTCTTCCTCACTTTAATCCAAGTCATCGCGCAAGTCATTCTTCATCCAACGTCACATATCACCTTCAAGCCCTGTGGCGATGGGCGAGCGGCAAAGCGGCAGGCGTGGGTACGCTGGCAGCCGTAGTCGCAGACCTGCACACAGGCGGCTCAGGCCATATGGTCGTCTTCTACTGACCGGAGCAGCAGTGGGATTCGGCAGCTCCCTGAGCGACTGAGCAGCCCTCTATAGTAATACACTGCTCACCTCCATAGCATGAGGAAGGGGCTAGAAAAGGTGCCCTAAACATTGTCTGCTTCATCACTACCTAACCAGCTAGCCGCGGTTGGTGGGTACCCTAACTGCGGTCGACATACAAAGAAAGATAAAACAAGCAAAGCTAAAAGAGTAAACCATATTCCCTTAACAATTGGAACTTGGAATGTATGCACCCTACTTGACAGAGACGGCGCGTCGGGTCCAGAGAGACGAACAGCACTGATTGGGAGAGAGCTGGGCAGGTACAACATCGACATTGCAGCCTTGAGCGAGACACGACTTGCAGAAGAAGGCCAAATCTGTGAAATTGGTGCCGGCTACACATTTTTCTGGAGTGGAAGGAAAAGCGAGGAAAGACGCCTATCCGGTGTGGGATTTGCCATTAAGTCGGTCCTGGTCGGCAAATTAGCTGGATTTCCAAAGGCTATAAACGACAGGCTCATGACCATGAAGTTGCCTCTGCTGAATGGAAGGAAGCACGCAACCATTGTGAGTGTCTACGCACCAACTATGACCAAAGAAGATGATGTCAAGAACAAGTTTTATGAGGACCTGCACAATGTATTAACATCTGTTCCCAAAGGAGACAAACTTATACTCCTTGGGGATTTCAATGCCAGAGTAGGCACGGACACCACCTCTTGGAGTGGCATTATTGGAAAGCATGGAGTCGGAAATTGTAACAGCAATGGACTCCGCCTCCTTCAGACATGTGCCGAACATGATCTCCTGATTACGAACACAATTTTCCGTCTCCCCATGAGAAATAGGACATCGTGGATGCACCCTCGCTCGAAACACTGGCACCTCATTGATTATGTCATCGTCAGGAGGAGTGACAGACAAGACGTTCGAGTGACAAAATCCATGTGTGGTGCCGAATGTTGGACAGACCATCGTCTCATTGTCTCGAAAATGAACGTCCACATCAGGCCACCACGGCGTCCTCAAGGGGCGAAAATGCAAACAAAGCTAAATGTCACCCGCCTAAACAGCAAGAAAATGCAGCAGTCGTTTGAAAATATGCTGGAAGACCGCCTCAAGCCCAATGCTGAAGCTAAACAGGATACAGAAACAGAATGGAGAGCCCTAAAGG
The DNA here is from genome assembly GCA_014155875.1 of Cepaea nemoralis. Classification (NCBI taxonomy): domain Eukaryota; kingdom Metazoa; phylum Mollusca; class Gastropoda; order Stylommatophora; family Helicidae; genus Cepaea; species Cepaea nemoralis. The sequence continues at coordinate 64,196 of JACEFZ010016170.1, read as the reverse complement.
ACACAATTTACAACACTGCTATGGAAATCTTGGGTCCAGCCCACCGAAAGCATAAAGACTGGTTTGATGAAAATTCCGAAGACATCAACCAATTGCTGGCCGAGAAACATCTTCTCCTCAAGGCACATTTGAATGACCCAAAGTCAACATCAAAAAAAGATGCTTTCAAGAACTTTCAGAGAGTAGTGCAGCAGAAACTTCGGCACATGCAGGACTCCTGTCTGAGCAGCAAAGCTGATGAAATTCAGGGCTTTGCTGACAGACATGATATGAAAAACTTCTACGACTCACTGAAAGCGGTCTATGGTCCTTCATCACCAGGCATAGTTCCCCTCTTCAGTGCAGACGGGGGAACATTGGTCACCGATAAGAAAGAAATCCTCCAACGCTGGGCAGAGCATTTCAGCAAAGTCTTAAATGCAACTTCCTTCTTCGATGATGAAACCATCAACTGCCTTCCTCAAGTTCCCACCAATGAGACACTTGATGACCTGCCAACCATAGTGGAAATAAACAAAGCCATCCAGCAACTCTCCAGCGGCAAGGCACCTGGTCCTGACTCCATCCCAGCAGAGATATACAAGGCAGGTGGGCCGGTCCTAACAGAGCAGCTTCACCAAGTCTTCACAAACATATGGATGAACGAGACCATGCCACAAGATTTTAAGGACGCGTCAATAGTCCACCTTTACAAAACGTAAAGGAAACCGCCAATCCTGTGACAACCACCGAGGCATCTCTTGCTTTCAATTGCAGGGAAGATACTCGCCAGAATTCTTCTCAATCGTCCTCACAGCTCATCTCGATCAAGGTCTTCTTCCTGAGAGTCAATGTGGCTTCAGAAAAGAACGTGGAACTGTTGACATGATTTTCGCTGCAAGGCAGCTGCAAGAGAAATGTCAGGAACAGAACTGCGAAATGTTCTCCACTTTCATTGACCTTACCAAGGCTTTTGATACAGTCAGCAGAGAAGGACTGTGGAAGATTATGGCAAAATATGGCTGTCCACGAAAGTTTGTCCAAATAGTGCGGCTATTTCATGACGGCATGCAGGCAAGAGTACAGGAAAATGGTGAACTGTCTGAACCCTTTCCTGTCACCAATGGAGTGAAGCAAGGATGTGTTCTGGCACCAACACTGTTCAGCCTTATGTTTTTCAGCCATGTTGGTGAATGCCTTCGAGAACGATGACATTGGAATAGACATCAACTACCGTATGGATGGAAAGTTATTCAATCTCAGAAGGCTGAAAGCTAAAACCAAAATTAACAGCGGCACCGTCAGAGAGCTCCTGTTTGCTGATGATTGCGCTCTATACGCCAACTCAGAGGCGGACATGCAACATAATGTTTCAGCTTTCTCAAATGCCTGTGCCAACTTTGGGCTCAACATCAACTTGGAGAAGACTGTAGTTATGTACCAGCCAGTTCCAGGGAATAATCACACTGTGCCGAATATCAAACTGAATGATCATAGACTAAGTGTTGTGGACAAATTCACCTATCTTGGCAGCACCGTGTCACAAGCTGCCATAATCGATGACGAAGTGAATGCAAGAATCTCCAAGGCCAGTGCAGCCTTTGGCAGACTGTACAAGAATGTATGGGACAGAACTGGAATAAGCCTGCAAACAAAGCTAAAAGTCTACAAAGCAGTTGTATTATCCACACTGCTATATGCTTGTGAAACCTGGACTGTTTATCAGCGACACGCTAGGAAATTAAACCACTTCCACACAGTCTGCCTAAGGAAGCTACTGAAGATTAAATGGCAAGACAAGATTCCAGACACTGACGTCCTAGAAAGAGCATCCATGCCCAGTATCCACACTCTACTGATGAAGAATCAGATTCGCTGGGCTGGTCACCTGACTCGCATGCCAGATCACAGGCTCCCTAAACGAATTTTTTACAGCGAACTGCGTTGAGGTAAACGCTCCCAAGGTGGCCAGAGGAAACGTTTTAAAGACACTCTGAAAATTTCACTGAATGCTTTTGGAATTCACCATGACACCTGGGAGGCTGCAGCCAGAGACCGAAATTCGTGGCGTGCATCATTGCGCAAAGGTGCAGTCATATGTGAGGCAACCAGGACTGCAAGAGCTGTGAAGAAAAGGCAGGACAGAAAAACCACTGCAGGAAATCCTCCTCCAGAGACGTCAAGCATTCTTTGCCCACATTGTCAAAGAACATTTCGAGCCAAAATAGGCCTTATCAGCCATCTTAGAACCCACGGCTCCACACCTTCAACCCCACTGGATGAAATGAATGGTCATCATCATTCTTGATGGACAAACAACATTAAAACCAATATAATCACGTCAGCCGTATTAATAAGCTAATTATATAGCAGTCTGGGAGACCGAAGAAACGCCAGCAACTGGAGAGAAGGATATCTGGTGAAGCTGTCAAAGAAATGGGATCTGCAGGAATGAGAATGCTTTAGAGGAATAATGTTATTGTCAGTTCCTGAGAAAATATGAAGCAACTTTTCTCTACAAAGATTAAGAGACGCTATTTAAGAGAAACGATCCTGCTGGCCCGATGGTAATGGGTTCGAAATCGCACGAAGAAAGATGTTTTTATTTTAACATTGGTACAGGCGCTCGGGTGGACACCACCTGAAATGATTAACTGCAAATGTCTTTGGAAGTAAAAGCGACAGACGTGATGTTGACTTGACCGCCCACAGAGCACCGATTGGTGTTTACAATTTTGATGCTAACACCATATGCCCAAAACGCCTAAAGAAGTGTAAAAAGACTCTTTATGTTTACTTACTTTATGTTTACTTACTTTATGTTTACTTACTTTATTGACAAACAAGTCAGGGGTAAACACGCAGGCTTCCGACCCAACAGATCCAGCACTGGCCAGATTGCAACATTACGCATAATAATAGAGCAAGGTATTTTGAACTGAATATAGAGCAAATATAATACAGCAAGGTATTTTAACTGAACTCCCACTTTACATATCGATGTGTGGGCCTTTAAACGGTCGTTGACTGAATCCCTTTAGAAATTGTCGAAGCACTATAAGGTCCCACTAAAAAATCATTAATTTTGCTAGTTCTGGTACGTGAGGACCTGGCTTACACTCAGTACTCCGAGGAAAGGCCAGACGGTCTCGCTGCAATTGGTGACATTAGTATTGGGACCTTTCGCAGACTGTTTACGGAGGAATGTGGGAATGTTTCGAGTGCTTTGTGATGCCGATTCTTGATTCAGCTAAACTCTACTCGTCCAGGTCTCACCCGTGTTAAGATACGTGTTAATGCTTTGATGAAACATATGCACACACACACACACACACACACACACACACACACACATTCACACACACACATATATATGTGTGTGTGTGTGTGTGTGTGTACACCTGGACTTGGACAGACCAGACAGTACTATCACTATTAATATATGCACGACAGTAGACAGAACTGTATCACGCATGTAAACAACAATATATTAAATTACATCAGCGCAAATAGTAACATGTGATGTCCAAAATGCTGTCCACGCTCCCAAAAATATCACCATTTCTTACGAAGAAAACGTCCACAAATCTTTGTTTTCATCAAACAATAAGACGGGACGCAGAGGTGTTTCCAAGGCACCAGGGCCGGGTTATATACTGGCCAAGACCTATTGACGCGTCCTCGTCGAGCGTCCTGGGCAACAGGTCCTTTCGGGGTCCTGGCTAAAGTCAGTCGGATCGCCGATTCCTCCGAAGTCGGAGAGTGTCTGCCTGTACGGCGAGGAACCACCAGTCTGCACACCAATAAGCCAGACATGGGACAACGGATACTCACGCAAAACTCAGGTCCTGTATGACATCACACTGATGTTGGACAACAGGATGCCTTCATCCGACATACAGGACTTCGCGATGGAGCTCAAGCCAACGAACACAAGCAAGCAAGCAGCAAGCAAACAATAAGACATTTAAAAAAAAAAAAAATGCAAGGACTGTTGTTTATTACTACGCGCTGATTTAGCGAAATCGCGGAAACTTATCCTTCCTCGCAGAATAAAATAGTTCCTTTGTGTTGGAATACGAGTGAGTTAAGTAGGACTGGCAAATATATAATCACAGCTTTAATTAAATATTGGTTAATCGATTGAGTGATTGATTGATTGATTGACTAGAATCAACATCATTGCTCTCATAGCACACCCATACGTAATGCGCCTCTCTGATTAGATATGGAGGCTGTCGTGTTAGCAATGTGACTAGACGCTCGCATGCACACCTGGTGATTATGGGTTCGACTCGGGGCATAGTTTTAAAATAAATCTGTGCTCCCAGGTCGACCCAACTTAAAACGGATACCAGAAATATATTCGAAAGTAAAGACAACCGGTGGAATATTGACCATATCAGCCACCGAGTGCCGGTTGGTCTATACAAATATGGGTCTAGCACCATGTGTCCGATGAGCCTAAAACATGTAAAAGGATCTTGACCTTCACTTTCACTATCAGATCTGGAAGTGTAATGAAGCTGACAACTCTCGTAGATCGCTGGAAGTGTAATGAAGCTGACAACTCTCGTAAATCGCTGGAAGTGTAATGAAGCTGACAACTCTCCTAGATCGCTGGAAGTGTAATGAAGCTGACACCTCTCGTAGGTTGCTGGAAGTGTGATGAAGCTGACAACTCTCGTAGATTGTTGGAAGTGTAATGAAGCTGACAACTCTTCTAGATTGCTGGAAGTGTGATGAAGCTGGCAACTCTCCTAGATTGCTGGAAGTGTGATGAAGCTGACAACTCTCGTAGATTGCTGGAAGTGTGATGAAGCTGACAGCTCTCGTAGATTGCTGGAAGTGTGATGAAGCTGACAACTCTCCTAGATTGCTGGAAGTGTGATGAAGCTGACAACTCTCGTAGATTGCTGGAAGTGTGATGAAGCTGACAGCTCTTGTAGATTGCTGGAAGTGTGATGAAGCTGACAACTCTCGTAGATTGCTGGATGTGTGATGAAGCTGACAACTCTCCTAGATTGCTGGAAGTGTAATGAAGCTGACAGCTCTCGTAGATTGCTGGAAGTGTAATAAAGCTGACAGCTCTCCTAGATAGCTGGAAGTGTGATGAAGCTGACAACTCTCGTAGATTGCTGGAAGTGTAATAAAGCTGACAACTCTCGTAGATTGCTGGAAGTGTGATGAAGCTGACAGCTCTCGTAGATTGCTGGAAGTGTGATAAAGCTGACAACTCTCGTAGATTGCTGGAAGTGTGATGAAGCTGACAGCTCTTGTAGATTGCTGGAAGTGTGATGAAGCTGACAGCTCTCGTAGATTGCTGGAAGTGTAATAAAGCTGACAGCTCTCGTAGATTGCTGGAAGTGTAATAAAGCTGACAGCTCTCGTAGATTGCTGGAAGTGTGATGAAGCTGACAACTCTCGTAGATTGCTGGAAGTGTGATGAAGCTGACAGCTCTCGTAGATTGCTGGAAGTGTGATGAAGCTGACAGCTCTCGTAGATTGCTGGAAGTGTATAAGCTGACAGCTCTCGTAGATTGCTGGAAGTGTATAAAGCTGACAGCTCTCCTAGATAGCTAGAAGTGTGATGAAGCTGACAGCTCTCGTAGATTGCTGGAAGTGTAATAAAGCTGACAGCTCTCCTAGATAGCTGGAAGTGTGATGAAGCTGACAGCTCTCGTAGATTGCTGGAAGTGTGATGAAGCTGACAGCTCTCGTAGTTGCTGGAAGTGTGATGAAGCTGACAGCTCTCGTAGATTTCTGGAAGTGTGATGAAGCTGACAGCTCTCGTAGATTGCTGGAAGTGTATGAAGCTGACTACTCTCGTAGATTGCTGGAAGTGTGATGAAGCTGACAGCTCTCGTAGATTGCTGGAAGTGTGATGAAGCTGACAACTCTCCTAGATTGCTGGAAGTGTGATGAAGCTGACAACTATCGTAGATTGCTGGAAGTGTGATGAAGCTGACAGCTCTGTAGATTGCTGGAAGTGTGATGAAGCTGACAGCTCTCGTAGATTGCTGGAAGTGTGATGAAGCTGACAGCTCTCCTAGATTGCTGGAAGTGTGATGAAGCTGACAGCTCTCGTAGATTGCTGGAAGTGTGATGAAGCTGACAGCTCTCCTAGATTGCTGGAAGTGTGATGAAGCTGACAGCTCTCCTAGATTGCTGGAAGTGTGAAGAAGCTGACAACTCTCCTAGATTGCTGATAGTGTGATGAAGCTGACAGCTCTCGTAGATTGCTGGAAGTGTGATGAAGCTGACAGCTCTCGTAGATTGATTGCTGGAAGTCTAATGAAGCTGACAACTCTCCTAGATTGCTGGAAGTGTGATAAAGCTGACAACTCTCGTAGATTGCTGGAAGAGTGATGAAGCTGACAGATCTCGTAGATTGCTTGAAGTGTAATGAAGCTGACAGCTCTCCTAGATTGCTGGAAGTGTGATGAAGCTGACAACTCTCGTAGATTGCTGGAAGTGTGATGAAGCTGACAGCTCTCGTAGATTGCTGGAAATGTAATGAAGCTGACAACTCTCCTAGATTGCTGGAAGTGTGATGAAGCTGACAACTCTCGTAGATTGCTGGAAGTGTGATGAAGCTGACAGCTCTTGTAGATTGCTGGAAGTGTGATGAAGCTGACAACTCTCGTAGATTGCTGGATGTGTGATGAAGCTGACAACTCTCCTAGATTGCTGGAAGTGTAATGAAGCTGACAGCTCTCGTAGATTGCTGGAAGTGTAATAAAGCTGACAGCTCTCCTAGATAGCTGGAAGTGTGATGAAGCTGACAACTCTCGTAGATTGCTGGAAGTGTAATAAAGCTGACAACTCTCGTAGATTGCTGGAAGTGTGATGAAGCTGGACAGCTCTCGTTAGATTGCTGGAAGTGTGATAAAGCTGACAACTCTCGTAGATTGCTGGAAGTGTGATGAAGCTGAAAGCTCTTGTAGATTGCTGGAAGTGTGATGAAGCTGACAGCTCTCGTAGATTGCTGGAAGTGTAATAAAGCTGACAGCTCTCGTAGATTGCTGGAAGTGTAATAAAGCTGACAGCTCTCGTAGATTGCTGGAAGTGTGATGAAGCTGACAACTCTCGTAGATTGCTGGAAGTGTGATGAAGCTGACAGCTCTCGTAGATTGCTGGAAGTGTGATGAAGCTGACAGCTCTCGTAGGTTGCTGGAAGTGTGATGAAGCTGACAGCTCTCGTAGATTTCTGGAAGTGTGATGAAGCTGACAGCTCTCGTAGATTGCTGGAAGTGTAATGAAGCTGACTACTCTCGTAGATTGCTGGAAGTGTGATAAAGCTGACAGCTCTCGTAGATTGCTGGAAGTGTGATGAAGCTGACAGCTCTCGTAGATTGCTGGAAGTGTGATGAAGCTGACAACTCTCGTAGATTGCTGGAAGTGTGACGAAGCTGACAGCTCTCCTAGATTGCTGGAAGTGTGATGAAGCTGACAACTCTCGTAGATTTCTGGAAGTGTAATGAAGCTGAAAACTCACATAGATTGCCAGAAGTGTAATGAAGCTGACAACTCTCGTAGATTGCTGATTATAAATTTCCCTGTGTCATCGTCGGCTCTGTGGCAAAGGCGTTACGGACGCAGTTCGTAATCCTGCATACCGCGTTCGAAACACAGCTGTGGGCGATTTGGCAACAGACCGCCTTGTGTTGGTTTTTATATGACATGGGTGCCGGTAGTTCAGAAAGCAATGGCAAACTTCTGAACGTAAACTTGCCTTGTAAATCCCGGCAGCCAAAGATGCTGGAGTTGACTGCGGCGTTTTGTAAAGGATAAGTAACTGACTTTATCTTTTAAATTAAGGACAACTGACCGGTGTAGGGGTTAAACTCGCTACCTCGGCATCAGCATGGGTTAAAGTTAGCTGCATATCTTTTACAGGACGTCGCAGTCAACACCAGTATTTTTTGCTGTTGTGATCTCATGACAAGTTTACGTTTAGCAGTTTGCCATTGCTTTCTGAACGACCGGCACCCGTACCATTTCGTAAAAAAAACACCAACGCAAGGTGGTCTGATGCCAAATCGCCCGTAGATATGAACCCTTCGCCATGGGGCCGACTGTCAGCATGGGTACCAAACAACTTTTAAAAACGAGCGCTATTATTCATTCCGGCACGCTGACCTCCCATCCAGACGATAACGCCGCGATAAACAACATCGACAGTGCCATCTGATTGGTGGGGTCCAGCTTAACGCCGCGATAAACAATATTGTCTGTGTCATCTGATTGGTGGGCAGTTACACGGAGGTCCAGCTTAACGCCGCGATAAACAATATTGTCTGTGTCATCTGATTGGTGGGCAGTTACACGGAGGTCCAGCTTAACGCCGCGATAAACAATATTGTCTGTGTCATCTGATTGGTGGGCAGTTACACGGAGGTCCAGCTTAACGCCGCGATAAACAATATTGTCTGTGTCATCTGATTGGTGGGGTCCAGCTTAACGCCGCGATAAACAATATTGTCTGTGTCATCTGATTGGTGGGGTCCAGCTTAACGCCGCGATAAACAATATTGTCTGTGTCATCTGATTGGTGGGCAGTTACACGGAGGTCCAGCTTAACGCCGCGATAAACAATATTGTCTGTGTCATCTGATTGGTGGGCAGTTACACGAGATCCAGCTTAACGCCGCGATAAACAATATTGTCTGTGTCATCTGATTGGTGGGCAGTTACACGGAGATCCAGCTTAACGCCGCGATAAACAATATTGTCTGTGTCATCTGATTGGTGGGCAGTTACACGGAGATCCAGCTTAACGCCGCGATAAACAATATTGTCTGGTGTCATCTGATTGGTGGGCAGTTACACGGAGATCCAGCTTAACGCCGCGATAAACAATATTGTCTGTGTCATCTGATTGGTGGGGCAGTTACACGGAGATCCAGCTTAACGCCGCGATAAACAATATTGTCTGTGTCATCTGATTGGTGGGCAGTTACACGGAGATCCAGCTTAACGCCGCGATAAACAATATTGTCTGTGTCATCTGATTGGTGGGCAGTTACACGGAGGTCCAGCTTAACGCCGCGATAAACAACATTGTCTGTGTCATCTGATTGGTGGGCAGTTACACGGAGATCCAGCTTAACGCAAGGCCTGTCAGGACTGGAGCCTCCGGGCCAACATCAATGGATGAGGGAAGAACAGCCGAGCCTCCCAGATGTGGTGAACATATGTACGGTTCCCGTGCCTGGTCGGGGGCAGACATCGGCGACCATGACTCTCTGGTCATCTCTGTCTACTGATATTGTGATGAAGCCAGTGCTGATTGTATTGTTGTTTGTTGTCCAGCTGTTAAAGTGTCACAAATAATGACTTCCCATGTCTCTCTTTTGCAATGTGCTGCAAAACAACGTTAACTTCTCTATACGACCTCTTCTATTGATATTCCCCATACATTTCATAGGTTATTATTTTTATTTATGATTTTCATGAGTGATTTTTGTAAGACCTGAAATATACAGACTGATGTACGTCCTCCAGAATGCACTATAATAGCATATAAACCTACCAAGAAATGCACAATTATTCCTAATGATGATGGCAGATGAGCAACATCCACGTCTTTGACGCCACAGAAGGTAGCTGATGAAGATGCTAGGGATTAGATTATACATTATCTCTCAGAGATGAAGTCGTGGGGTTATTCATTTAGCAAGGAGTCAATAACCGACTACGGAGGAGTTTAGAACAACATCGTTCTCTTTCTGGTAACTTATTTAGTGTCTCGACTGCTGTTGGCTAATGTGGCGCAATTATCTCATACTGCGTAGAAACATTTGGGAGAACAGATAGAGATAATAAAATAAGAATACAAAAGATATAGAAACGAGGAACATTGTAAAAGTCAAAGAAAATTAAACTTAGCGCCAAACTTAGAATATATAAGTGCAGTCAGTGCAGCTGTCATTTTACATTTACATTTACTGTCATTTACTGCCAATAAGTACCTTGCGGTGTATGGCAGAGGGGTCTGAGGAATTAAGGCCGCCTGGCTAGTGCAGTCGCCGCGAACTGTACAGGTTAGGATTTTCTTTTTGCCCCCGACAGAAAAAAATCCCACACCTTACCGAGGGATCGAACCCGGGTCTCCCGAAGAAGAGTCCGGCATTCTTGCCACTCGGCCAGTCGCTCTCAGCTGTATGGATCAGAAACATGGAGGATGACTAAGAGAATTACCAAGAAACTACACACATTCGTTCATTGATTGATTCCGGGAATACAGTGATGTATTAGAACCACCAATGTAGAGCTCATAGGGAGGACTAAACAAATTCCAGTCAATAAAGAAGTGAGTAAATGACACAAACGCTGGATTAGACCACACATTGAGAAAACTTGAATATAACTAGATAGTTGTGGCTGGAATCGACAGCCAACGAAATAGAGAACGAAATAGAGGGAGACCTAAAATACAAGACGAAAATAAAGACGGTATTGGGAGAACACGCACAGAGCTGCGAGAGATAACACATGATTGGAAGGCTTGGCGGGAGTTGGTTTGAGCTCCTATGTCCTAATGTGTGATAAAGAGTAAAAGATGCACGCACGGTTGGCCCCGTGTTTATACATTCGTTTAAGCGACCTGTTGATTTGCAATCCTATTGTGAAAATGTAATAGAATATGCTGGAAGATAGCAGGACATATTTGTAGGCTTGGTATCATACAAAACATCACATTAAGTAGTTCCCAAAGTGGGCAGTACAGCCCCTCAGAGGCGTCTGATAGCTTTAGAGAAACGATGAGACATAATACGGGAGCCTAGGTAACGCCGTGACTAGTACTCTTGCCTGTCGACTCGGCGGTCGCGTGTTCGAACCGCAAGTGGGGAGAGAATTTTGTATTTAAACTGACCTGAACTTCCACAAAATAGGTACCCACATTTGTTCTGGCAGGTAAAGTCTGCCGGTGTGATAATAACCACATCACTCATCGAGTACCGACTGATTTATACAAATACGTGTTAGCACCATATACCCACGACGTGGCAATGTGTATTGTGCTTACTTTTGTGTATAATGACCGTGTATGAAGGGGACGCTAAGATTTGGTCTAGGGGATGACCGTGTATGAAGGGGGAAGCTAAGATTTGGTCTAGGGGATGACCGTGTATGAAGGGGGAAGCTAAGATTTGGTCTAGGAGATGAACGTGTATGAAGGGAAAGCTATGACTGGTCTATGAGATCAACGCGTATAAATGGGGGGAAGCTAAGATTGCATTTTGGAGATCTACGTGTATAAATGAGGGAGCTAAGATTTTGGCCTATGACCTGTGTTAAAACAATATGGATGATAGGATTTGGTCTCGGAGATGTATTTGTATGAATGGGGGAAGTTAGACACAGGGGTCCACTTTACACATGTCTGAGAACCACTGATCTCAGTGACTCTAACACACTGGGATAGACGTGAACAACCCAGAGAATGCGCCTGGACCCACACAAGCGTGTGTAGGAAGTACATTCAAGATTTAACAAACATTGGATTAGATCAAGAATGGAGTTAAATTATGTTTGGTCGTAGCTTAGTGTGTGTGACACTCTTAAAGTGACTGTCTATATTTTGGGACAGAGGTTGAGTTTGAAGCTGCCATTTGTAAAGAAATGAGTTCTTCGCACTCGACTGTTCAATAAGTGCTCAAGTCTCTTCTCTTTGAGTACACGAGGAGAGCATAAAATTCGTATCTCCATCGATGATTCCTAATGCGTGTATATCAGAATCCACACACACCATACATAATCTGTTGTTTGTATATCATAATTCACAAATACTAAACATAATCTGTTGTTTGTATCTCAGAATGCACATATACTGTACATAATATGTTTGTATATCAGAATTCACATATACTATACATTATCTGCTGTGTATAAGATAAAGGTACCATAGCAGGTGCTGTCTCTGAGGTATGAAGTGTTAGGCCTTCACGCAGTGCCACAACTTATTAGGTGGGGTGACCAGTTCTTTTCATCGCCGCCTATCCTGCCCAAACAATTCCCAGAAAATTCTGAAAATTGCTTGACATCCATTTTTATAATATTGTGTCGACCCCCGAGACGTACAGGTGCGAAAGTATAATTTAACCTTTGCTGGGTGATTGACCCCAGTCTACTGCCTTGGTAGGCAAGCGCTTTAACAACTAAAGCAGCACGGCTCCCTCTTGTGTGTAAGCTTTTCAGTTGTGAAATTGTGTTAGTTTTACCCGGCCTACACTTTCCGACTTATAACAGTGGGAATTTATGACGTCAGCGACGTGCTCACGAGACCTTTTTTTTGTGAGCAACGTGCATATGAGACCTTTTATTTGTGATATTTTTCTGAGGAGGCTGCCGGCTTGTGGAGACGGTGTTCCTGACGCAATTCGTAATCCCGCATCATCATCATCATCATCATCATCATCATCATCATCATCATCATCATCATCATCATCATCATCATCATCATCATCATCATCATCATTGCCATGCTGGAAAGCGTGGGTGGTCATGTTTTGCCATCTCACTCGATCACCAGAGTCGTGGATCAGCTGAGTGTTCTTGTCTCAACCATAGAACGTGACCAAGCCATCCAGGTATTTACTTCTCTGCCCTCCCCCTGTTCTCTTTCCTTCGATCTTGCCAATTGTCAAGTCCTCCAATTTATTTCTTCTCACAACATGACCAAAAAATATGTGACTCTTCGTCGTATTTCTCTAATCAGTGTACGGTTTTCATTTGTATCTTGTAGGACTTGGTCATTGGTTTTTCTGCATGTCCATGATATTCTTTGCATTTTCCTCAGAAAACACTTCTCCACGGCCACCATTAGTTTTCCAGCTTATCTATTCACTGTCCACGCTTCACATCTCTACAAAAGTACAAGTTCTATGTAGCACCTTAACACTCTTTTTCTCGTTGCAAATGGCATCTATTCATTTATTGGTCAGTACGTTTTTCATCTTGAAAAAGGCTACCTTCGCCATGGCGATTCTTGTTCTAATCTCCTCAAGGCATCTCTCATTCAGATGTTATGATTGTTCCGAGATAATTGTACCGATTCACTTGTTTAAGAATATTCCCATTTACTTGTATATTCCATCCATCATGTGCCATGCCGGTAAGCGTGGGCGGTCACGATTCGCCATTTAACTCGATCACCAGAGTCGTGGATCAGCTCAGTGTTCCTTCTCGACCCTGCCACGTGGTCAAGCGTTTACTTCTCTGTCTTCCTCTTGTTCTCTTCCCCTCGATCTTGCCTGTTGTCATCAAGTTCTCCAATTTATTTTTTCTCATAACATGTTCAAAACATTTTGACTGTCTACGTCTAATCTCTCTAATCAATTTACGATTTTCACTTGTTTCTTGTAGTACTTGGTCATTGGTCTTTCTGTCTGTCCGTGGTATTCTTTGCATTTTCCTCAAAAACCACATTTCCACAGCCATCAGATGTTTGTTCAGCCTGACTGCTCATTGTCCAAGCTTCACATCCAACTTGTATATTGTACTGTGATATTTCGTTCTTCTTAGTGACGACCATAATGCAATCTTCTGACAATTTAATTCTAACCCTGGTTGTTCACTGTGTGAAACAATCGCATCTACTAAATGATGCAGAACCTGCTCATTGTTCGAAACACAGCTGCGGGTAATTTGGCAGCAGAACGCCCTGTGTTGCTGTTTGTTGTTGTTGTTGTTTTTTTTTGACAAAATGGTATGAGTTCCGGTAGGATCAGAAATCTGTGGCAAACTACTGAACGTAAACGTGCCAAGAAATCACAAACAGCCAAAAAATAGCGGGGTTGACAGCTACGTCCTATAAATGATATGCAACTAACTAACTTTTCCGAGGAGGCTATGCAGTGCAGGATTTACGTATAAGCTAAACAAGCTATAGCTTAGGGCCCCCAAGAAAGTGGGGGGCCCCAAAAAATATTGTCCGAGTGAGCAATTGTCATATATGTATACTTAAATATACTGCAGTATTATTAGCGATTTCGTTGCTAACGGAGGACGCCTTTTTTCGGAAAGTTCAAGGTCATCGGATCCGCGGACCGTTTCCTGTGGCCCGTGAGTGCAGTATACGAAAATAACCCTGTCGTGTTTCCTATTGGATAAATACGAAACTGTTTTTATGAAAATCGCGAATGACAACTTTAACGAGGGGTCAAAAGGTTATTCTTCAGTCCTGCATGCTTGAAAGCTATTGCAAGTGAATTGTTTGAAGAATATTTTCCACTGTTTGACAAAGGTAAGGAAGTTTATAGTTTGGCTTGTTTATTGTCAAAGGTAAGCTAATTTAACCTGCATTTTTGAACTGCGCACTGCGCATCCAATTTTACATATAAATGTTGAGTTTCAACAATATTCGTTATGCAGAAGACATAGAATTAAAAAAATTTTGTGAGCACGGTCGTGGTGTGTACTCTTATTAAATTCATAATGTCGGAATCGCGGCATATTGGATTGGTGTCTGCTTTTTTTAATAAACAAGAAGATTTACAATCATGAAGTTAAACAAAATATCAATATACGTTTAAATTCTATTACATATTTATTTTGTTGCTTTATATTTATTGTATTTATTGTTCATCTTGCTACATGACTTAAAATTTATGAAAGTCAAGTCAGTTTTCAAACTTGTCCATCGTCCATTGCTGAAATTTAATTGACTGGTTCACAGTTTTATTTGTATTGATAAATGTCTTATCAAGAGAATTATACTTTATTGTGCATTTATGAATGCTGTGTCCATTTTTGCACACAACTATAGAGGTTCTAGCAAGATTCGTTATGCAGAGGTGTGGGAAAAAATATTTTGTGAGACCACCTGGTTACATCTTTACAATCGGGAAAATTCACAAAGGCGACATTCCAGCATATAATATCACACTAGTGTCTGTTTTTATTGAAACACTGGAGATGTAGAATCATAATATACAAAATATCAAATAATTTCTACAGATAATTTGTGTTGTTGATTTAATAATTTTTATTCATGTGACGTGGCGGAACCATTGTTGATTTGTCTGCCCACAGTTTGCAAAATGTCAACCAGAAGTTATAAAAGTGGAGCTCAAAAGAGGAAAATGAAGCAGAGAGCTGAAGAAGAGCTCAGCAAGATAACAAAATTAGATAGTTTCTTAACAAAGATAGATAAGGGGCCTGATGAACCAAAAGCCTCTACCACAGTGAGTCAGTCACAGGATATTCACCCTATTCCTGATACAGAGCCTGGTACATCTAGTTGTATAGAATCTACTTCAACGAATGAAGCAACAAATATTAAGATTAATAAACCAGAGAGTAGTACAAGCACAGAAGATTCAGCATCAAAAAACAAACAGAATGATTTTGGGGTATGGGGTGATTTAAGTAAATGTGATAGCGCCTGACCAACGAATTTTGGTTTGGTCTATCTCGAGTTAAAAACCTGGCCACGCCGGAAACGCGACTTGAAACAAAGACCGGAGGCCATTTTTCCTTGTAGCAGCCAGCCACGTCGGTTTGTGCTGGTGAGAGATGCGGGCAGCATGGCCTTCAGTTCAGTGCTGTTCTGTTGTTGTCAGGTGGGAACAATTCCCTGAGTTGATCTGTGTCAACTAATGTTGTGACAAAACTGTAAGTTTTAACTGATTAAGTTTAAAATGTTTAATTTAATAAATATTTGTTAAATCGCAGCACACGCCAGTTTACCAATTTGAAAGTGTTTGCATGGGTGAATAGGCAGAGTGTAGGAACAAAGAAATATAAATAGATAATATGAATAAGTGCTATTGAAATGAGCTGTTCTACAGAAGGATTTAGTATCCCTAAAGCTTTATTAAAATAACATGTAACACATAGAGATGTCAGCAATCAGACAATGGTGATGTGAAATATGTAGAATAGGTCATTGATGGTGGTTAAGTATCATAGAGACTGATGTCATGTCATGCCAGCCATGCTGGCACAAGATTATTTTGTTGAGAATGTATTTTACATGATTATCCTAGGACATTGTGTTACTGGCCAAATAGGTAGTGATTGATTTTGTGCTGTCCCTCTGTTAATGTTCCAAGCTAGCAAAAAAGTGGGAGATTCACCAAGATATATGTATGAGGTGTAAATTGAGATGTATGAGGTCATAAAATATTAGTTGATGAAGAGACCATGCCTAAAATTGAATGCTTATGAGTAGGGGAAAATAACCATAATATAGGTGTAATATTTATAACATGTGTAAAGCAGAAGAGTACTTACATATTATATGTGGCAATGATGGGTTAATGGTTAAGCTATGTAGTTAGGACATGTAGGTAATACATAGAAGTGAAGGAAATAATGTGTTGAATTGTAGAGACGCCATGCAGATTGATAGCTACTAGGCGTAGGAAATAATGCACCTTTAATACGCGGGGTGCGTATGAGCAATCGTAATGTAATCATGACAACTGCGAATGATGTGTGGCTTTACTGAGGGAGAACAGGCAGGTGCATCTGGAACTGATATTGGTAAAGGGGTTTCTCATTTAGCATTGAAGTCTGGTGTCACATCTGTTACCAGAATGCAGTAGTGTTTGTGCTAGTGTATCAAACTGGGAGTTTTATGTGTATTAAAACAGGGTGTTTATTGTACCAGGGGAAGGGTGTGATTTATTGCTACGTACCATCTTTCGCAAAGATATATGCACTTGCTATGCGACACGAAGCGTAAGAGAAGAAAATTTATAACCGGTGTATCGTAGGAAGAATGGTGGGAAATAGAGGGCATAACTGCACATTTGCTGTCCACTCAAGATAAAAGTACACTGGTGTAGTTGGCATTAGTGTGTAATAATAATGACATAATATATATAGTACACTGGTTGTTATATTAGTGCTGATATTCTGTTTCTGCCCATGAACATGGTTATGCTTTGATCCTGTCTCATATGGATGATGCACTCTTACTTGATACTATGGTGTATTTATTTTATGAACTGTCTTAAGGGCATCAGAGAGTCCCTAATTGAGTTCCTGTGTAATAAATGTTTATCTTTATCTTTAACTTTCTGTGAATGTTTTGACTCTTCTATGTGTAAGGTTACATTGTCACATTATACAAATAAGGTGATTCCACATTGTATGTATGTCTGTTGCTTTTCATAGTTAGACATGTTTTGCTTGCTGGTTGTTAGTTTGTAATGCTAATCAGATGCTGTAACTCGCACAGTATCATATTAGTGCTGGTACTCCATGCAAACTGGGACATTGTTGGGGTAGTTGTCCAGTGAAGTCCCTATGTTAAGGTAACTTAGTGTCTGATGGTGGCAGAGTTCATAATGTTGTGTATTGTTGCATAGGAGTAAAGTGTACTATCAGATGTGGAGCACAGGAGTTCAACCTGTCAATATATGTTTTATATTAGGGAAAAGAGTACGGTGTGTTAGCAAAACAGTTGCCGGTGTGCGTAACAGTGGATAGGGAATTGTTGAGCATTAGGCTGAGAATATAATATAGTAGGTAGTGTTTAGTTGTGACAATATCTTGGGTTGAACATTGATAGTGTTCCATGAACTTGTGGTTTATAGGGAATATTGTGTTGTCTTGTGTTACCGGTGACTTGGTACAAATTAATGTATAAAATATTCTGGAAGGTGTAGACAGGGAACTGATTATGGGTTCCTTGGCAAATGTAGCCACTTTGGTAGGTAGGAATGACAGCCTAATTTACCAGAACAAAGATGTCATTCTTATGCCTGTTAACTGAATCAATGCTGATATGTTGTTTGTGTGCAATGTCTGTTATATGTTAACCAAATGTGTTGAGATGTTGTGGCTGTTTGCAACGGCTGATGTATGTACTCTGTTGTTTGTAGCTATGTGTTTACAGCTGGACAAATGAGATCAATCTTCCACGGCTTGTGTGTGTAGGAGCTGTGTGGTGTAGTTACATTGAACTGAGAAGGTGGAGCAGATTGACATTGTTGCATTAGGTGGTCCATTCTAGCAATATCAAGTGTAATCTCATGATAACAGTGGCACAACTGGGGAAGATAATACAGTGGGTGATCTGATGGAAGACATTTATTATATGTAGGTTAATTCAAATGTTATATTGCATGTGCTCATTGCTTCATGTGTTTAATATGTTGTCTTTACAATGATAATCATAGATTGTGTTTTGCATTGTTACAGGAGCGGCTGACTAGTTAGTGTCAGCAGGCCTGGGTTCTTGGTGGGATAGTAAATTGTGTCACAACTCTTTGTTTATGTCATGTCTTGGGGTTTATGTTGTGTAACCTATGTTTTTGTAGTGCCTTATTGTCTGTGCAGTGTTGCTTGTGTCAAGGTTCTTTATTGTGTCAGTCTAACCAGCTATTGCTTGGAGCACCTGTGTTGTGGTACTTGGTGTACCCTATTGTCTTAAGTGCTGTTGATTGGTTAGGGGTTACCCACTGTGGTGATTTGATATATACAGTTGTCTATTGTATCTGTTATTGACATGCAATGTGCTGTCCGAAGAAATAAATAAAGAGCTTGTTTAGTTGTCCTTGATTTGTTTGTTTAGTCTCTTTTAGTTTTTACTTTTTACAGTCAATATTTCTACCACAATCTAACACCTTAATCCAATGTCTGGGTCTCAAATATGACAGTCAGTCCAGAGTTGAGGCCCCTGCCTGAGATCTCGTATATCTTCTTATCTAATCACTATCCTCTTTTTTTGTTGGTTGAGGCGGTGTGAGGTTCTCTTTTCACTATTTTTCTTCTTTGGCCGTAACGAAGTCAGAACTACTCTTTACCTCTTAGCACCGTAGTGAAGGAAGCATCAGTCTTTATGATTGTCTCCCTTTCTCTTTTACCATCGACTACTTAAAGATGAGATTTTATACTGGGTAGAAAAAGGTCCGTCAGAATGTCAGCACTCAAGTGGTTCATTTGAAAAATCAAAGAAGCTTTTTGCAAACCAAGACAGATATTGCTCGAAAAGCTTGTTCTATCCTAAACGGGCTAATGGTGAAAAATATTACAGAGAATGGTTAGTATATTCGACAGCAACTGGTCGTGTATACTGTTTCGTGTGTAAACTCTTTTCAAATTCTTCTACACCATTATCATCCGATGGATTTTGTGATTGGCGCAACACCCATTTAGTTCAAAGTCATGAAAACTCTGTAGACCATAGAACAGCTTCGGTAACATATCTTACAAGAAAACGTGGCTCAACAATTGACTGCCAGCTAGCAGAACAGATAAATAATAAACGGCAGTACTGGAAAAATTTTCTTGAACGAGTTGTGGCAGCCATAATTACTATGGCAGAGCGTGGTTTACCTTTCAGAGGAGATAAGGAAACATTTGGTTCTCCTCACAATGGCAATTTCCTTGGATTACTCGAACTTATAGCAAGATTTGATCCTTTTCTAGCAAGCCATATACAAAAATTTAGAAATAAAGGATCAGGTGTCACATCTTATCTTTCTAAAACAATATGTGATGCATTTATCCAAATTATGGCACATAAAGTAAGAGACTCAATCTTGGATGATTTAAGAATTGCAGGGTACTTCAGTTTATCTGTAGATTCCACTCCAGATCGGTCCCATATTGATCAGCTCACTGTTATTGTGAGGTATGTTTCACCAGATGATGGGCTCCCTATTGAACGTTTTCTAACTTTCCTAGAGATGGGTAGCCACACAGGGGAAAGTATGGCTAAGATGATGCACAACTACCTTACAAAATAGTGCAAAATAGATTTTAGTAATTGTCGAGGCCAGTCATATGATAATGCTGCCAATATGTCTGGCAAATACAAGGCTATGCAAGAAATAATATTGAAGATTAACAAGTATGCTATGTATATTCCATGTGCTGGCCATTCCCTGAATCTTGTTGGTAGAGCAGCAGTAGACTGTTGTTTAGAGGCAGTAAACTTTTTTGGATATATAATTTCTTTTCATCATCTACACATAGATGGGCAGTACTGTTGTCATTCTTCAAAGATGATTCAAAAGTTCCAAAGTCTTTGTCAAAGACTAGATGGGAAGCACATTCAATGGCTACAAGTGCAATACTTGATAGTTATGTTGGAATAATTTCTGCATTGCATCAGCTGCATACTACAGAGAAAGGCGAAACAAGAAATCAAGCCATAAACATTTTGAATAAAATAGAGGAGTTTGAATTTATGGTATTGTTATGTTTGTGGAGTTACTTGCTAGATGAATTTCACAAGACTAGTCAATAACTACAAGACCACCAAATTAGTTTAGATGTATGTAGGAAATTGTATGCTTCACTTTCGGATTTTGTTAAAGGTTCCAGGGATCTTTTCGATAATTTTGAAGAAGAAGCAAAGAAACAATTGCCTGATGTTGATTACAAGAAAAGAAGATATAGAAGAAGGCATATCAATGATGATGAAGATGATGCTTTAGAGAACCTTGAGCCAAGAGACAAGTTCAGAATCAAAACATTTATACCTGTGATGGATGCATTAGAGTCAAGTCTGGCACAGAGGGCCTCAGTATACAATGATGCTGCAAAAAAGTTTTCATTCTTAACAAAACTAGAAGCCACAGAAGAAGATATTCATGAAGGAGGTAGTGATTTATGCCAAACATATCCTGAAGATGTGGACATGAATCTTGTAGGAGAAGTCAAGCATTTTCATCAATATGTTAGACATAGTCAAGCCCATAGTTCAGCGGAACAAGATAGTCTGACACATCTGGATCTGTATAGGGTAATATTTAACGATCGTGTCCAATCAGCATTCCCTAATGTAGAAGCAATTTTGAGATTGTTTCTTAGTATTGAGATTGTTTCTTAGTATGATGGTTGCAAATTGCTCTGGAGAAAGATCTTTTTCTCAGCTGAAGAGGATAAAAAATGAATTTAGAACAACAATGACTCAAGATAAATTATGTTCCCTCAGTCGCATGTGCATAGAAAGCGACACACTACGCAGTTTATCATTTGATGATGTCATCAGTGACTTTGCTCTGGCAAAGGCAAGAAAGAAAATATTTTAGTTTAATATAATTCCTTAATTCTTATAACATGTTTCAAGAGATTAGATAATAAGCCTTTGTATATTGTGCCTTTTAAAAGAACTTTTCTTTCTTTTTACCAGAGCTTGCATTTTTAAGTTTGTGATGAATAAAAATGATTTTAAGTTAAAGATTTATTATTTCACTATCAATATACTTCTTAATTGTATTTCAGTTTAACCCTCTAGGTATCCGAAAATCATATTTGTCACTGACATAGAATATCTGGACTTATTAAGGGCCCCATATTTCAAATAGCTTAGGGCCTTATTAAGTCTAAATCCGGCCCTGAGGCTATGCAATCGATGCACTGCCCGGAGATCAGGAAGCTGTCTCTATGGTAAGCTGGTCAAGCCGTCCGCCTGACACTATGAAGGTTGTGGGTTCGATGTCGGACTACACTGTTCAGACCACGAGAGGAGTCTTTCTATAGACCCCCAGGGAGTCACCGCTGGAGCTACTGAGTTCGAGCTTTGTGCGATGCTCCAGCCAGGCGGTTTCACGTTCTGCTGGGAGAGACCGAGCCATATGGGGGTAACACCTAGTGCAACGAAGTCCGTCCTCTCACCTTTAACCCCTGACCACAAGAAAGCGTGTGACGCGGACAGGTTTCTCTGAGAAACTGTCCTTCTATTCCATACATGAGGTGTCCTTCCAGCTAGCGACTGGCGTCTTACTTTTAAAATACTAAAAATTATGTGCCGCTTCAAGTGGCTTGTTATTCCTTTTGTTATACAACATTAAAGTATATCTAAGCGACTGATGGTCCAGTGGTTAGCTGTTTACCAATGCAGTGCCCCGGGTTCAACTCCTAAAAATACTGCTCTGGGGTCGATCCTGCCTCTTAAACAAGGTACCGAATAATTTTTTCTGAAAGTACAGGATGCGAGGACGGGAAAAAATAACCTCACCTCATTATGCCGTGACCTAGTCTATGGAAAGGCAAAGCATTTCCATCCCCTACGATATGATCTACCATTGGACTATTTTGATCTTTTACAAAATCAAATCACATAAAGTCAAATCAACTTTATTTTAAAAAGATCACAAATTGGGCACGCAGGTCCGTCTTACATTTGGCCCTTCATGCATATCCAGATAAGTTCCCTAGAACAGCGATATCAAAATAATATTACAGTTAAAGTCATTGCATTTTCTTTTACAAGACGTCGCAATCAACCCCGACATTTGTTTGCTGTTTATGATTTCCTAGACACATTTACGTTCTGTAGCTTGCCATTGCTTCCTGGATAATCAACGTCAATGCAGTTGTGAAAATCAACACAAAGCGGTTTGCTTCCAAATAAAATAGCCTGCACTTGGCTTCGAACCCGTTATATCGGTATTGTAAAACTACGTTCACTAGCCCTAACCCAAAAAACATGAAAGTAACGATGCATGAATAAAGAAAGACTTACAACTAGGGCTCACACAGCACAATCTCGCAGTAGTTGCACTAGGAGGTTCTTGTACATTGTACCTGCTGTTACGTAAACATAAGCGCACACAAGACTTCATCCACAGCACTATTAAGTCAATATTATTCACAGCAGCCTAACGCAACGCTTCTCATGTTAAAACTCGCATAATGTTAACTTGAACATCTCCACACAGCAGACTTGATCTAATGTTGTTAACTTACAATGTTCAGCCTACCTGAAAGGTTACGTGGCGACGAAATGTGTGCATCTTTGACCTCAGCGTCACCTTGATGCACAAGGCTGAAAAATGTGTCATTTTGGGCCCCATCAAATTTCACTGCGTGAAGTGCATTCTCCGTAACAAATATTTTTATCAGATGTGACTACTTTTAACATACATTTTTTCTCTACTATTTTTACTTACCACTGAGAAAAATGATTAAGCGAGTTCGCGTATACGACAATGATCTGACAGCAAAGTCACTACAAGGATGTACGGGGAGTCAAGTTTTCTTACGACACAATGCAAGGGCTATATGCCAAGAACAAGCAGAACGAGATACGTATCCATGTTTGTGAGTGCGGACAAGAATGCAGCCACCAACTATAGTCTGTCCAGAAATGAATGCCTTCATTCAAGATCAATTATTTTAAAAATTGTCTGTTCCATCGTTATGAAATTTTCCCTGCCGTCTTATATTTACCCCCACTCAAGGAATATGCCTTTGATAAGTCCAAAGGCAACTTAAATCATGGACAGCGGAGATATTTCTTTGATGTTTTGGCGAAAACCTAGTGAATTCACGCTAATAAACTTGTTTTACATTACCCGTACCCCATTCCGGTGACGACACAAGGCTTTTCCAGATTCTTATGGGAGTGGGTGCAATGTGTATGTAATATAAGTAAAGACAGAATTTACAGAGGCATGGGGTAAATAATGTGGAACCGAAATGGAATTGGACAGAAAAGTAGAAGGAATATATTTCTTACCTTATATTTCATTTCCTTCTTGTTTCTTCAGCTTCTTTTTAATAATGTGTACACAAGGAGTCATGTTACTAGGATGCATTTAGCTTTTTATATGGAGTTCGCGATGGCTTCCAAACAGCTGTGATTTAATGTGCTTATGGAGTAACCATAGATGATACAGCAATTTAGTCATCATGTGTCCATTTTTAAGGATCTGCTCGGCTGTCTGTGTAGTTTGTTCACACGTGCACATTGGTGACAGAACCGTTTTGAGTCCTCGTGAAAGATTGTTTACTCTGCTGTTTACTGTTCAGAGACGGAACATGATTATTACCTGTTTTACACGACGAATATAGCTGTGAATGTCTCTGTAGTGGGCTACCTTCTTTAACGGCCAAGATGTTGGTCCACTTTTCATTGAAGTTTATAGAATGATTCGTATGTTCGTGTGTGGTCCCCTCATTTGACAACGTGTTTGTTCTCACGTTTCTTGGAATGCCACACTATGTCAGTTTCCATCGCAACATTACTATTCGTTTGGTATTCAATGTGTTTATTTATTTATTTATTTATTTTATACAAGTTGTTTGTCACCGCTGAGGGCTTGCGGATCTGAAAATTCATCACTGTGGAATGCTCTTCTATCATTTTGTCGATTTGAAATTTCTTGCTTTTTTGTGCCTGTTTTACAAGGGACCACAACTGTAACTTGAAATATGTTTCTGGAAATGTTATATTTTCCCTTCGGAGCCATATCTTTATTGCTTCCTTTATGCTCGATGCCGTAGGTGCTTTGTCTTCTTATGCAACAACATTGTGATATGATGCATTGTCCATGATTAGACAAGACGGTCTATCAAGGGATGGAAGTACTGTATTCTCGAGCCAATCTCTAAATACATTACCATTAATCTCATTATGATAATCATTATTGTCTGTACGCTTTGATACGAACACGAGTCCAGCATTCTGTAGTAAGCCATTATAAGTACTACCAGCATGGGCTATGACCAAACGCTGTCCTTTACTACTGGGCACATGCCACTTTATCTTCCCATCCACTGATTGCCATTCCTTTTCACTTGTGTGGTGCGCATTGATCCACGTTTCATCCAAATACACAATGTCATAATTTTCTTTCACTTATTTCACATAGGTATCTGCTTCTCATGGCTCCTAAATGCGGTTGCTCGCAAAGGATATTTCTACATCCCTTGTATTTTCTAAAAGTGAAGCCTAATTTCCTAATTTTCCACAAAGTTGTTTTCGACAGCTCTATGTCATTGTTCTTTCTCAACCAAACCCTAAGTTTTCTTTAGTCACTGTTTCTTTGGCATCCAGCATTTTTATAATAGCTCGCCTTATGACAACGTTGTCAAAGCTGTCTACAATTGCCTTTCTGCCAACCGTTTGCTTATCGCGTGTTGGTTTCATTCCAGATTCTTGCACCCATCGACGAAATGACCGTTTACTCAAACCCAACGCATGCACTGTTCTTTTTTCGGGATTTGTAATAGTATGAAACAGTTTGTTGTGATCAGCTTCTTGACAAAACATACGCGTACAACTTCATAGCGATGCTTTGAAGTGTACAAAATTTCATATACAATCCCATTGAACAATACTCACACATTCAAATGTTAACGATAGATGGTAAGATTTATTTATATAATCACGTTTCATGAAAGCACCCACATTATTGACGACGCCTCTGAACGCTCCCATTTAAACTGCGCGGGGATTTACCATAAGGAAATTCCCGTGCACCGCGGAACATATTCAATATTGAACGCTGATTTTCTGGGTCAAGATGTAATCCATTTAATATTATGCACTTCATCTCTGACCCGTAAATTATATACCGCATATAAACAAACATTGAAATCTGCTGACAATCTCCAGAACAAAAAATGTTTCGTTGGTTGGACATAATGATAATGTTATATGCTAAATCTCATCATTTTCCCTCAGTTGGTTACTGAGATATGGATTTTTTAATATGGGTTGGGGGAGGGGGGTGGGCAACCAAATGCAAATGCACTATAATACGAAAACACTAGTAAGGCGGGGGAAATTGGTAAACAATAAAGCTAGAACAAAGTAGTAAATAACAAGGTTTAAACAAAGTAGTTCATAACAAGGTATAAACAAAGTAGAACATAACAAGGTTTGAAAAAGAAATAGTAAATAAGAGGCTAAGAACAAAACTGGAAAAACAAAAATGATGACAAAGTAGTAAATAACAAGGCTAGATCAATATTATAAACAATAAGAGGTTCAGAAGCTTTATAGGCATATGTTGCTCGCCACACACTTTTATAGAACTATCGGCACTCGAGAGGTGATGTGATCAATATCTAACTGCTCGCCTTTACTTTCCTAGACATTTCTGATACCTATCTTAGGCTGGCTCGACCCAGGAGCCAAGAAGAAGTTTTTTTTTTTTTTAAATTTCGTCTCATCGAGAATACGAAACAGTTTACCACAGGATCGGCCGCAAGTGTGCCAGCGAAGTGACACCACGGCTCCAACACAAAATAGTAAACAACCAGGTTAAGACAAAGTAGTAAACAAGCAGATTAGGACAAAGTAGTGAACAACCAGAATAGGACAAAGTAGTAAACAAGCAGATTAGAACAAAGTAGTAAACAAACAGGTTAGAACAAAATTAATAAGCAATCCGGTTAGACCAAAATGTAAACAAGCAGGTTAGAACAAAGTAGTAAACAAACAGGTTAGAACAAAATTAATAAGCAATGCGGTTAGAACAAAGTAGTAAACAAGCAGGTTAGAGCAAAATAATAAACAAGCAGGTTAGAACAAAATGTAAACAAGCAGGTTAAAGCAAAATGTAAACAAGCAGGTTAGAACAAAATGTAAACAAACAGGTTAGAACAATATTAATAAGCAATCCGGTTAGAACAAAGTAGTAAACAAGCAGGTTAGAGCAAAATAATAAACAAGCAGGTTAGAACAAAATGTAAACAAGCAGGTTAGAACAAAGTAGTAAACAAGCAGGTTAGAGCAAAATAATAAACAAGCAGGTTAGAACAAAATGTAAACAAGCAGGTTAGAGCAAAATGTAAACAAGCAGGTTAGAACAAAATGTAAACAAACAGGTTAGAACAAAATTAATAAGCAATCCGGTTAGAACAAAGTAGTAAACAAGCAGGTTAGAGCAAAATAATAAACAAGCAGGTTAGAACAAAATGTAAACAAACAGGTTAGAACAAAGTAGTAAACAAGCAGGTTAGAGCAAAATAATAAACAAGCAGGTTAGAACAAAATGTAAACAAGCAGGTTAGAGCAAAATGTAAACAAGCAGGTTAGAACAAAATTTAAACAAACAGGTTAGAACAAAATTAATAAGCAATCCGGTGAGAACAAAGTAGTAAACAAGCAGGTTAGAGCAAAATAATAAGCAAGCAGGTTAGAACAAAATGTAAACAAGCAGGTTAGAACAAAGTAGTAAACAAACAGGTTAGAACAAAATTAATAAGCAATCCGGTTAGAACAAAGTAGTAAACAAGCAGGTTAGAGCAAAATAATAAACAAGCAGGTTAGAACAAAATGTAAACAAGCAGGTTAGAACAAAGTAGTAAACAAGCAGGTTAGAGCAAAATAATAAACAAGCAGGTTAGAACAAAATGTAAACAAGCAGGTTAGGAGAAAGTAGTAAACAAGCAGATTAGGACAAAGTAGTAAACAAGGAGGCTAGGACAAAGTAGTGAAGAAGCAGATTAGAACCAACTAATAAACAATAATGGTAGAACAAAATAATAAACAAGCAGATTAGGACAACGAATTAAACAAACAGGCCATAACAAAATAATAAACTATCAGGTTTGAACAAAATAATAAACAAGAAGGTTAGAACAAAATAATAAACAAGCAGGTTAGGAAAAGTTGTAAACAAGAAGGTTAGGACAAAATAATAAACAAGAAGGTTAGGACACAGCAGTAAACAAGCAGGCTGGAACATAATAATGAAAAGACAGATTAGAACAAAATAGTAAACAACCAGGTTAGGATAAAATAATCAACCATCAGGCTAGGACACAGTAGTAAACATGCAGGCTTGGACAAAGTAGTAAACAACTAGGCTTGTACAAAATAATAAACAATCAGGGTAGAACAAAATAATAAACAAGCAGTTTAGGACAAAGTAGTAAAGAAGCAGATTAAGACTAAGTAGTAAACAAACAGGCTAGAACAAAAAAATAAACAAGCAGGTTAGGACAATGCAGTAAACAAACAGATTAGCACTAAGTAGTAAACAAGCAGGCTAGAACAAAATAATAAACAAGCAGGTTAGAACAAAATAATAATAATTAGGTAAGAACAAAATAATAAACATGCATGTTTGAACAAAATAATAAACAAGCATGTAAGAACAAAATAATAAACAAGCAGGTTAGGACAATGCAGTAAACAAACAGGCTTGAACAAAGTAGCAAATAACAGTTAAAACATTGTAGTAAACGACAAACTTGAACAAAGTAGTAAATAGTCAGGTTAGAATAAAGTAGTAAATAACAAGATTAGAATAAAGTAGTAATAATAAGGTTAGAACAAAATAGAGAACAAGATTATAATTATTTCTGGATAGTGCAGACCTGGTTCGTTTCAAGTTCTGGACTTTGTGGATGCTTTATCGAATAAGGAAAGAACTTTACTCTTCCTTGATCCCGGGGGAGTCGATAGGACCTCTAGCTTTCTATGATAAGGCCGAAAGACACGGAGAACCCCTGCGTAAAAACTCGCTCCCTAACCAGAAATAGAATGCAGGTTGAATAGGCTGCCCCTCGCTCACTTGCTCGTACATAATTAAAAACCTACCTTCAACAGGTATCTATAAAATGTATGGTTTTGGTGTACTCACTTTTGGACCCTCGCTGATGCCACGGAGTTTTGGCACTGTGCTAAGATTCTCCGTGTGTGATCTTTGAGAAGAGACTGGAGCCCTATTGATATATCAGTGAGTGATCTTTGAGAGGAGACTGGACCCCTTATGGAGATATTGGCGTATGATCTTTGAGATGAGACTGGAGCCCTTATGGAGATATCGGTGTGTGATTTTTGAGAGGATACTGGAGCCCCAGTGGGGATATCGGTGTGCGGTGAAAGTGATCCCTATCCCAACAAGGTTAGAACACAATTGTAAATAACTTGTTACAACATAATAATAAACAGCAATGTTGAAAGCATAATAATAATAATAAACAGCAATGTTATAACAGAATAATAAACAGCAATGTTAGAGCATAATAATAAACAGCAATGTTAGAGCATACTAATAAACAGCAATAGTAGAACAGAATAATAAACGGCAATATTAGGTCCAAATAGTAAATAACAATAGTGGGGAATTGGGTATTAGTAAAATGTATGGTTCAGACAGAATAGTAAGTAATAAGTAGAACACCGTGATCAAAAGAACGATTCTGAGAAATTATTAAGTTTGAAGATTGAACACAACCCACTACTGGCAACGCTGATCGTATTCTGCTACGAACTTTGAGCCTTGTCCATGTTAGATTGGAAGCACTAGACTCGAGTTTCGCTCTAATTTGAGCTCATCAGTAGTGCATATCCTTGACTGGACCCGAGATCGATTTCCGGATCACTGGCGTGTGAGGCGGGTGTGTAATCACTTGACCATGTGTCTGACACTAGACGCGACAAAAGTATCACACTAGAAAATCACAACGTCACCCATCGTAGGTTATAGCTCAACATTTTCCCGACATCCATCAATCGATGTGGCCCCGGATGATCAGGTCTTTTCGATCTGGCAATGCACGCCAGGTGCCTAAAGTCCAGGAGCAATAATCAAATTGATTTATTTGGTTTACAAGGTTCGTACCCGCAATACGATCAGCGTTGCCAGTAGTGGGTTGTGCTCAATCTTCAACCTTCAGTTATTTAGCTAAACGATATAAAATGACACAAAGTAGTGCAGTTTTACATAACAGATATACGACACATACAGGACGTTGCGGCGATTAGTCTTCATCAGCAAACAAACACATTCACAAACACAACATATAGTCAAGGAGATTTCATGTATTAGCTTAGGCATGATTGGTCCATGTTAGCAGTGGAACAAACAGGAGTCTCGACAAACCAACAGATCGCACAGGTGCACTGTGCATAATTCCAACACAACAGTCCTCCACGAAAAATACAGTTCATCTTCGATGGAAGTGGCAGTCAATAGAAAACCGGTAGCCATACATTACTGCGTAATGCAAACCAGTCAGTTCTGCAACAAAGCCGGTCGCCATTATTCAGAACATACAGTTCACGCTACAAATAACAGCGGACAGATGTAAGAACATTTCACACGAAATTCACAAGCTCACAGTGTTGCGCCACGCACGCAACTCAGTAGCATGGTGATGGAACCATGTACTTCCAGTTCAACATGAGGAAAATGAGAATGCAAACGGTAGCCACAAGCATAAACACACTAGATGCCTTAACCGTTTAAATGCCTATCCTCCATGTTTTGGACCAGAAGTCCTATACAGCATGGTTATTGTAATGAGAGTATAAATGAGAAAAACTCAGTTGTTGCAATATAGTCTCTTTCTTCTACTCGGGACACAACCAAAAACAGTACGATGTTTGTAATGTGTTGTCTTGTGTTTTGGTCACAAGTATAAAATCGTAATTTGCGGTATTTTGATTGTCCATCGTAAACTGAACATGTTAAAACCACTTCGGGTCGCCAGCATGGCGGTTAGGCGTTGAGCCGTTAAGGCCTGTGGCGTGTTTATGCTTGTGGCTACGGTTTGCAATCGCATTTTCCTCATGTTGGACTGGTAGTACATGGTTCCGTCGCTCTGCTACTGAGTGAGTGCGTGGGCGACACCGTGAGCTGTGAAATTCGCGTGGAATGCTTTTACATCTGTCCTGTACAGTGAACTGCATGTTCGGAACAATGGCTACCGGCGGTTGCTGAATTGACTGTTTTGCCCTTTCGGTTCACGAGTGCATTTTTCGGGAGACTCCTGGGAGTCGGCGCTGAAGCTGCGGAGTTCGTGCTTTGTGCGACACTTTCGGCGGGTCGCCCTGCGGTAAGAGACCGAGCCATGTGAGAAAACCCGGGTCAATGAGGTCTTTCTGGTGACTGCCGAGTCCATCGACGATGAACTGTGGTATTCGTGGATGAATTTTGTGTTGACATTCTGACGGCGGCATTATGCACAGTGTACCTGTGCGGGCTGTTGGATTGCCGAGACTCCTGTCTATTCCACTTTTCACATTGGACAGTGGGGAGCATTTTGTGTGATATTCGCTGGCACGGGAATGGAGCATAATGGGGACGACCCGTTGCCGTGAAGTTGGAACCTCGACTAACTAACTAACTGTATATCTAAAACCAGATTTCTGCAACTTCAGTTTATTTTCCGACCTGTTTTCAAATTACGAGAGAGCTTCAAATGAAAATCTTAAAAGTGTGATAGAAATTACAATAACCATGCCATTGTATTGTAACCTGTCAATATTGTTATTAAGGATGTCAAGACATCACTTTGCAGACGTACACGGTGAGATCATAAGGACAGTTTAAAAATGACCGCTCCACTTTTGACATGCACCAAAGAGCAGCAGCGTTCTGTTATCTGTTTTGTGATCAGTTAAGGGTTGAAATCTATAGAAATTCATAGGCAAATGAAGATCCATTATGGGGAGATCATAAGGACAGTTTAAAAATGACCGCTCCACTTTTGACATGCACCAAAGAGCAGCAGCGTTCTGTTATCTGTTTTGTGATCAGTTAAGGGTTGAAATCTATAGAAATTCATAGGCAAATGAAGATCCATTATGGGGATGCACGCCTGTCAGTCCAGCAAGTGTATGAATGGAGTAGGAAGTTTAAAACTGCGTGACTTTTGTGACAGACTGACAGACTGTGCACAACCGAGCCAGGCACAACGAGTAGTGACCCCAGAACGGTTACACACGTGCCCAGAGAATTTTCTTTCTACAGGAATCCAAGCACTTTATCGGCGCTGGAGGACTTGCATTGGACGCAGTGGTGACCACATCGAAAAATTATTTGCTTCTTAGTGGTCAGTATCATGTAATAAAGATGACCTCATTTTGGAAATGTGGGAGCAGTCTGGCGGACACTGTCGTGATCGTCGCCAGCCCGATTACACGACATGGGAATGACGCCTGACCAAGCACGTCGATGCCTTCTTTGGGATCAAGAGAGTAGATATCATAACCAACTTTTCTTTGAAACAGTGAGCAAAGATACTTTAGGAAGGCTGCTGCATCGGAGGACCAAGCACACATGGAAATGCCCAATATGCAGCAGAGTCGTCATTCCACACAACAGAACTGCCAACTTTAACTTCCCAGAAAATTTTCTGGTACCAATTTTCACCAGGCTATGTGTACATATGTCGTCTGTAACAAACATATTCTTGTCTCGTAGGGATTTGAATCCAGGGCTCCCGAGCTGGTCGTGTGATGCGCTAGCTACTGTGTTATCTGGTGTTTGCGGAGTTTCGTGCTTACATATGGTCTAACACGGTATCTCCACAGCTAGGAATTCAGACGGTGTTCGAAGTGCTACTATTATCTGTCAACATTGCTACGCTTGACACCAGCGAGTCTCACTTGGTACAGAGCAGCACTCTTGTGCTGCTTGCGACGTCTGGCGGTAAGGTCCTGAGGCAACCCAAGTATTTAAAATCATATATTTGTTTACTAATTCGAATCCCAAATAGAAGTAAACTCGGCATGTTGCTGTCTTATTTACAATATTGCATGTTTTTATTTGTAAAAAGTCGTTTAATACAGTCAATAAGAAAGTATCATACAGTGTATGTTTATATTTGAAGTTAGAATAACAAAGTTCAATTATGGATTCTTCTTCTTCTTCGGCGTTCGGAGCCATTGAGGTTCTTTGGTGCAGATACAATCCGTCTCCATTCGTCTCTCATGTTGACCTTCTCTTGCCAGTCGTTGATTCCAAGTGTTTGTAGGTCTGTATATACATTATCTCTCCACCGTCTTCTTTGTCTACCTCGGGGTCTACGGTCATTTATTTCGAGTGTAAGCGAGTTTTGTTTCCCTATTATCTTCCATTCTTTCTATATGCCCCAGCCATTGTAGTCTATTAGCCTTCATGATACCAGTGATTAGTGGGGACTTAATTATGGATTGCTTATTCGAAATGTCAAAAGGTGGACAGTGGTAGCATGCCAACTGTGGCTAAGATTTAGGTGTCACACATCAATAGACATGTAAAACGAACAGTAGTAAACGTGAACATTTATAACTTCACTCTACTCATCATCATCATCATCATCATCATCATCATCATCATCATCATCATCATCATCATCATCATCATCATCATCATCATCATCATCATCATCATCATCATCATCATCATCATCATCAGCATCATCTCATCATCCTCATCATGTAGCAGGTATGTTGCAGGGCATCGCGCTCACCATGGCCCGCCGACAAGGTTCTCGCCCTCTGTCAGTTACACTGCCCCAGGCAACGTCATGCCCAAGGTTACTGCAATGTCCGATGTTCAACTTCCTGCCTAAGGTAACAGCAATGTCCGATGTTCAACTTTATGCCCCAGGTAACTGCAATGTCCGATGTCCAACTTTATGCCCCAGGTAACTGCAATGTCCGATGTTCAACTTCCTGCCTAAGGTAACAGCAATGTCCGATGTTCAACTTTATGCCCCAGGTAACAGCAATGTCCGATGTTCAACTTCCTGCCTAAGGTAACAGCAATGTCCGATGTTCAACTTCATGCCCCAGGTAACAGCAATGTCCGATGTCCAACTTTATGCCCCAGGTAACTGCAATGTCCGATGTTCAACTTCCTGCCTAAGGTAACAGCAATGTCCGATGTTCAACTTCCTGCCTAAGGTAACAGCAATGTCCGATGTTCAACTTCCTGCCTAAGGTAACAGCAATGTCCGATGTCCAACTTTATGCCCCAGGTAACAGCAATGTCCGATGTTCAACTTTATGCCCCAGGTAACAGCAATGTCCGATGTTCAACTTCCTGCCTAAGGTAACAGCAATGTCCGATGTTCAACTTCCTGCCTAAGGTAACAGCAATGTCCGATGTTCAACTTCCTGCCTAAGGTAACAGCAATGTCCGATGTCCAACTTTATGCCCCAGGTAACAGCAATCTCCGATGTTCAACTTCCTGCCTAAGGTAACAGCAATCTCCGATGTTCAACTTCCTGCCTAAGGTAACAGCAATGTCCGATATCCAACTTTATGCCCCAGGTAACTGCAATGTCCGATGTTCAACTTCCTGCCTAAGGTAACAGCAATGTCCGATATCCAACTTTATGCCCCAGGTAACAGCAATGTCCGATGTCCAACTTCATGCCCCAGGTAAAAGCAATGTCCGATGTTCAACTTCCTGCCTAAGGTAACAGCAATGTCCGATATCCAACTTTATGCCCCAGGTAACTGCAATGTCCGATGTTCAACTTCCTGCCTAAGGTAACAGCAATGTCCGATATCCAACTTTATGCCCCAGGTAACAGCAATGTCCGATGTTCAACTTCATGCCCCAGGTAACAGCAATGTCCGATGTCCAACTTTATGCCCCAGGTAAAAGCAATGTCCGATGTTCAACTTCCTGCCTAAGGTAACAGCAATGTCCGATATCCAACTTTATGCCCCAGGTAACAGCAATGTCCGATGTTCAACTTCATGCCCCAGGTAACAGCAATGTCCGATGTTCAACTTCATGCCCCAGGTAACAGCAATGTCCGATGTCCAACTTTATGCCCCAGGTAAAAGCAATGTCCGATGTTCAACTTCCTGCCTAAGGTAACAGCAATGTCCGATGTTCAACTTTATGCCCCAGGTAACAGCAATGTCCGATGTTCAACTTCCTGCCTAAGGTAACAGCAATGTCCGATGTTCAACTTCATGCCCCAGGTAACAGCAATGTCCGATGTCCAACTTCCTGCCTAAGGTAACAGCAATGTCCGATGTCCAACTTTATGCCCCAGGTAACAGCAATGTCCGATGTCCAACTTTATGCCCCAGGTAACAGCAATGTCCGATGTCCAACTTTATGCCCCATCCATCCATCCATCATGTGCCATGCCGGTAAGCGTGGGCGGTCATGTTCTGCCATCTCACTCGATCACCAGAGTCGTGGATCAGCTCCGTGTTTCTGTCTCGACCATGCCACAAGGCCAAGCCATCCAGGTACTTGCTTCTAGGTCTTCCCCTTGGTCTGTTCCCCTCGATCTTACCAGTTGTCACCAAATTCTCCAATCCATTTCTTCTCATAACATGCCCAAAACATGTTGACTGTCTACGTCTAATTTCTCTAATCAATTTACGATCTTCATTTGTTTCTTGAAGGACTTGTTCATTGGTCTCTCTGGCTGTCCATGGCATTCTTTGCATTTTCCTCAGAAACCACATCTCTACAGCCATCAGATGTTTTTCAGCCTGACTGCTCATTGTCCACGCTTCACATCCATATAAAAGTACAGGTTCAATGTAGCATCTCAACACTCTTTTTCTCGTTTCAATTGACATCTTTTTATTGGTCAATATGTTTTTCATCTTGCTAAAGGCTACTTTTGCCATGGCGATTCTTGTTCTAATCTCTTCAAGGCATCTCCCATCAGATGTTATTACTGTTCCGAGATAATTGTACCTGCTCACTTGTTGAAGAATATTCCCATTTACTTGTATATTACATTGTGGTATTTCGTCCTTCCTAGTGACGACCATAATCTGTGTCTTTTTACAATTTAATTCCCCAGGTTAATTTATGCCCCAGGTAACAGCAATGTCCGATGTCCAACTTTATGCCCCAGGTAACAGCAATGTCCGATGTCCAACTTTATGCCCCAGGTAACAGCAATGTCCGATGTCCAACTTTATGCCTAAGGTAACAGCAATGTCCGATGTCCAACTTCATGCCTAAGGTAACAGCAATGTCCGATGTCCAACTTCATGCCCCAGCTAACTGCAATGTCCGATGTCCAACTTCATGCCCCAGGTAACAGCAATGTCCGATGTCCAACTTCCTGTCCCAGGTAACAGCAATGTCCGATGTCCAACTTCATGCCTAAGGTAACTGCAATGTCCTATGTCCAACTTCATGCCTAAGGTAACAGCAATGTCCGATGTCCAACTTCATGCCTAAGGTAACAGCAATGTCCGATGTCCAACTTCCTGCCCCAGGTAACAGCAATGTCCGATGTCCAACTTCATGCCCCAGGTAACAGCAAAGTCCGATGTCCAACTTCATGCCTAAGGTAACAGCAATGTCCGATGTCCAACTTCATGCCCCAGGTAACAGCAATGTCCGATGTCCAACTTCATGCCCCAGGTAACAGCAATGTCCGATGTCCAACTTCATGCCCCAGGTAACAGCAATGTCCGATGTCCAACTTCCTGTCCCAGGTAACAGCAATGTCCGATGTCCAACTTCATGCCTAAGGTAACTGCAATGTCCTATGTCCAACTTCATGCCTAAGGTAACAGCAATGTCCGATGTCCAACTTCATGCCTAAGGTAACAGCAATGTCCGATGTCCAACTTCCTGCCCCAGGTAACAGCAATGTCCGATGTCCAACTTCATGCCCCAGGTAACAGCCAAGTCCGATGTCCAACTTCATGCCTAAGGTAACAGCAATGTCCGATGTCCAACTTCATGCCCCAGGTAACAGCAATGTCCGATGTCCAACTTCATGCCCCAGGTAACAGCAATGTCCGATGTCCAACTTTATGCCCCAGGTAACAACAATGTCCGATGTCCAATTTCATGCCTAAGCTAACTGCAATGTCCGATGTCCAACTTCATGCCTAAGGTAACTGCAATGTCCGATGTCCAATTTCGTGCAGGCCAACCTCTGCCACTTGTTCAAGAAGCCATGCCATCCATCGATGTCCTTTCCAAACTACTGTGGCCTTGGATATGGCCAAAGTATTTCAGTGTCCGGGACTTGATGCAGCTTATGAGCCAGTTTTATTCGATGTTCAGATCGTTGAGAATGTCAGTGTTGGTTCTCTTCTTGGTCCACACTATTCTGAGAATGTGTATGTAACATCTGTGTTCAAAAGCCTTGATTTTTATCTTTACTGTTTGCGAAATGTTTCATGACTCTCATGCGTATGCTGTCACAGGAAAAGTACATGCTGTCACAAATGTTTCTGTAATGTGTTTGTTGGTGTTATGCCAGAGTCTGATAATACTGTTAAACATATGCATTGCTTCTGGCCCAATATGGCTGGCAGGCTGGCGATCCATTAAGACCTCGGAGGTCTGTTTGCTTCTGGCCACGGTTTGCTTACGCAATTTCCTCATTTTCAAGCTGAGTGCATGGTGCGACACTGGGAGCTGTGGATTTCATGTATCATGCGTTTTCAACTACCAGCAGCGGTTTGTGTTGTGAACTGCATGTTCAGTAAATGGCGGGCGGCTGGTTGTGTATGCTCTTTCCATCAACGATAAACTGTATTCTAGTAACAAACATGTTTTGGTATGCTGGCATGCGGCCTTATGCATGCATGCGTGTGCGTGCTGTTGGTTTTGTGTGGACTGCTGTCTGTTTTACTATTTCACATTGGACAGCGAGGGGCATTTTGTGTAGTTTTCACTGGCATAGGAACGGAACAATTATGGGGTGACCCGTTGTGGTAAAGGTGGAACTGTATCTTACTAACTAACCAACTAATATATATTACAATGGTTAGGTTACTTCTGACGTCTTTTTAACGAAGTCCAATGTTGTTGATTATTGAAGCAAGCCATTCAAAGTGTGTGCACTTGTGTTGACTGTGATTTTCCTTTGTAATGTAGTTTTGTCTGTTAATATTATTATTATTATTTTTTTTAAAGTTTAGGCAATGATTTTGATCCACACTGTTAGCCCCATTTAAGCGTGGGATGGTTTCATATGCGTATCTGAAATCTTGGTATAGATTTCGACCGATTATGAAGGGATCACAATCGTCTTTGGTGTTATCATTGTTGACGGTTCTCAATACCTTTGTTTTTGCATATGTGTTGAACAAATATGGAGAGAGAATGCAATCATAACTTACTCCCCTCTACACAGTTCTCCACTTTGATGTTTCACCGGCTACTATGGCTTCTTCATGTTGCTATTGATATCATAATTCTATTAAGTGAGTCAAATGTTCAGGACATCCTATATCTCACACGATGCTCCACAATTTCCGATGCTGAACAGCTAAAGGTTCTGCGAAACAAGTATGGATTATTTATTTGTTTATATTGAAGTTATTTGCAATGAAAAGACAGCTCAGTGTGACCCCAAAACATTTTTATGTCAAATGTGAGACCCAGACACAAAAACTTGAGGACCAATGATTGAAAAATGTTATCTGTGTGTCTGTAATCACTTAGACATGGTTTGTGTAAACACACTTTTGTTTACTCTGTTGACTTGTTTGTCTAGCAAATTCATACTTTTAGTACGTGGGTATTGTCCAAATCTGACTGGTAGCCAATTCTTCAAGAGGGAAAACAGAAGGTCATTCAATGTCAAACGACATACGTGTGTCAAGTAGTCAGCTTTCTCATATGTGCTCGTTGGAAATATTGGCAGTGTTTTGTTCAGCCGCTCGCATACCGACCTGCTGTTGGGTTCAAATGCCAAGACGTGGGATGTTTTGTTTTCATAATCATTTGTATCCAACGTCCAGCCTGGCTCCTGAAAATAGTACCAGAAATCATATGGAGATTTAGATGGTGGGTGTGACACTGACCACATCACGGCTCACATGTCATTTGGTCATATACATATTGATCTAACTTCACATCTCCAGTATACAACGATAGCATTGAATCGAGGCCTATAATGTTTTATTTACTAGGTCAATGCATTATTAAAATGGTATAACGATGACCTTTAAGGCTGGATGGACTCCCATAGCCATACTGATTGGAGAAAAATGTCGTTACTTCCAGAGATTACACAGAGAATGTTGATCAGTCAATGCACTGATAGCTAATAGTCCCTTTAGTTTGCGTTAGTGTGTTCTGGCACATTTGTGTTTAGTCCTTAGCGCACATATATATCGTTCTCAACATTAATTCTAGCATTTCGCGAAGTTACAGTTTTAGCCCATATAAGTTAAACACAGATAGTTATCTTTGACTCATGTGAAAGACCCAAACAAACTCAATGGCAAATAGGGAACAGTGTTGATGTTGCCGCTACCATGGTTTACAAGGAAGATTGTTGATGTTTCCGCTACCATGGCTTACAGGGAAGATTGTTGATGCTTCCGCTACCATGGTTTACAGGGAAGATTCTTGATGTTTCCGCTACCATGGCTTACAGGGAAGATTGTTGATACTTCCGCTACCATGGCTTACAAGGAAGATTGGTGATGTTTCCGCTACCATGGCTTACAGAGAACGCTGTTGACGTTTCCTCTTTAATGGATTACGGGGAACATTGTTGATGTTTACCCTACCGTGGCATACATGAACCATTGTTGATGTTTCCGGTACCGTGGCTTATTTGGAACATTGTTGATATTTCCACTACCATGGCTTACAGAGAACGCTGTTGATGTTTCCTCTTTAATGGCTTACGGGGAACATTGTTGATGTTTACCCTACCGTGGCTTACATGAACCATTGTTGATGTTTCCGGTACCGTGGCTTATTTGGAACATTGTTGATGTTTCCGCTACCGTGGCTTACATTGAACATTGTTGATTATTTCTGCTACCAATGCTTTCAGAGAACATTATTGATGGTTCCGTTACCATGCTGCCTTTACAACATTAATCCTAAAATTGCTTTAGGCTGTGGAGACTTGAGAGTTCGCATATCTGCCCGGTATACGCGTCTTCTTAATAATAGAATGTGTAATCATTAAGAGTCTGACGATAGTCTGACGATAGTGCACGCTTTACACAGGTCCGGGCACTTGTCATTGACAGAAGTACGCGTCCCTACGGTCCAGGCGTGTACGAGACCCTCACCTGTGGGACTTGGCTGAACGCCTCTAAGCCGGGTCCCTTGTGTTCCAGGGTCTGGCCATCACTCGCCACCTGCTCGTGGTGGCGTGGTCTCGGAGGATTGACGCTGTTCCGCAAGCGTCTGCAGCCTACCTTGTGCCAGACGTATTGGTTACCCATTCCTCTGGAATACACAAAAATAGGCCGAGAGAGGGAACATGTCGTTTGGGCACCACATGTTTCTCTGAAGCTGTGCCCAGGCATTGTGATGGAATATTGGCCACATTCCAACTCACATACTTTGGTATGTCAAGACTGCAAGGTGCCACTCAATCATTAAGTGATAGTTTATAATTATTTACTGGGCGTTGGCAGCATTACAATTATATTGCAATCGTTAAATTTATCTAATGGTATAATGAAACTTGAGTGAAGCACAGTGGCTAGTACACTTGTCTGCCAGCCTGATGGGCATGTGTTCGAATAATATTCAGTTGGTGGTTTTATTATTGGTGATTGCCCTAGACCCAGCCTCAGCCTGAAATAGACACCAAGAAACGTTTTAAGAAGTAAAGACGAACGGTGTGATATTGACAACATGACCTGTCGAATGCCGATTGGTCGTTGAACATTAATGCTAGCAGCATATACCCGACACACCTCAAGGCGTGACAAAGGTGATAGTGACGAAACTCAACAGTTAGATACACATGTTGTGGTTGTTACATTACTGTCAGGTCAAACTGCTTGCGTTCTATATATAATCAGACTTAGAGGGAAACGTTGGTGCAACAGGTAGATACACATGTTATGGTTGTAACATTACTGTCAGGACAAACTCCAGTGTGCTCACTATATAGACAGGCTTAGAGCAACTGTTAAAACGTTGTGCTGATACTGGCATGAGTGCGGTCGGACGGAGGTTCAAGGCCAGCTCTTGGCGTTCGCTACAGGAGGGAAATACTGACCACCTATTCCTACATGCCCTCCGGCCCACAAAATGTGACGGTTCTATCACTTCACATACACACAGCATATTCCTGCTACGGTACTTTTATTTACCGTACTGAGTTAAAATGAAACATGTCAACTTGTTAGACGTGTAGACTACACAGTGGCATCTGGTGCATGATGCCACACAGAGATACAGACAGGAATAGCTATGTCTAAAGTCGATTTTACTCGAAGAAGTAACGGCATGTGAAACATCATGTCGGGAACATACTTCCATTTACTAATACTTGTGTGTGGCCTGTTCTTATGTTAGTTTGAACGATAATTGGGCAGTCTATTAAGACACTACACAACGTGAAGATGGGGCATCCTATTGGGACACTACATAACGTGATGATGGGATAGCCCATAGGGACACTACATAACGTGATGATGGGGCAGTCTATAGGGACACTACATAACGGGAAGATTTGGCAGCGTATAGGGACACTACATAACGTGAGGATGGGGGAAGTCTATAGGGACACTACATAACGGGAAGATGGGGAAAGTCTATAGGGGCACTACATAACGTGAAGATGGGAGAAGTCTATAGGGGCACTACATAACGTGAAGATGGGGCAGTCTATAGGGACACTACACAACGTGAAGATGGGGCAGTCTATTGGGACACTACATAACGTGATGATGGGATAGCCCATAGGGACACTACATAACGTGAAGATGGGGGAAGTCTATAGGGACACTACATAACGGGAAGATGGGGCAGCCTATAGGGACACTACATAACGTGATGATGGGATAGCCCATAGGGACACTACATAACGTGAAGATGAGGGAAGTCTATAGGGACACTACATAACGGGAAGATGGGGCAGTCTATAGGGATACTATACAACGTGAAGATGGGGGAAGTCTATAGGGACACTACATAACGTGAAGATGGGGGAAGTCTATAGGGACACTACATAACGTGAAGATGGGGGAAGTCTATAGGGACACTACATAACGAGAAGATGGGGAAAGTCTATAGGGACACTACATAACGGGAAGATGGGGAAAGTCTATAGGGACACTACATAACATGAAAATGGGGCAGTCTATAGGGACACTACGTAACCGGAAGATGAGGCAGTCTATAGGGACACTACATAACATGAAGATGGGGAAAGTCTATAGGGACACTGCATAACGGGAAGATGGGGCAGCCTATAGGGACACTACATAACGGGAAGATGGGGAAGTCTATAAGGACACTACATAACGGGAGGATGGGGCAGCCTATAGGGACACTACATAACGGGAGGATGGGGCAGCCTATAGGGACACTACATAACAGGAAGATGGGGCAGCCTATAGGGACACTACATAACGGGAGGATGGGGCAGCCTATAGGGACACTACATAACGTGAAAATGGGGCAGTCTATAAGGACACTACATAACGGGAAGATGGGGCAGCCTATAGGGACACTACATAACGTAAAGATGGGGAAAGTCTATTGGGACACTACATAACGTGAAGATGGGGGAAGTCTATAGGGGCACTACATAACGTGAAGATGGGGCAGCGTATAGGGACACTACATAACGGGAAGATGGGGCAGCGTATAGGGACACTACATAACGTAAAGATGGGGAAAGTCTATTGGGACACTACATAACGTGAAGATGGGGGAAGTCTATAGGGACACTACATAACGTGAAGATATGCAGCGTATAGGGACACTACATAACGTGAGGATGGGGCAGCGTATAGGGACACTACATAACGTGAAGATGGGGCACTCTATTGGGACACTACATAATGGGAAGATGGGGAAGTCTATAGGGACACCACATAACGTGAAGATGGGGAAAGTCTATAGGGACACTACATAACGGGAAGATGGGGCAGCCTATAGGGACACTACGTAACCGGAAGATGAGGCAGTCTATAGGGACACTACATAACATGAAGATGGGGAAAGTCTATAGGGACACTGCATAACGGGAAGATGGGGCAGCCTATAGGGACACTACATAACGGGAAGATGGGGAAGTCTATAAGGACACTACATAACGGGAGGATGGGGCAGCCTATAGGGACACTACATAACGGGAGGATGGGGCAGCCTATAGGGACACTACATAACAGGAAAATGGGGCAGCCTATAGGGACACTACATAACGGGAGGATGGGGCAGCCTATAGGGACACTACATAACGTGAAAATGGGGCAGTCTATAAGGACACTACATAACGGGAAGATGGGGCAGCCTAAAGGGACACTACATAACGTAAAGATGGGGAAAGTCTATTGGGACACTACATAACGTGAAGATGGGGGAAGTCTATAGGGGCACTACATAACGTGAAGATGGGGCAGCGTATGGGGACACTACATAACGGGAAGATGGGGCAGCCTATAGGGACACTACATAACGTAAAGATGGGAAAAGTCTATTGGGACACTACATAACGTGAAGATGGGGGAAATCTATAGGGACACTACATAACGTGAAGATGGGCAGCGTATAGGGACACTACATAACATGAAGATGGGGAAGTCTATAGGGACACTACATAACGTGAGGATGGGGCAGCGTATAGGGACACTACATAACGTGAAGATGGGGCACTCTATTGGGACACTACATAATGGGAAGATGGGGAAGTCTATAGGGACACCACATAACGTGAAGATGGGGGAAGTCTATAGGGACACTACATAACGGGAAGATGGGGAAGTCTATAGGGACACTACATAACGTGAAGATGGGGCAGTCTATAGGGACACTACATAACGTGAAGATGGGAAGTCTATTGGGACACTACACAACGTGAAGATGGGGGAAGTCTATAGGGACACTACATAACGTGAAGATGGGAAGTCTATTGGGACACTACATAACGTGAAGATGGGGAAGTCTGTAGGGACACTACATAACGTGAAGATGGGGGAAGTCTATAGGGACACTACGTAACGTGAAGATGGGGCAATCTATAGGGACACTACATAACGTGAAGATGGGGCAGC
Organism: Cepaea nemoralis; assembly: GCA_014155875.1. Classification (NCBI taxonomy): domain Eukaryota; kingdom Metazoa; phylum Mollusca; class Gastropoda; order Stylommatophora; family Helicidae; genus Cepaea; species Cepaea nemoralis. The sequence goes on along the minus strand of JACEFZ010016170.1, from coordinate 20,853 downwards.
GTATAATTCACTACATAACGGGAAGATGGGGCAGCGTATAGGGACACTACATAACGGGAAGATGGGCAGCGTATAGGGACACTATATAATGTAAAGATGGGGCAGTGGTGACTGAGAAGTTGTGTCCACCTCAGGTTCAGGAGGTACGATCCTTCCACAGACTGCCATTAGTCCAAAAACGCTTGGTTTCTAATGATGTCATACTCCAGTTTGCTCTTTTAGTTAGTAAGCTCGGATACCTAACCTTATCGGATAAAGGCGACAAACTGAAGGTATCCGCGTGCAAGTTCTGCAAAGAGTAGGCCGCGAATCCACTACACTGGCAAAATTGTTGGATATGAAAAATCTGCCCGCGACTATTTAGAGGCCTTATATTGGATGTACTCTGTATAGAGACAGAAAACCTGAGATAATTACATGTCGAAGACGGTCATTGTCCTTTTAGGTGCATAAATAGGTGTGACGCTCTCCCCTTGAAAGAGAACCGAAGAAGAAGAGGACGACACAGAAGAAGACAATGACGACGAATCACCAGAAACATAAATGTTATACAGGGACAGAGTATCTACAAATATAACTGAAATAAATTGGCAAAAGTGCACTGTAGTTTTGACCAACTTATTCTCTTATTAAATTAGTACTCGTGGCTCCAGACACAGGTGCCCGGAGCATGTTCGTAGAATGACGCAAACTCTAATTCCGGACTTCAGCAGTCTGCGGGTCTTGTGGCGTGTAACGCATATTTCACTTACGTGAAACTTTTTCTTCACATATCCTTTACAGGACATTGCAGTCAACACCAGCATTTTTCAGCTGCTGTTGATGTCCTGGCAAGTTTTACCTTCAGTAGTTTGCCATTGCTTTCTGAACGACCGGCCCACATACCTCCATAAGTAACCAGCGCGGCGCGATCCGCTGCCGAATCTCGTGCAGCTGTGTTTCGTACGAGAGTATACGGGATTACGAACAATGTCCTCAACGCCTAAGCCAGGGAGACAGGCTATGTGAAGCTACTCGATCAAAATTAATTATTCATAGAGTTTAGTCAGATTGACTTAGATGTACAGGGTCTGTTCGAAAGATAATACGTCTGTTTACCTCAGCTGTAAATCACATTTCTATCGTCCTGATATCCATAGAGCCAATTTGGGCACCACGATCTCTGTCTCTGTCGTTGTCTCTCTCTCTCTCTCTCTCTCTCTCTCTCTCTCTCTCTCTCTCTCTCTCTCTCTCTCTCTCTCTCTCTCTCTCTCTCTCTCACTCCCTCTCTCTCTCTCTCTCTCTCTCTCTCACTCTCTCTCTCTCTCTCTCTCTCTCCACAACCCCCCCCCCCCACCCCAATTCCCTCTGTTGTTGTCTGCTATGTTATCGTCAATATTTTAAACAAGCAAATTAACAGTAAATGTGAAACTACATATCAGAACTATTTTATTGACAGGCGTGACAGTTTACACTATCCTACGAACGTGAAGTGGTAAACTTGTTGTCATATATGTGTCCTCCTAGAATTTCCTGTTCGTATTTTGAAGGTGCTGTTCATTTACTCACTTTATGAGGCAGGATCGACAGTTCAACCACATCGGTTGAGTAAACATTTCATACCCAGCTACTGACTGAAGACAGGAAGGAAACAGGCCTTTTGACAGAAGCTAAGTCGCAAAGACAACTTATCACAAAATTCAGAAAGAAGTAGTCATCATTTATTGGCACATTATGAGAAGACATGAACTGGAACATGTTGTGACAACCGGAATGATTTGTGGAAAGAGAGATAGAAGAAAACACCGTGAGAAAATTCTTGACGGTCTTGTATCATGGCACGGAAGAGAGTCAACACACGAATTGATCTGTGCCGTCGGAGTTCACACTCTGTGTAGGGGCATGATCGGCCACGCCATCGGCCTCGCCAGCCGGCAGGGCACTGGATGATGATGATGATGATGATGATGATGATGATGATGATGATGATGATGATGATGATGATGATGATGATACATCCAGTAAACAGAATATAAACAAACAGGATACATCCAGTAAACATAATATAAACAAACAGGTGATATAACAAATGTAAGCAAATCCAAGCTTGCGTCAAAAGTGAGTCCAATACAACGACAAAATACTCAGTACCTAGGGTAACAACTCGAGCCGACATGAGTACAGTCGGACATTCACGAGAGACAGAATCTGTGGAGCCAAATTGCCGGCAGACCTAGTTCACTGTTATATCGGGATATGGATGTGAACTCGCGTCAGTGTCTAATCGTCACCCTATTTCTGTCTGTATCATCCTATTTTCATGCTTAACCACACGACGGTAGCAGTGTTCATCTTCGTTATGCCTCCAGTGATTCCATCAATAGGCTATAACATCACATTTGTGGGTATAGCAAGCTGTATGAAACAAGCGGCCAGTGTGTGTAAGATGACCTTGTTACACTTGTCTGACAGAGTCCAACCATTATTCCGATATGTTAATTCGTTGCCTGTCCGCATTTTACAGGACACTGCAATCTGCCCCAGCTTGTTTTGGCTGTTTGAGATTTTCAAGACAATGTTTACATTTAGTAGTTTGTCATTGTTTGTTTTTATTTGACGACCGACACTCAAATTATTGTTAAAAATCAACGCTAGGCTATCTGCTTCTAAATCGCATTCAGCTAATTTCGAACCTGGTTTGTCGGACTATGAATCGCCTATACCTCTCTGCCTCTACGCCACATATAAGAGAGATACTTATTCATGGCCCTCTGACGCAACAACAACGTATGCCAATTATATGGTGGAGGACTACGACCTGTGGCTGGCTGTCTGACAGACTGTAAAGTCATTGCTGCACGGCTGAGAGCCAGAAGCCAGAATGTGGCTGTTTTGGCCTTGATTTCTGCTTGCCATAAAGCGGCGCACTACAACTAAGAGTGAGTGGTGCAAAAGCCGGTGACCTCACAGACTTCAAGGAAGTTCAAGGACACCCACAGAATGAGATCGTTTGTGGAGTAGATCCTCATGTTCTCCTGTCGTTGAGTAGTGACAAGTCTGTTGTTATCATGCCATAGTTTTGTCAACCATCTTCTGCTAAAATGACGAGCTAATCTTCACCATCAACGTTTTTGTCGCAGTTAACATCGTCATATCCCTAGTGTCTAGAAAAAGGTCTCTGCCTAACCCCGTGCACACATCTACTGGTAGATAAATGTGATTCATATCAAGTTCTGCGCACTTGAATTTCCTTCAAAATCCTGAATAGGAACCACGACTGTCCATCACCACATGGCTTCCTGGCTCAGTACTATCAGCCGGGTGCCCGGTGAAGCATGTCTCTTGCTTACCAAACATATGTATTGATCAAAATCTCGCCGGCGTCACATGCTTTCTGTAACCATAATACTTGTGTGTTCCTCCCGCTAGCATATGGGGAAGTTGTATTTCACAGTGTTCAGGAAAGGTTTCTTCGATGCTCGTGTGTCTGTTGGAGTTCAGCGTGTTGATGCTGTATGTTGATGCTGTCTGATGAAGCCGACAGTTGAAGCTGTATGTTGATGCTGTCTGTTGAAACCGACTGTTGATGCTGTCTGTTGATGCTGTCTGGTGAAGCCGACTATTGATGCTGTGTTAAGACGTGTAAAAGCCTTTACTTCCCAAGACATGTTCTAGTACCCATTGTAGTCTGAGTCCACCTCGGAGCCCTGGTACATTCTTAAAATATGACCTGGTGCGTATTCGAACCTAATACCACCAGACTGTCTCTCTCTCTCTCTCTCTCTCTCTCTCTCTCTCTCTCTCTCTCTCTCTCTCTCTCTCTCTCTCTCTCTCTCTCTCTCTCTCTGTCTCTCCCTCCCTCTCTCTCCTTCTGTGTATTTGTGTGTGTTATGGTGGACATCTGAAGTCACAAAGTCCTTGATAGTGGAAGAAAGAGCTAAGAACGAATGGGAGGATGAAGGTGATGCGGCTGACTGTTATTCCCTTTTTATGTAGTCAGGTGGATAAATGAGTTGTCCTTTAAGGACGTCGCAATCAACCACAACATAGATTAGCTGGTTGAGATTTTCTAGATAAATTTACGTTCAGTATTTTCCATTGCTTTCTAAAATACCGACGTCCACCACCATCATCATCATGTAGCACGTCCTTTGCAGAACGTCGCTCTCATCACGGCGCGTCGAAAGGACTCTGGATCTCTGACCATTTCTCCTGCCTCGTGCACTCTCATGACATATGTGTCTGCCAATCCTGTGCCCGTGGTCGACACTTGCCTCTCCTATCAGGAACCATGGCTTCAATCACTGTCCTGCCCTGGCCACTGTCATGTTTAATTTGGCCAAAGTATTTCGTTTTCCCAGGCATGATACTGTTTATGGGCCAGTTTTCTTTAATGTTCAGATCTGGTAGAATGTCAGTATTTTTCTTCTTCTTGGTCCACGAAACTCTAAGAACCTTTCTGCAGCATTCGATCGCAAGAGCCCAAATTGTCTTCTTTAGTGATTGCGAAAATGTCCATGATAGGTTCCATATGTTGCCACAAGAAAGATTTGTGACCTCTAACACTTTATTTTATCTTATTTGCTGGTGTCGTGCCATAGGTTCTTAATACTATTTAATCTCTTCAATGCTATAGCCAGCCTGCTTCTATTGTCTTTTGTTTTTATGTGTAGATTTTCCAGTGTTGTTGATTAGGCGAAAATATTACAAGTTCGTGACATTTTTAATCTGTTTCTTGTTAATTGTGATCTTTGGTTTGATTAATTGATTGATTGATTGATTGATTTAGGAATCGACGTCACAGCATTCGGGGCATTCCCATAAGCTCTCCGTCCCCATCCTCAGCAGCCAGCAAAGAGTTCCAACACTAATAGTACCAGTAGCAATCTGATTATATGTCCGTCTCGCCTTTCCTCTGAGCGTTGAGCGTCGGCCAGATCCCCTCGTCACTCCTCGCTGTCTCATTCTTGCCAAACCATGGTAACCCATTTGCTCCTCCCAGGTGTGCACGTGCTCCCACAAGGCCGCAACCACGTCTGCCTTGTCATGTATCAATACTCCACCAAGATCTGCAGAGCCAGCCAATCTGTCCGCCTGTTCATTTCCCAGCACACCGGCATGCCCCGGAGAAAAGATCCAGGCGATGCTTGTCACCCGTGACCTCCGAAGCGAAGCAAGCCACTCCGCACGAAGCCTGCCCGTCCTCACCCTCGTCAGCATGCTTTCTGAGTCAGTTACAATCACGATGTGTTGTGTGTGTGTGTGTGTGTGTGTGTGTGTGTGTGTCGTATTCTCCATCCAGCGGAGAGCCGCAGTGACCGCCTCCACCTCCATTCTTAAGCTGGATGGTGTGGTATCATATGCCAGGCTCTCCTGCCCCAAACGTCGACCATTGGCTTTGGCTATGAACCCCCAGCCACTTTTCTCACCTCTTGACACCGAACCATCTGTGTAGATAATCACATCACCCGAGTGAGCATTGTCCTGAATTAGTTGCTGGATTTCCACTTCCGTGGCCCCTGCTGGCCACTCCCTGCACTCCCGGCTTAATGTGATTATAACTCTGCACAATTCTGACTGCTCCGCTGGCACTCTGACCCACTCCTCTCCACGCCTAATGTTCTCCAAGGGGCACACCTGACTGATCGTATCCTCTGCCTGAGCCTATCCATGATTTCCCTCTTATCAGTCGCTGACCCTTAACTGCGTCCAGCGCCTCATGCAGTGGGTGGTCTGTGTCTGCAGCTACTCTGAGGTATGCCTTCGCCTGCATCACCTTGAGCCTACCAGCAACACTCGGCAGACCAATGATGTAACGCATACACACTACTGGGGTGTCTCTAGTGCATCCCAGAATGACCCGCATAGCTTCGTTCTGTATGCGCTCTAACTTCACCAGCTGACTCTCTGAGACAGTGAGCAGACTTAATCCATAATCAATTACTGAGAGGATCAAGTGCTGGTATAGTGTGAAAAGCATTCGCTGCTCTGTGTCCATTGCAGCCGTAGTTTTAAGTGCACTGAGTCCCTTTTGAGATCTTGTCACAACCGTCTCCACATGGTCCTTGAAGGATAGGATCCTGTCAAATGTGATCCCCAGATACTTCAGTTTGTTCTCTCTGCTGACGCTTCCACCATCTATCGCGAGGCTTGGGACATCCGCTCTCACAATCCTGTTGTCCAGAGAGCACCACAAAACAGCCGCCTTTTCCGGGTGGATGACAGCACTCATTTCAGTGCACCACTCAATCACTTTGTCTACTGTCGCCTGTAGCTCCTGGGCTATTTGCTCCCTATCTCTCCCCTGCCTATATGCAAGAATATCATCTGCAAATGTTAGTATTCTTCCAACCCCTGGTGCTTCTAGGTTTGCAATCTTGCTCGTATGCACATTAAAGTGCACCGGTGAGACTGCAGATCCCTGTGGCAGTCCCGGGGTTAAAATATGTGGCTCTGAGGTCCATGCACCCAGACGGAGAGCAACCCGACGAGAGTGCAGGACGGCTGCTATCCAGTTCACCAACCAGGGATTGACCCCCTTCTCCATCAGTGCGGTCATAAAAATATCATATCGAACTCTATTGTACTCATCCTCAAGATCAAGCGCTGCCGCCATCGTTTCTTATCTTTGGTTGGAATGTGGTCTATGGACATTATTTTTGTTTTGCCCAAGTTCAGAAAAGGATTCTGATTTTCATTGTGTCTCTGCAACGCTCATATCGCTGTGATAACCAGCGCAAAGCGAACTGTTACTAAATCCCTTGCAGTTGATGTCGAAGCCTCGCCCTGGTATGTCGGGGAATCGTGAAATTTCGGGCCCCGTTCTGTCGGAATTGTACAGTGCCTTCGCCACCTTTAAGTTACAGACGCCAACAGGTTGATTCATGGGTGGTCAAGTAGAGACCCGTTGCCAGGTCTTAGGCACACGGTGCTAGATCCATATTTTATCAGATCCATCGGTACCCGGTGGGTGATATGGTCAGTATCACACCGACCGCGTTAACTTCCCTGGACCATTTCCTGGTACCCATTTAAGGCTGTGTCGACCTGGGAGCCCAACTCCTTCACAAATATTGTAATGCGCCCCTATTCGGCTCGAACCCAGGACCACCAGACCGGTAGTCGAGCCTCTAGCCACTACGCCACCGCGGCTCCCTGGTTGGCGGGTTAAGTATCCTTTATAGGACGTCGCAGCCAACCCCAGCAATTTATTTCTGTTTGTGATTTCTTGGCAAGTTTACGTTCAGTAGTTTGCCATTGCTTTATGAACGACCGGCCCTCATACCGTTACAGAAAAACCAACGCAAGGCGGTCTGCTGCAAATCGCACGCAGCTGTGTTTCGAACGCGATATACGGGACTACAAATCGCGTTCGTAAATCCATCGCCACAGTGCAGGCCGGTTGGCAGGTAAATACGCATAAAAAATACACGGGTTTTGTTTGGCGTTATGTATTCAATTCAAAACAATACCTGTAAATGTGTGTTTTAATTGTTTTAGCTATACTATTATTCATTTATCCATTTCGGCACTCTTCCGAATTGCGGTCCCAAATAGATCCGCAGTGAATAGGTCAGGGGTAAGGGTTAGGGTCAGTGTTTAGTTAACAACTAACCCTAACCCTTAACCCCTGACCTATTCACTGCGGATCTATTTGGGACCGCAATTCGGAAGAGTGCCTCCATTTCATATGGTATATAACTGTATTTTGCACCTGACGAGATGCAGCGAAATATGCCAAGCAATGAATCGTAAAATAGTGTTTATAGTTTTTTGTTTTTTTCTCAATGATGTTCCTAAATCAAAGTAAGGTAACTCCGAAAAATGTTCCTTCTCGTGTCTGTGTCAATGTTACTGCGTTTCTCTGATACGGCGCACTTATTTCCTAGAAAGGAGTGACCCACATGTGATGATTCTTTAACTTGCCGAATACCATGCTTACTTGTTACACGGCAAGGCCGTATCACTGTGTGTACGTTTATCATTTCAAAATGGATGTTCGTTAAGGTCTGATTGTGTTAGTCCGTCTGTGTTTAGGTGTATTATTTCTTTATATGTATATATATATATATTTATATATATATATATATATATATATATATATATATATATATATATATATATATATATATATATATATATATATATATATATGCTTGTGTCAGGTCTTAGATATGACTGAGCTACCGTATAACAGTAGACGGTACTACCTGCTTTCTGTTAGCGCCGAACGTTGGGCGGCGCTTACCAAACCCGACACCCCACATTGTGCCAACGGCTTCGGGCGGAAGAGCGCAATTGGGAGGGTACAAGCCTTAACCTGGTGCGAGGAAACGCAACCTAAAGACAAAGTGTCATGGCAGGGCAGACCAGGCCCTACGCCTTGGTTGGCGACTGGTCTAGGATCGAAGCTCCGACAGGCGGGCAATTAGAGCATTGCTTTGCTGATCCGGCAGCTTCTGTAGCTTGTCTTGTTCCAGATGTATAGAAGTTACCTTTCCTCTGCAGTGAACTAGGCAGGCCGAGAGAGGGATCATGCAGCATGGGCAACACATGATCTCTATATTTTAGCCCAGGCTTTGTGCTATGGAGAGGCAGTAACTCCACCCCTTACAAACTATCGTCTGTCAAGACGGCAAGGTGCCAATGATATACATGCTAGAAACAGTTTATAGTTGCACAAGTTGTGGTTTGTGTGTGTGTGTGTGTGTGTGTGTGTGTGTGTGTGTGTGTGTGTTTGTGTGTGTGTGTTTTTATGTTATGTCCTTCGATCCTATTTGAACTGAAATGTGGATGGGTAATCCACACAGTACATACGTGCTTACTACCCAGTACTTGCAAATATTATTGAGTGCTCTGGGCTGATTTTGCATGAGAGTTAGCTTTCCATATTACCAGTGCCCCTCGCCATCATCTCCGACTTCTGAGGTACGTGTGATTTATGTCCCCAAGTCAAGAACGAGAAGTCAACACTGAAGTCCGAGCTGACTGGTTGTGGAACGAACCCACTAGTCCGAGATCAGGTTAAAGCACGTTAAACCTCTCAGCCGGACCTACCTCCGCTAGGCTGTGGTTGTCGGTTATAACTAAGTACAACATATAACTTCCAAAAGTATAATAAATATAAGGTAGAAACAGTATTACAATTGTATTAGCTCTCCATTTCTCAGTTTAAGACAGTATGATTGATTTGTGTGCTGTCTGTAAATACTTTTTCATATTACTTGTTTGTGTGAGTGCGTGTGTGTGTATGTGTGTACACACAACCGGTTTTATAATTTTCTGCATTATCATCTCATCTCATCATGTTCCTCTTGTACCTTGCGGTGTCTAGGTGAAGTATAAACAGCGGGAGAGTGCCCGCTTATGGGCTTCATGTATAGATATTCCTATGGAGTCTGTTATTCCCTGCGTCCATCGTTTACGTGGTCAGCCTCTTCCTCTGCTTCCCCCGGTCTGTACATCATTGCTTGTTGTGGTATACTGTTAGTTGGTAACTTACTTGCATGGCCAAGCCATTTGACTTGCTGCCTTATAATAATATCTAGTGCAGCTATAACCCCCACTTTAGTCCTGATTTCTTCATTTCTGATCTTATCTCTTCTTGATACATTGAGAATTCTTCTCAGGAATCTCATTTCTGTTGTGATTTTTCTTTTCTCTTTTTCTGTCATTGTCCAGGTTTAGGTGAACCGTTGTTGCTTTTTTCATCTTTGGCTATGGTCATTACCTCTATCTTACTTGTGCTAATTTTCATGTTATGTCCCCTACACATTTCGTTTAGAGTTTAGACTATTCATGTGGCCTTGTAATTCAGCTTCTGATTTTGCTGTTAGTGCTTAGTCGTCCGCAAACAGGAGTTCTCTAATGGTTAGATTTGCATACGGTTCTTCTTCTGTGTTCTCGTCATGCGGTGTTCTTGTGGTCTCTGTTTGGCTGGTTTCTTTACATATGTTGTCTATATATGTTATAAACAAGAGAGGGGACAGGACACAACCTTGTCGTACTCCGGATCTTATGGTGAAGGGTTCTGAGTGTCCTCCAGTTGCTCTCACTATGCATTCACTGTTGTTGTATAAGCTTTACATAGGTTTGTTAGATGTGTACTCACTCCATATTGTTTAAGGATTTCCCACAGTTTGTTTCTATCTACTCTATCAAATGCCTTTTCTTGGTCGACAAAGGCTAAGTAGAGTGTTTCATTGAATTCGATTGATTTTTCTATAAGTTGTCTAAGAGCAAAAATGGCATCTGTGCATCCTTTGTTTTTCCTAAATCCAAGTTGTGTTTCGCTTAGCTGGGGTTCTATAATAGTTCGTAATCTGTTCTCAAGAATTTTGCAAAATATTTCCCAGTATGACTCAACAGTGAAATGTCCTCTGTATTGTGTGCAGTCTCTTTTGCTGCCTTTGTTTTTCCAAATTGGGATAATTATGGCGTTTCCCCAGTCTCGTGGTGTCTGTTGTTCTACCCAAACGTGGTTGAATAGTCTATGTAGCCATGCTGTTCCTACTTCTCTTGCTGCTTTAATTAGTTCATTTGGTATTTCATCTTGTCCTAGTGATTTGTTCAATGGGGCTAATCTGATGGCTTCTATAATTTCTTCTTTCAGTATGTCTGGTTCTAGTTCTTCGGTGGCATCTGTGTCGGTTTCTTGAATTTCTGTGACATCTGATGGGATGTTGAGAAGTTGTTCGAAGTACTGTTTTCATCTTATTAGGATTTGTTTTTGTTCACTTATTGGTTCTCCATTTTCGTTGTTAATTATTTCAGTTGGGTCAAAGTGTTCTTCTCTGGTTCTCATTGCACTTATCTTTTTATAGAAGTTTCTAGTTGCCTCCTTATAGTTTTTATTTAGAGTTTCTCCATACTCTTCCCAGTATTTTTGTTTTTCTCTCTTTACTATTCTATTTACATGTCTTCTCGCTATTCTATATTCTATGTAATCTCATTCCTGTTTGCTCTTCGACCACTTTTTATATTTTTTTCTTTTTGTCTTTTACAGCTTTATCTTTTCCATTAATTTTAGACCTGACTTAATCATAGCCGTGTGATGCAACAGACGACATCATCTGTTATGATGGAGAATTAAACAATACAACAGAAGACATTTTAGTCGGAGAATGTGTACTACTCTGCTTGGACTTACTATTGACCAAACTACTCTGATGGGTACATGGCCTTGAAGCTGCCTGGACTATAACGACAACGATAGGCAGCTCCTATATGTCCCCCGATTCTCGTACTGCGACATTGTTCTGGACCTACTTAATGAATGATCTCTCAGAATTGACCCCAGAAGTCTGTGATTTTATTTATCGCAAATGAACACAAACTATGACCATGCTGCTCTGCAAAAGAACGACACATACCAGCTGAAGTAACTGTTCCGACCATTCTGTTTTCACAAAACAAAATAACCTGCTTTAGAATTCTAAACTAAAGCAATGTGCCTCAGGTTAATGTTAATTTATGTTATTGCAAGATCCTGCACAGGTACGCCAATACCTGCAGACACCTGTGGCCCGGGTGTATATAAACACAGGTCACGTGATCTCGCCTGTCTGGACTGTACTGAAGGCAAAACCTTTATGCCAGAGAATGGTCACAAAAATAGTCAGTGTTATAACTGTTCACAAATTAAAGATTCAAAACTGGAATTAGTTCACACAAAATGTAACAAGACTCACAACACCACCATTGTCTGTATCCCTGGCTACTACCGGAGCACTGAAAATGAAATCTGTGTCAGATGTCAATCCTGCAATCATACAGGTCGTCAGTGTCAATATTTCAGTGATTCTGTGTGTTGTCCCGGTGACAACTATAAAGTCGTTGATGACGTGTGTGAACTATTTTGTAGAGCGGGGGAATATTTGTCAGGAGACAAATGTTTGCCTTGCGAAGAAGGTTATTTCAATTCCAATTCAGATCCATAGGGATACTAATTGCAGAGTATGCCAGAGACCTGATTCATCTGTTACATCGGAAACTTAAAGTACCATGCAACAAAACGCATGATGCTGTGCTAGAATGTGAAACAAGTTATTACTGGAAAGAATCAGTGAGTCATGAGATACCTGGAGAATGTGACAAATGTGCAAATTGTTCAGTGAGCAACAAGCATGAAGGGAAACCCTGCACTGGTGAAAGCAACACTGCCTGTTGCCCGAAGCCTGGAATGATAGTGACAGACTCAGATGAATGTGAAAATGTCACGACAACATTAACTACAGCAACAACAACATCGCCAGGTAAAGTAATGCATGTGTGTTTGTTTTCTTATTTAGTGTGTGAATACTGTAGATGACATTTAAGTGGACTAAACGTGGCGGTTCCTAGCTGCTTCAGGGTCATTCTCATCACTCTCACAACCATCATCGTCGCCACTACTGCTAATATTATAGTACTCTTCACGTGACAGGGTAATTTGGACATGAGCAGATCTTCCTTCCAACAAAAATACTACTAAACTTTTCTTGCATGAGTAATCTACTTCTACAATTTTATTAGCACGTCATGGGGAGAAAACAGCTTTAAAACTGAGTTAAAGCTGGCAAATTTGACGGGGAAAGAGAAATGGGGAGACAAAGAGGCGTACATAGATTACTCGACCAGTGGTTTAATAAGAACAAGAACACAGACCTGATCTAAGGCTGGTGATCATGAGAGATGGCGAACAATAACCGTCCACTCATATCGGCATGTGTCATTATGATGATGAACCTCCTTCTGTTTCTCGACACTCAGCCCCCCCCCCCCCCCCCCCCCAGGAAATCTACTCAGTACTGACTGTTAGTGGTCAGGGTTAAGTTCCCAGTTGAGAAGAAATATACATTCTTATAGTTAGTCAAATCCGATCACAAATTACAGATCCAAAACACGAACTAGTTCACGCAAAATGTAACAAGACTCACAGACTACCGGAGCACTAAAGCTGAAACCTGTATCAGGTGTCAATACTGCAATATATTGTTATCAGTGTCCTCGTCTAACCTGTCCTTTATTACTATTATCACAATCCGTATGAATCTCGATCCTATGTTGGGTCATCCATTTCATCCATTGTCACATTAATGGCTCATGCGTCGAATGCCATCTCTGTTGATCCTGCCCGTCTTCTGAGACCCATACATTCTAATTCATCCTCTTTCCAAACTTATCATGAATTTTAATATAACCAAAGTATATCCCCAATAAAATTAATCGGCAAACCTTTTAACACAAACTGCATTCAAATATAAACCCCAACAGGAGGAAGCAGTAAAGACAATGTAGAAGAAGTTTATAATGGCATAGAGAATGCTTTGAAGAAATGTAAATATTCAGAAATAAATATCATAATAGGTGACGTCATTGGGAGAGTAAGAGTAAGAGATTAAGGCTATGGATGCACAGTAGGCAAACATGTTTGAGAGAACGAAATGAAAGAGGATACAGACTTATATAATGGGCAAAAGAGCAGGAAATTATTGTCGGAAACATCTGGTTAAATCAATATCCTAGAAGATTATGGACATGGAGGAGTCATGACAGCAGATTATAAACCATATTGATTACATCATGATTAGCAGAAGATTTTGAAATGCGTTAACTATCTCAAAAATAGTTCCCAATGCAGACTGTTACAATGGTTACATATTGATTGCAAGAATATTGACGGTAAAGCTAAAGAAAGTAAAGTATACACCAGGAAACACTAAATATGATCTGCGTATATTGAAAAATGACAAGGGAATAAAAGACAATTTTAACATAGAAGTAAAGAACAGATTTGATATATTATATGATCTAGAGATCATATTTCAAGATGTGGATGATCAATGGGAAATGTTGAAGAATTCAATCAATTTGGCTGCAGAAACGACAATTCCAAAATTAAAGAAAGTGGGTCGTAAGAAATAGATGGCCGAAGAAATGATACTATTAATGGAAACAAGAAGGTGAAAAAAAAATTATCCTGAAAAATATGAAGACATTCACAGACAAGTCAGAACATTATGTAAGAAGGAAAAAGAAGCATTACTGGAGAAATATTGCATAGCAATTTAAAAACAATACGACAGTAAAAATACCAAATTAATGCACAAAAGAATTCAGGACTCTACTATTACAAGAACACGTACATCAACAGGCTGCCTAAAAACAAACGATGGAAAAATGATAATAGAAATAGTTCAGATTTTACATGCATGGTCAGATTATTTGATAAACCTTATGATGATACCAGGGAATAGAATGATATTCGAAATAATAATGAAGAAACATAAATTTTAAAGTTGAAAGTTCAGAAAGCTCTTAATCCGTATTAAAACTGACAAGACCCCCGGTTCAGACAATATCTCAACAGAAATTATCAATGCCTTAGAAGAATATGGAATAGACCAAGTCACCAGAATGCTGAACAAAATATATGATACTGGAGATATACCTCCTGAATCATGTAATTTTATATTTATTGCAATCCCAAAGAAATCCGGTGCCTTGGAATGTGATAAACATCGTACAATTAGTATAATGAGCCACATCACGAAAATTTTGCTAAGTATTATCAACAAAGAGTTAGGAAGAAAATACAACCCGAAACAGGAGAAGAACAAAGTGGGTTTATAGAAGGCAAAGGTACAATTAATGCTGCGTATATGCTGGGAATATTCTTCAACAAGTGAATCAGTACAATTATCTCGAAGCAGTCATAACATCTGATGGGAGATGCTTTGAAGAGATTAGAACAAGAATCGCCATGGCGAAAGTAGCCTTTAGCAAGATGAAAAACATACTGACCAATAAAAAGATGTCAATTGAAACTAGAAACAGAGTGTTGAGGTGCTACAGAAAGCCTGGTCTTTTGTGTGGATGTGAAACTTGGACAATGAGCAGTCAAGCTGAAAAACATCTGATGGCTGCAGAAATGTGGTTTCTGAGGAAAATGCAAAGAATGCCATGGACAGACAGAAAAACCAATGACCAAGTACTACAGGAGACAAATGAAAATCGTAAATTGAATAGAGAAATTAGACGTAGAAAGTCAAAATTTTTATGAGAAGAAATGGATTGGAGAACTTAGTGACAACTGGCAAGATCGAAGTGAACAGACCAAGGGGAAGACCGAGAAGTAAATACCTGGATGGCTTGGCCACATGGCATGGTCGAAACAGGAACACTGAGCTGATCCACGACTCTGGTGATCGAGTGAAATGGCGAGTCATGACCGCCCACGCTTTCCGGTATGGCACATGGTTGATTGATTGACAGTATTGATTGCAAACAATGAGCAGGGTCTGCAACAATTAGTAGATGCGGTAGGTGCACACTGGTTAAATCAATATCCTAGAAGATTATGGACATGGAGGGGTCATGACAAGCACTTGGAATCAACGACTGGCAAGAGAAGGTCAACCAGAGAGACGAATGGAGACGGATTGTATAAGAATCGCAATGGCTCGGAACGCTGAAGAAGAAGAAGAAGAAGAAGAAGAAGAAGAAGAAGAAGAAGAAGAAGAAGAAGAAGAAGAAGAAGAAGAAGAAGAAGAATGAGGAGGAGGAGGAGGAGGAGAAGGAGGAGGAGGAGGAGGAGGAGGAGGATGGTCCACACAGTGAACAACTAGGGTTAGAGTTAAATTGTAAGAAGACACATATTATGGTCGGCACAAGGAAAAAAGAAAGACCAAAATGGAGTATAAAAGTAAATGGGAACATTCTTAAATAAGTGAATCGGTACAATTATCTCGGAACAATCATACCATCTGAATGGAGATGCCTTGAAGATATTAGAACCAGAATCGCCATGGCGAAGGTAGACTTTTGAAAGATGAAAAACATACTGACCAATAGAAAGATGTCAAGTGCAACGAAAAAAGTGTTTTGAAGTGCTACATAGAACCTGTACTTTTGTATGGATGTGAAGCGTGGACAATGAGCAGACCAGCTGAAGAACATCTGATGGCTGTGGAACTGTGGTTTCTGGGGAAAATTCAAAGAACACGATGGACAGACAGAAAAACTAATGACCACGTCCTACAAGAAACAAATGAAAATCGTAAACTGATTAGAGAAATTAGAGGTAGACAGTCAACATTTTTGGTCAATTTATGAGAAGAAGTAACATTGAGAACTTGATGACAACTGGCAAGATCGATGTGAAGAGAACAAGGGGAAAGAAGAGAAATAAATACCTGGATGGTTTGGCCACGTGGTATGGTAGAGACAAGAACACTGAACTGATCTACGACTTTGATGATCGAGTGAGATAGCGAATCATGACCACCCATGCGCATCGGCATGGCACATGATGAATGAATGTCCCCAAACATGAGCTAATTATTTTAAAGTCTAGTAGGATTCTTCTGTACCACTTTGGCTCGAGAACTTCGTTTTATTTCCTTGTAACATTTGTGAAACGGTCCATGATCTAATACATATATTGGAAAAGTAACCTGGTCAACACATGCCTGAAGAAGTCGTATGTGTCGGCCCAAAGATGCAAATATCGCAGCTCTTCTGTAAACAGGCACAATGAAATAACGCCTAAAACAAACATTCCGGACAAACGCAGCAGAAGAAGAAGAATCCATACGTTGGAGCAGGGAAGATGTCAGTCCCCAAGAGTGTTATTGTTGTTGCTATTCTTATGTATGCCATCGGTAATTTAAGGCTATTTAACCTGCGATTATTATGGACAATAATTTTCTTTACTCAAAACTTGGTGACAACTGGTAAGATCAAAGGGAACAGACCAGAGGAAGACCTAGAATCAAATACCTGGATGGCTTGGCCTCGTGGCATGGTCGAGACAGAAACACGGAGCTGATCCACGACTCTGGTGATCGAGTGAGATGGCAAAACATGACCGCCCACGCTTACCGGCATGGCACATGATGGATGGATAGAAAACAAAATAATTCAAACAGACAAAGTACATGCTAACTAAAGATCTCAGTTATCAGTTATCAGTTATCAGTTGGTGTATCTTCGTTGCACTCCGGACATGTCCATAGGTGCTCAGATCCTCCCCCCAGCATATTCATCAGCGTCCGGTGGCTAATAGTGCCAGTTCTGTGTTGGTTGACGAGGCGCTTTGTTTCGCGTCTGGCTGTGCCGATTCTTACTCCCAGGTCTTTCATCCTGGACAGCGATGTGGAATCACTGACGTCAAAGTCCTCTGTTCTCGCCATATCTTTAAGGACGTTAATAACATCGGCACGATCCATGGGCTGGCCATCTACAGGGGGTGCAGAGCCAGCCAGTTTGTCAGCTCGTTCATTTCCCTCGACTCCCGCATGTCCCGGGACGAAGATGAAGTTGACTTTACGGACAACAGACTTCCGCAGCGATTCAGTCCACTGTCTACGTACAGATCCAGCTTCGACCTTCTGAATCATGCTCATTGAATCACTTAGTACACACACGTTGGTATAATGCTGTGATTCCAGCCATATGAAGCCTGTGTAACTGCCATCACCTCCATCGTCATGCTGCTCGTGGTCATAGAGTGGGCACCACTGGATTCTTGAACGGTTCGGCCCGCCGAACGGGCTGTAAATGCCCACGCACTTCTCTGCTGCTTTACAACAGATCCATCTGTATAGATGAGCACTTCGGGGCTATCTGAGTGTTCATAGATGAGCGCGTTAACCTCTGCATTGACAGCGGCAGGGTTCTGCTGTCTGCACCGTCTGTCGAGTGTGATAATGCAGGAGAAAGTGCACTTAAAAGCTGGAGGCACCGGCACCCATTCCTTGCCGGGGTTGATACTGGTAAGACTGCAGACCTGTCTGACGACAACTTCCGCCCGACCCATCCATGATTTGCCCCTCTTTAGCCTGTTACCCTTTTCTCTGAATATAGCGTCATGCAGAGGGTGCTGCTCACCTGCACTTATTTTTAAGTATGCACGAGCTCTCCAGATCTTGATCCTGTTCACAATCAACAATGAAGAAATATCTTGACTCTGTAATCAACAACGGAGCCGCTGTAGCGTAGTGTTCAGACAGCCTGCCAGCCCCTGGTTATGAGATGGATCCGTTCGAATTTTCAAATCTGACGTGGGATGTCACGTCGACCCAGCCTAACATGCTTACCAAGAAATGTTTTGGGAAGTAAAGGCACCCGGCCTTATATTGACAACATCATCCACAGAATGCCAATTGATCTATAAAAACATGTCTAGTACTTGCCTGCCCAAATCGCCTTAATTTTTTAAGAGGCTCTCTACTTACTTTACTTACACGATCAACATCAATGGGGAATTCGAATAACGAAGACACAAATAATAGCTTGAACGATTTATTGCTTGACAATATGCAATCATTGTTTGTCTATTCATTATTCAAACTCACTTCAGCAAAATATTGTTTTAGGGACTGTCAAATGTAGTCAGGCGTATTCTGGCCACAGCAATATAGATGTTAAACCAAATTAAGAACATGTGGCACAGCACCTGCAAACAAACCAAAGTAACATATTTGAGGATATGCATCTTTCCCGTGACAACGTAATAAGTGAGTCAGCAACTATTTAAAAATCACTAAAGAAGACAATTGGGGCTTTTGAATTTAAACATTCCAGATATGTTCTTTGACTATCCTGGACCAAGAAGAAGAACATTTCTGATATTCTACACATCGATGGAAATCGACTCAGAAACAGTACGATGTCTCGGAAGCTCAAACACTTGGGCCGTATTAACCGTCACGTGGTTGTGTAAGGACAGTGATGGTAGCATGGCTCTAGAAGAAGGGGTGAGGGTCGACCAGCACGTAGACAGACACGGGACATGGCAGACACCTTGGGCATGAGGGTATATGAGACAGAAGGTCTGACAAGGGATCTAGAAACTCTTCGGCGGACCGCCGTTAGAGCATCGTTATACACAGGCCTTGCTGCATGATGATGATGATGTGTACGTATGTGTGTTGTGTGTGTGGAGCCGCGGCGATAATGTGGTTGATCCCTTGCCTGTCAAGACCGTGGTGTTGGGTCAATACCCAGAGGATGAAAGATTATTTACTCCTCCCACAAGGGCTCTCCAGTTCACCCAGCCACATAAAAATAGATAATAAGCAATTTTCAGAATTTTCTGGGAATTATCTGAGTAGGAAAAGAGACGAAGAGGGGGACTGGCAAACTCATCTAATAATGGCCGAGATAATGTTGATTATCGTATATATAAATTAGGATCTCCGTCTGTCTGTCTGTCTGTATGTATGTATGTATGTCCTTTATTTGTTCGCGAACGGCCCATCCGATTGAGATGAAATTTTCTACACGCCTTCCTTTCATTCTAGCGCTGCCAACTGTGATATTTTGTTAGTGTGAAATCGCCTGCTTACTCAGTATTATTTCATTTTTCATTTTTCATTATAATTTCATATATCTCAGGGGACCTAACTCTGTAAAAGTTATTTCAAGGGGCATAACTTTTCTGTATAACTTATAGTCATATTGTGGCATCGTTTTCAAAGATTTATAAACTCTTTGTCCATAGTTATGTACCGGCATATGAGTTATAATAAATAATGATACAATCTGTAAGGCATTTTCAAAGTTTTCATAAAAATAATGCACAATGCATAACATTGTAACTCATCTTTTTTTGCTTAAGAAGTTACTGTAGTCATGCAGGTGATTAGAAAGAGTTTTCATTAAAAATAATGGATGGTGTGTGGAAGGACATTCTTTTAAGTTACTTTTTTTGTTGTATGAATTTAATGAGAACTTATATGACTACTTATATGAATTAAATGAGATGCTCCCCACCAGGGACTGGGCGAAGCCGGACAGGGTCAGGCAGACAGATAGACAGACAGACAGACCGATAGACAGTCGGGAACAGGAACTTATATGACTACTTATATAAATTAAATGAGATGCTTCACACCAGGAGCTGGGCGATGCCTGGCCGGGTCAGACAGACAGATAGACAGACAGACAGACAGACAGACAGACAGACAGACAGACAGACAGACAGACAGACAGACAGACAGACAGATAGTCGGTAACGGGAACGGGAACTTATATGACTACTTATATGAATTAAATGAGATGCTCCCCACCAGGGTCTGGGCGAAGCCGGGCAGGGTCAGGCAGACAGATAGACAGACAGATAGACAGACAGATAGACAGTCGGGAACGGGAACTTATATGACTACTTATATGAATTAAATGAGATGCTCCACACCAGGAGCTGGGCAATGCCGGGCCGGGTTAGACAGACAGACAGACAGACAGACAGACAGACAGACAGACAGACAGACAGACAGACAGACAGACAGTCGGTAACGGGAACGAGAACTTATATGACTACTTATATGAATTAAATGAGATGCTCCCCACCAGGGTCTGGGCGAAGCCGGGCAGGGTCAGCTAGTATATTATAAGAAAATAATAGGATTTGTATGTGTGTGTGAGTGTGCGTGTAAGTGTCAGGGTGACCAGATTGGCTTTTTTGAAGCCAAATTTGACAAATTTGGCTTTTTTAAAACAGGTTTGGCGTCAGAAAATCAGTTTGGCTTTTTGTCATCTTCTTGGCTTTTTAAAAATTTTAATGGTATATATGTCTATTTTTGAATTTTTCAAGTTAATTGTTGTCTTGTGTTACTATTTTTAAGCAAAAACAAATGCAAAACGATAAGCTTATCTGGCCATGTTCTATGCGCACTGACGCACTGCGCAGCTTACTGTTTAGTAGTTAAGTTTTCAAATTAATTATACCTTCATCGCAATCGCAAGTCGCAAGTATTTCTTATTAAATATTATTGACTGAGCCTATTATCATGCCAAAGTGGAAAACCATCTTATGATACTAATCGGAAATATAATGATCAATGGGAAAAGACATTTGTGTTGCTCAAGAAATCCACTGACGGTTCTGAA
>JACEFZ010016169.1:127500-129265 GCA_014155875.1 Cepaea nemoralis | reverse complement strand
TTGTTGCCCTTTTGCGTTCGCGAACGGCCCTCCGATTGAGATAAAATTTTCTACACGCCTTCCTTTCTTTCCCAGCGCTCCCAAACCGTATTTTTTTTTCTTTTCCTCCTCCCCCTCCCCCTCCTCCCATTCCCAAAATACTCCCGTAAATATATTGATATGATGATGAAAAATCCCCAAACCAAAACGCTAGGGAAAGGGAAGAAAATGACTGACTACACAGAATCTCACACGGCAATCATCTCTCATCAAGTGCCGTGCCGGCTGGCGTGGGCGTTCACTCTGCTGCTGATATATATCCTCCAGGGCACGGCAATATCAAAACAATTCATCTTTTTATGTGTAAGGAAGTTTCAAAGTCGTGTAAAAGGAAGAACAATCAATAGAAGGACCAAAATCACAGAACTAGACGAGTATAAATTCGGAATAGCAAACTCCCTCCTCCTCTCTTCTCCTCCTGCCTCTACCTCCTCCCTCATCCTCCCTCTACCTCCTCCCTCCCCTCCTCCCTTCCTCCCCCCTTTAAATCCCCCCCTCCCCTTTCCCCCTTCTTCTCCCTCTTTTCCCCTTTTTCTCTCCCCCCTCCTCCCTTACCCCTCCGCCTCCTCCCTCCTCCCCCCTCTACCTCCTCCCTTCTCCCTTAACTCCTCCCTCCACCCTTCTCCTCTTCCCCCTCCCTCTACCTCCCCCCCTCCTCCCTCTCCCTCCTCCTCCCCCCCTCCCTCTCCTCCTCCCTTCCCCTCTTTCCTCATACTCCCTTCTCCCCTGCTCCTATCCCCTCCCTTTTCCTCCCTCTACATCCTCCCTCTACCCCCTCCCTCCTCCTCCTTCCTCCACATCCCTTTTCCCCCTCCTCTCCCCCTCATCATTCCTCTTCCTCCCCTCCTCCCCCTCCTCCTTCTCCCTCCTCCTTCTACCTCTTCCTCCCTCCTCCTTCTCCCTCCTCCTCCTCTCTCCTCCTCCTCCCTCCTCCTCCCTCTCCCTCCTCCTCCCCCACCTGCGTTCTCCTCCTCCCTCCTCCCTCCTCATCCTCCTCCCTCCATCCTCCCCTCCCTCCTCCCCCTCCTCCCTCCTCCTCCTCCTCCTTCACCCTCCTCCCTCCTCCTCCCTCCTCCTCCTCCCTCCTCCTCCCTCCTCCACTCTCTTCCTCCTCCCTCCTCCTCCCTCTTCCTCCTCCTCCTCCCTCCTCCTACCTCCTCGCCCTCCTCTTCCTTCCTCCTTTGCCCTCCTCCTCCCTTCTCCTCCCTTCTCCTCCTCCCCCTCCTACCCCTCCCTCCTCCCCCTCATCCCTCCTCCTTCTTCCTCCCTCCTCCTCCTCCCCCTCCTCCCCCTCCTCCTTCCTCCTCCTCCCTCTCCTCCTCATCCCTCCTCCTCCTCCATTCTCCTCCTCCTCCCTCCTCCTCCTCCCTCTACCTCATCCCTCCTCCTCCCTCTACCTCCTTCCTCCTCCTCCCTTCACATTCCTCCTCCTCCCCCTCATCATTTTCCTCCTTCTCCTCCCTCCTCCTTCTCCCTCTTCCTCCTCCCTCTTCCTCCTCCCTCTTCCTTCTCCCTCCGCCTCCTCCCTCCTCCCACTCTCTCCTCCTCCTCCCTCCTCCTCCCTTTCCCTCCTCCTCCCTCTCCTCCTCCTCCTCCCTCCTCCTCCTGCGTTCTCCTCCTCCCTCCTTCTTCCTCCTCCTCCCTCTTCCTCCTCCCTCCTCCTTCTCCTCCCTCCTCCCTCCTCCTCCCTCTTCCTCCCTCTTCCTGCTCCCTCCGCCTCCTCCCT
>JACEFZ010016169.1:17500-122500 GCA_014155875.1 Cepaea nemoralis | reverse complement strand
AATGGCGACCGGCCGCTCACTGAACTTACTGGGTTGCCTTATGCAGTAATGTGTGGCTGCCTTATGCAGTAATGTGTGGCTGCAGGTTTTCTAGTGGCTGCCTCTTCCATCGATAACGAACAGTATTTTTCGTGGATGACTTTTGTATTGGCATTCTGGCAGCGGCCTTATGCAAAGTATACCTGTGCGGGCTGTTGGTTTGTCGAGACTCCTGTCTGCTCCACTTTTCACATGGGGCAGTTAGGAGCATTTTGTGTGATATTAACTGGCACACGAACGGAGCAAAATGGGCGACCCTTTGCCGTGAAATTGGAACCGCGACTAATTTTACCATTGCTTTCAGAATGACCGACGCTCATATAATCGAGATCAACACAAGACGGTCTGCTTCCAGATTGTCTGCGACGGATTGCGACCCTTCCACTCGGTATGACGCGGAATTGTGAAACTTCTACACTGCCACTAAACCACACCGCCCCGGGCTAGAGGACAGCAGAGTGACGTAATCCGAGGACTTCACACGTTTTCCAACTGACTAAACTGAAAATGATAGTGATTATTTATTTCTCTTGCTTTCGTTCGCTTTGAACCCAAGAGTAGTCCATACACGTGCTATAACTTCTAGTGCACTGGACTGATTTTTGCGTGTGGATTAGCTTTCCTTATTAGCAGGTCCCTCTCCTTCAGGCGAACCCACTCTGACTTCTGATTATGAAAAATATCGTCGCGGAAACAAATTGTCGTTCCGCTGGCAGGTTCGCGCAGACAGATTTGGGCTCGATATGCCCATTACTTCGAAATGTGAAGACAAGGAAGGAATGTAATTTGGGAAAAATCTGGCCTGTCTTCTGAATAAGATATGTTTCGGGGGATTTCCTAATCTCTTCCTCAGTCACATGCACAAATGATATTTTCATGTGTTGTTCTTGCTTTTATCATCATCATCATCATCATCATCATCATCATCATCATCATCATCATCATCATCATCATCCTCCTCCTCCTCCTCCTCCTCCTCCTCATCATCGTCGTCGTGGTCGTCGTCGTCGTCGTCATCGTCATCGTCATCGTCGTCATCATCATATTCTTCATTTTCTTCTTCCTCTCCTCCTTCTCCTCCAACACCTCCTCCTCCCCCCGCCTCCTGCTCTTCCTCCTTTTTTTCTTCATCATCACCATCTTCTTCTTCTTCTTCTTCTTCTTCTTCTTCTTCTTCTTCTTCTTCTTCTTCTTCTTCTTCTTCTTCTTCTTCTTCTTCTTCTTCTTCTTCTTCTTCTTCTTCTTTATTCCCCCAACCAAACCATGCTAAGCCGTTCTATCTTTAGCCATCTCCTGCAGCCTCCTCACGTCCTCCCACCACCACCCAGCAACTCTCCTATCAGCAAGTCTCCTCTCCAAGTGTTCCCAGACCTCCCGCCACGACTCCGACAAGTGTGTCAAGGTATACCGTCCTCTGTCTAGGTATACTATCCTCTGTCTAGGTTTACTGTCCTCTGTCTAGGAATACCGTCCTCAGATTTTCTTAGCATATGTCCCACCCAGTGCCATTGTCCTATCCTCACCTCCCCCTCCCCCAGTTGATTGAGACCCTCTTAGCTCTCTCCGTTAGCCCAACAACCGTGACTCCGTCACACCACTCTATTCCCTCTACGCTGGGCAGACGCCGGCCAGTGAATGTCCTTGGTTTATCTGCAGTTCTTTTAGTCGTCCTCCAAACCTCCGATTCGTACATTAGCGCCTACCTAACTCCGGAGTTGAAAACTCCGAGTTTGGCTCTAAGTCTAACTTGTCTTGATCTCCACACATTTCCCAGCGCCACGGAAATCAAAGAATAGACATCACAGAACTGGTGTCGTTAGCCGCTACACGCTGAGTGAGATACCTAGGAGATTATCTGAGCACTTATGGACAAATAGTTCGATGTGTAAATGAAAATTATCCGTTGTCTTGCTTTGACTCTCGCCCTCTGCATTCTTATTCTATTATCTCCATCTGCTTCCCCATTTGTGTTCATATTGCTCCCCAAACGGGTGTACAAATCCGTCCCAGAGAAGCAAAGCGGGGCACCACCAATGATAGATCGGATCGCCACTTCCTTGGTCCAGTCTCATTGTTCGTGCTGCTGCAACTGAAAACATAAACTCATCATCATCATCATCATCATCATCATCATCATCATCATCATCATCATCATCATCATCATCATCATCCGGTGCCTTGACGGCTGGCATGAGCTATCATGCCTCTCAACAAATTACGATCTCCGACGGCATGGATCATTTCATGTGTAGACTCCCTTTCGTGCCATGACACAAGACTGTTATCAATTTTCTCACGCTGTCGTCCTCTTTCTCTCTTTCCACAAATCTTTCCGGTTGTCACATGTTCTAGTTTTTGTCTTCTCATAATGTGGCCAAAAAATGACTGCTTCTTTCTGAAGTGTGTGATAAGTTGTCTTTGCGACTTAGTTTTCCTCAAAATGTCCAGATTTCTCATTTTGGCTGTACAAACTCATCACATCCAAATATGAAAACAAGGAAGGGACGTGTTTTTGGAAAGAAAAATCTGGCCCATTCTAATAATAAACTAAATGCGGAATACTTTTCGGGGTATTTCTAATTCTCTTCCTCAGTGAGGCGGACATATTGGCTGGGTCTACGCCGTTGGGTTATGTAATGGTGCATGATAAGGCAGATGTGATCACGGCCCTTTGGGTTCATGTGTATAGCGTGGATAGAACAGTTACGTCATCATGACCTGGAGAGATTGGAGAGACATGGAGTCATCAGAGTATTTGGCCGACAATCAGTATTCCGAGGAAAGTCAGACGGCCATATAATCCGATTACAACGGGTACCATTAGTAGTGGGACTCTTCGCTGGCCGTTGAAGATGAAGGTGTGGACGGAGCATGTATAGAAGTGTCCCGAGTACTATGATGTCGGTTCTTGATCCAACTCAACTCACATCATATGTAACATTTGCGGCTTAGTGCAAAGGTTTAACGTATGGTCGGTATGTCACACGTTTCCCCAAACAAGCAAGTCCGGAAGCATCCTGGGCAGACACTAACATCCTGGGCAGACATTAGCATCCTGGGCAGACATTAGCATCCTGGGCAGACAATAGTCTGTAGGACATCCTAGGCAGACACTAATCTGTGGACATCCTGGACAGACACTTCTAGCGAACGTATGAAAGAGCGCGCGATTTCTCCGCTGCGTGATAAGCCTGTCGAAGACCCAGATTTTGCTTGTTATGAGACTACTAGACCGTCACATCAATCTTCCTTGTTGATGGTAGTCGCTCATCACCCACGTTTTGCAGTCACAGATTGGAGAATTCATGATGAGAATGTGTTGCTTCCCTGCCAGGATGGAACTATGTTGTCACCAGGCCCCAAATCTTCAATCATCATCATCATCATCATCATCATCATCATCATCATCATCATCATCATCATCATCATCATCATCATCATCCTCCTCCTCCTCCTCATGTGCCATGCCGGTAAGCGTGGGCGGTCATGTTTTGTCATCTCATTCGATCACCAGAATCGTGGATCAGCTCAGTGTTCTTGTCTCGACCATACAACGTGGCCATACCATCCAGGTATTTACTTCTCTGCCTTCCCTTTGTTCTCTTTCCCTCGATCTTGCCAATTGTCACCAAGTTCTCCAATTTATTTATTCTCATAACAGTAACCAAAAAATTGTGACTGTCTGCGTCTAATTTCTCTTATCAATTTACGATTTTCATTTGTTTCTTGTAGGACTTGGTCATTGGTTTTTCTTCAATCTTATCTTGAGTAAAGTATTTTAGTCAACATGGACCTACAACACCAATAGCAACAACAACAATCTACGACCAGCAAATCTTCACCATCAGACAACAATAACACCACCAGTAACAAGAAACCACCAACAGCAAACCTTTACCAACAGATAAAAACAGGCAACAACAGACAACAACAGCAACAACAAAAGCAAAAACAACATCTGGCAATAAACACCGCCATCATCAATAACAACAAATAGCAACAACAACAGACAAGACAAGACCACCATGAGTGAGCGATTTGAATAGATATGAATCTGCAGCAAGCCACCACCACCACCAACAACAGCAGCAGCAACAAAAATAAGAAGCAACCATCACCATGATCTACACAAACATCACCACCACCACCAATAACAACACTCAAAGAACAACATTAAGAAGCAACCAGTACACCTGTGATGGACTGCTTATTAAGAAAAGTAAGGCTAAGACCCTTTTCTGCGCCTCAAGACATATTGTGTGTTGAAGTGCTACATAGAATTTGTACTTTTGTATGGATGTGAAGCATGGACAATAAGCAGATAAGCTTAAAAACATCTAATGGCTGTGGAAATGTGGTTTTTGATAAAAAATGCAAAGAATACCATGGACAGACAGAACAACCGATAACCAAGTCCTACAAGAAACAAATGAAAATCGTAAACTCATTAGAGAAATTAGACGTTGACAGTCAAAGTTGTTTGGACATGTTATGAGAAGAAATGACTTGGAGAACTTGGTGACAACTGGCCAAATTGGGGGAAAAGAACAAGGGGAAGGCGGCGAAGTAAATACCTGGATGGCTTGACAACGTGGCATGTTCGAGACAAGAACACAGAGCTGATCCACGACTCTGGTGATCAAGTGAGATGGCAAAACATGACTGCCAACACTTATCGGCATGGCACATGATGAATGAATGGAGTTGCATTGGGTATATGGTGTTAGATCCACGTTATTGTAGACCAGTCGGCATTGGAGAGCTGATGTTGTGGATATCCAGTCCGCGCTCTTCATCTACCTTAGACACTTCCTGGTATCGATTATAAGGTCGGATCAACCTGAAATCTCCAATCAATTAAAAAAAAAACCCGCCTTGATACGGATTCGAACTGGTGATAAACAGACCGGAAGGCAAGCGTCTGGTCACTACGCTATCACGACTCCCGGGTACTGTCGCCTTCTTCTTTTACCCTGTATTCTCCATTGGGACATAAGCCCTTACTTAACCTACTCACTCCACGCCCTCCTCTCTTTGGCTTTCCCGTGCAGCTCGTCCATATCCTCCCGATATGATTAATTTCTGCTTCTACTTCTGTTCTCCGTGTTTTTATGCCTTTCTCTATTTAGTGTAGCTTAGTACAGGCATGTTAAATATTTAGCCCGATACCGAAACCTCCAGGAAAGTTGATAGGAGTCATTCGCTGGGGCAACAGAGGGAAGTGAGATTCCCCAAGCCCGGAATATGATCAGACGGCTGTAATGGAACTGGTTTGGGAGCATTTCTGGTTTGAATTGTTTTCGGTATAGTTGCTCTTTGTTTTCTACCTTTCGTTAGCTGCATGGAGAGTAGGAAGCGTGGATAATAGAAGAAAGCTACATATACTAGGATCTTAGTGAGGGAAATTACTGATAATTTACAGATGTGTGTTTTGGAAAGTCTTCTTGGTTGGAGATGTGATATTGTGTGTTTCGTAATGCGGAGCAGAACCCAGCCGATGGTCAGTATTGATATCTTCATCTTCTTCAGCATTCCGAGCCATTGAGGTTCTTTGCTGCAGATACAAGCCGTCTCCATTCGTCTCTCTGGTTGACCTTCTCTTGCCAGTCTCTGATTCCAGAGTATTGATATGGTGTTGGTAATATATAGCTATATGCTGGGCATAGCTATAGGTGGCAGAAGTCATTGCTATTCATATAGATAAACCAACTTTGTGTAAACAAAAAGACACGATAGTTTAAAATGACCGTGGTAGACAATTAACATTCTCACGTTAATGTGTGTTGTATATTTCAGCATGAAGGATTTATCTATCTTATTGCTTTAGCTTATTTTGCTTGAATTCTGCACTATCCACCTGATGACACGCAGCGACATACGTCAGTCATTAAATTGTGCATTATATTGTTTGTAGTTTCGTTATTCGCATTCGCTACGGGAAAAATTGTTTCAAACATTGCTAACTACCGATTTATTTGATTTAGAAGCATAGATAATATAGTCAAGGCACTGGAGTCCTCTGTGTTTGTCTTGACATCCCTGTCTTTAATTATTACACCGCCTGGGAAGATCTTTTAGTTAGTTAGTTAGTTAGTCGACAGATCATCCTTATTGCACATCGAACCATTCAGTCCATAAGTGCTCGGATCCCCTCCTCAGCAAATCCCGCAACGTGTAGCGGCTAACGACGCCAGTTCTGTGTTGGTTTATAAATCTTCTTTGGCTTCCTGCGTAGTGTTCTTGTTTGGCCACCCCTCTTTTAATTTGCTGCTCTCGCAGTCTGGCCATTGTTGTAGATTCACAGTCATCACTTGGTACTCGCAAAAGTCTTACTTCTCGTAGAGCATTCAGAATGTCGGCCTGGTCCATGGCGCGCCCGCCCTCCACAGTAGCCTCACCTGCGAGCTTGTCAGCCCGCTCATTTCCTTGTACTCCCGCATGCCCTGGCACGAAGATGAAACTAATCTTTGCCAGTCGAGACCGCTCCAAAGGCAGCAACCATTCTCTTCGGATCGACCCCTCCTCTATCCTCTTGATCATGTTCATTGAGTCGCTAAGGAAACAAGCCCTAGTGAATGTCTGTGTCTCGAGCCATGTTATTGCTTTACTTACTGCCATGACTTCCATGGTCAGGCTACTTGTGGTTTCAGTGAAAGCACCAGAGTCCTCCTTCACAATTCTCCCTCCGGCCCGAGCTGTAAAGGCCCATGAGCTTCTCACATGTCGGACGACCGACCCATCTGTGTAGATGACCGCGTCACCGTCTAGCGAATTCTCGAAAATCAACGCTTGTACTTCAGCCTCAACAGCAGCCGGATTTTCTTGTCTGCATTTTCTATCTAGTTGGATGCAAACTGAAAAGGATGTGCAGAAGTCTGTTGGCACTTGCACCCACTCCTCGCCAGGTTCTAAGTCCTCAAGTGAACACACCTGTTGAAGAATGTCTTCGGCTTGACCCATCCACGACCGTCCTCTTTTTAACCTGCTGCCCTTCACCTTCCTAATTTCACTATGCAGTGGATGTTGTGTGTTTGCGTTAATTCTGAGGTAGGCGCGTGCCCTGCAACCTTGTATTCTCTCTTCAATGGTTGGAAAACCAAGAAGGTAGCGCATCGCCCTGCATGCTGTATCTCTTGTACATCCAAGAATAATGCGCATAGCTTCATTCTGTATCCTTTCCATCCTTTCTATCTGCTTATGGCTGAGAGTCAGGATTGCCATTGCATACTCCAAAACAGACATGACCAACCCCTCGTACAGAAGACATAGATGGCGCTGCTCACAGTTTGCTGCCGCCATCACCCGCATCGCTGCCAAACCCCGCTTGGCCTTTGTTATCACCTGGTCTATGTGCACATTATAAGCAAGGCTTCGATCAAACCGTATCCCCAAGTAATTCATTGCCTGCGTTCTTTCCACCGTCTCTGAACACAGCATTACAGTTGGTGTTGGAGTGTTGACAATATGATTATTCAACGAGAACCAAGTCACTGTTGCCTTTGTTGGGTTGACCATTGCCCCAGCTTCATCACACCAAGTACTTATGCGATTGAGTTCGGTTTGTAGTTCCACAGCAACCTCCTCTCTATCCTTCCCCTGACGATACACTAAAACATCATCGGCATATGACAATGTCCTGCCAGGTCCAGTGATCTGCTCACTGGTGATTCTCACTGTGTAGGCGTTGAACAGTACCGGAGATAATGGTGATCCCTGTGGTAGGCCAGGATATATTGTTGTTGGTTCCGAAGTCCAACTGCCACATCTAAAAACTACTTTCCGTTGGAAGAGGGCTGCAGCGATCCAACTAAGGAGGAATGGACTTACGTTTAGTTCGAGAAGCTGAAACATTAAAAAATCCAGTGGTACTCTGTTGTATGCGTCCTCAAGATCAATCGCTGCAGCAACGGTTTCAGTGCCTGAGTGGAAACCTTCATAGACATCCTGGGCAAAGACTGCTGCATTGGTCCAGGTTTCTCTCTTTGGACGGTATCCACCCATGGTGGGTGAGAAAACACCTTGCCTCTCTAGTTGGCTTGATATTTTCCTGGCAATTACCTTCTCCAGCAGCTTGCCTATTGTATTCTGCATGGTTATAATTCGATATCCCTGAATTTTTTTGTGGTCTTTGTCAGGCTTCGGCAAGGGAATCAGATAGCTGTGTAACCATTCCTCCTTGATGCTAGCACTCCCTATACTGTTGTTGTACATGTCTGCTAGTTTCTCTAGCTCATTGTCGGTACACCTATTTATGTCGTCGTATCTTATGCCATCAGGACCTGGAGCACTGTTTTTTGATCGTCGAAGCACAGCCTTGATTTCTTTCACTGTCACTGTGTCTTCATCCGAAGTGTTCTGGGCCTTGCATCTGTCTGAGGTGACCTCCTTGGCCAGATTTCGGCCTCCCATGTCTGTCTGGTTGCTTTGCTCAAGGTAGCGTTCAAAGAGGGCTTTGCCCTTGTCCTCGTCAGTCCTCTGCCAGATGAGGTCAGCACCTTGGAAGTCAGAAATGCTCTTATTCTTGACTACACCACTCATGCTTTTATGTAGTCGCCAGAACAATTTCAGTGACTTGTCTGTGCTTACTCTTTGACACACCTCTGCCCATTTTTCGCTTTTAACAACCTTGACCAGTTTTTTGAAGTAGCTTACTTTTGTGTGCATCTCTCTTTCTAAGTGCAAGCAGGGACTAGGATGACCAGCTCTGTTCTTCTTGGCATTTTGCCATCTCCTTACAGCACTACGCTTATCCACCCAAGCCTTCTCCACCTCGAAACTCCACCACGGTGGCTGCTCCCAGCTTTTTTTCCTGCCCTGAAACGTTCTGCGCTTGTCACGTCTTATTTTACTCACCACATCTTGCCCTGTACTGTCATACTGGAACGTCTTTACCTTTAGCTTGTGCTGCCTGGTTCTGCCTTTCTCCACCAGTATGCTGCACGGGTGGTGGTCGCTGCCATGGTGTCCTAGGACACCCCATCTACACACTGTAGTGAGTGAAGGTGAAACTAGCGCCAGATCAATAGCACTGTCCTCATCGCCCGGACGGCTTGCTGTCCTGGTGACACAGCCACTGTTGATACAAACCAGGTCGATGGTTTCCAGTGCAGTCTCGAGCTCCTCCCCCTGTGTATTGGAGGAAGTGTTTCCCCATGATCTGCCTTTAGCGTTGAAGTCACCACAGAAAATAACATTTCTCTCGTGGCCTAATATGCCACTTAAGCACTGCCACTTCTGGGCGTCCACACTGGCATTGCGGGCATAAACATTAACCACCACGAATGGTATACTGGAATGAACTCTCAACGCCTGTATTTGTATATCGTCACTGTCCCAACTGGACATGTCTAGCTCTGACGCCACCATGCTGTCGCGAACGAGAATCGCCATTCCCAGATGTCGTCTGTTGTAGAAACATTTGAAGCCGGCAATTTGGAGTAGCTGATCGCCCAGTCTCGTCTCCTGGAGTGCTACAATGTCGTTCCTGTAAACTAGGGTTTCTAAAATAGAGCCCCGTTGTTTTACACTGGCACAGTTCCAATATAGAATACGGATATTCCTGAGTCCTAGTCGGTGACACTTGAGTCTAAAACGCCTCAAACCTCCACGCTTACCTTGCTTCTTTTTCCCTGCGCGGCTACCACGCCGCTTCGGTATGTTGACTGCTGACCGCACGAAGAAAACACGTTGTTCCGCCATGTTGAAAAAAACGTAAACACAGACTGAGAACACCACACACGCTGCTGAAAATTAACTCAAGGATGGCTTCGCTCGATGCACGAACTCTGTAGCACCCGCGCAGATCTTGAGTAGAAACTCCTGGTTTTACATCCTGGCACACCAATTACACGCAAGAGATGAATAAATCCATCCCCTACGCGAAAAAGTTAACGAACACAAAACAACACGACCGTCCGTCGCCATCTTGAAACCGGAAATCCAAGGTCGGGAATCTTTTGATGAGCTCGACTGTGTGTTTGTAAATATGAAGTAAAAATGAGAGTGAAATATCAGAGACATGTATGAACAGATAAAGAAGGCCTGCGGTTCAATAATGAAAAGAAGAGCACCACTGAAAACCTTAACTTGAGAAATCATCACTGATAAGAAGCAGCAGATGGATAGATGGGTAGAGTATATTTGAAGCTTTGCTCAAGCGAGACCAAACTGGCGGATGGTGCCCTCAATGACATAGAGGCGCTGCTAACTCTTGACCCCCTGGACACACTTCCCACCATAACGGAAGTTATGGTGCTATTAATTAACTTGCTTCTGGCAAGGCTGACACTAAGAGGAACGTTTTAATAGCTTTAAATGACAAGATACGTTCACTGATACCGAAGTATTGGAAAGATCGGGTTATGTGACGCTTTCTTCATTGCTACGTCTTTGTAGACTTAGATGGATAGGACACATTATGTGGATGACCGATGGTAGAATACCAAATACCTCTTCTTTGATGAATTACAGATGGGTAAAAGATCTCAGGGTCGGCCTTCACTGCTGTACACAGATGTGTGTAAGCGGGACGTGAATGATAGGCATTGCCATTAATATTGCGGAGCAGGAAGAAGAAGAGGAAGCGAATGAGAAGGTGGAGGAAGAGGAGCAGGTGGAAGACGAAAAAGAGGAAGCGAGGTGGCGGTGGAAGTAGAAGAAGGAGGGAAGTATGACGCACTGGTATTGGTCATGTCGGGCAGGTCAAGAGATAGGAACCAGACGAAGCGATACTTGGGGACAGTGTAAGGCTAGAGAAAGCAAACCCGAACACATACTGGCCGAAGTCGAGTGTACTCGGCCACAGGCTGGACAAAACGGTACAACGCAATTCACTTTATGAAGCCACAAACCCAGTGAACAAAACAAATAGCCGAAGCTACAAGTCGTGTCACATCTAGTTCATTTACTCTAGACGGCCGTGACCGAACTCGACTGTACTAACAAGTACTGGAAACTCCCCAATTCCCAAGAGACAGCCTTGCCACTTTATCTCGGGTCTGTCATTCCTTCATCAGTTTTTGTTCACTTAAAGCCAATTAAAATTGTCCATGAAACCATTGATGTCCTAGTTAGTCGTTATCTTGTTGTCGTGCACAATTTCACCAACGTGCTTGCAACTGAATTCTTTTACAAACTTTCGTTTCAGGACCCCACAATCGAAGTGCGAAGAAGGTAAGGTCTGTGTTTAGTTGTCATTATTGTTGTTTTAGCGGTATTGTGGTAAGTCCGTTAGTGTATTCACCTAGCAGCAATGAGAACAGGGGTTCCTTTCTAACTTTTTGTTAACGAGCTCAGAAAGAACCTTGTGCAAGCTCGGTGTATTTGTGTGTTATTATTGAGTGGGTGCAAAACTGTGAGAGTTTGTGTAAATGATGTATGTATCCAGGTAAGAACGTATGTATGTGTTTATGCATGTGCGTGTGTATATCTTGCTGTCCTGTCTACCTCATAACTTGGTAATATGCACAATGTTCACAACTTTCATTTGACAATACTTTTTATGTTTCTTATGTGAATTTAACATGCACAATAGTTAATAGATGTACGAAAGATGAGTGATTGGAAGGGCCGAATGTAAGACGGGCCTGCATGCCCAATTTGTGACCCTTTGAAAATTAAGTCCGTTCGTTCGTTTAGGTTAGGCAGGCAATGCATTCCAGGTTATGATTAATAATAATCTCTTGTTTGTGTGCGTGTGAATTACAAAATCAAAATAGTGCTCTACCCCTCGTTGTTGTATAACACATCCACACTTTGTTGTATAACACATCCTCATGTTGTTATATAACACATCCCATGTTGTATAACCCATTGCACATGAGTGACCAACATGTAGTCATTGCAGATTCCGTCACAACGTGGATGTTATACAACAACGTGGGGATGTGTTATACAACAACGTAGGGATGGGTTATACAACAACGTGGGAATGGGTTATACACCAACATGGAGATGGGTTATACAACAACGTGGGGATGTGTTATACAACAACGTGGGGATGTGTTATACAACAACGTGGGGATGTGTTATACAACAACATGGGGATGTGTTATACAACAACGTGGGGATGGGTTATACAACAACGTGGGGATGGGTTATACAACAACGTCGAGATGTGTTATACAACAACGTGGAGATGGGTATACAACGGCGTATGAATGTGTTATACAAAAACGTCGAGATGTGTTATACAACAACGTGGGGATGGGTTATACAACAACGTGGGGATGTGTTATACGCCAACATGGAGATGTGTTATACAACAACGTGGGGATGAGTTATACAACAACGTGGGGATGGGTTATGCAACAGCGTCTGAATTGTTATACAACAACGTCGGGATGTGTTATACAACAACGTGGGGATGGGTTATACAACAACGTGGGGATGGGTTATTCAACAACGTGGGGATGGGTTATTCAACAATGTGCAGATGGGTTATACAACAACGTGGGGATGGGTTATACAACAACGTCTGATTGTGTTATACAACAACGTCGGGATGTGTTGTACAACAACGTGAGGATGGGTTATACAACAGCGTCTGAATGTGTTATACAACAACGTGGGGATGGTTTATACAACAACGTGGGGATGGGTATACAACAGCGTATGAATGTGTTATACATCAACGTCGAGATGTGTTATACAACAACGTAGGGATGGGTATACAACAGCGTATGAATGTGTTATACATCAACGTCGAGATGTGTTATACAACAACGTGGGGATGGGTATACAACAGCGTATGAATGTGTTATACAACAACGTCGAGATGGGTTATACATCAACGTGGGGATGGGTTATACAACAATGTGGGGATGGGTTATACAACAACGTGGGATTGGTTATACAACAACGTGGGGATGGGTTATACAACAACGTGTTGATGGGTTATACAACAGCGTCTGAATATGTTATACAACAACGTGGGGATGGTTTATACAACAACATGGGGATGGGTTATACAACAACGTCGGGACGGATTATACAACAACGTGGGGATGGGTTATACAACAGCATTTGAATGTGTTATACAACAACATGGGGATGGGTTATACAACAATGTTGGGATGGGTTATACAACAACGTGGGGATGGGTTATACAACAACGTGGGGATGGGTTATACAACAACGTGGGGATGGGTTATACAACAACGTGGGGATGGGTTATACAACAACGTCTGAATGTGTTATACAACAACGTGGGGATGGGTATACAACAGCGTATGAATATGTTATACAACAACGTCGAGATGTGTTACACAACAACGTGGTATGGATATTCAACAGCGTATGAATGTGTTATACAACTACGTCGAGATGTGTTATACAACAACGTGTTGATGGGTTATACAACAGCGTCTGAATGTGTTATACAACTACGTGGGGATGGGTTATACAACAACGTGGGGATGTGTTATTCAACAGCGTCTGAATGGGTTATACAACAACGTCGGGATGGGTTATACAACAACGTCAGGATGTGTTATACAACAACGTGGGGATGGGTAATACAACAACGTGGGGATGGGTTATACAACAATGTGGGTATGGGTTATACAACAGTGTCTGAATGTGTTATACAACAACGTGGGGATGGTTTATTCAACAACGTGGGGATGGGTTATACAACAATGTCGGGATGTATTATACAACAACGTTAGATGGGTTACACAACAACGTGGGGATGGGTTATACAACAACGTGGGGATGGGTTATACAACAGCGTCTGAATGTGTTATACAACGACGGGGGGATGGTTTATACAACAATGTGGGGATGGGTTATACAACAACGTGGGGGTGGGTTATACAACAACGTGGGGTGGGTTATACAACAACGTTGGGATGTGTTATATACAACAAACTGGTGATGGGTTATACAACAACGTGGGGATGTGTTATACAACAACGTGGAGATGGGTTATACAACAACGTGAGGGTGGGTTATACAACAACGTGGGGATGGGTTATACAACAGCGTGGGGGTGGGTTATACAACAACTTAGGGATGGGTTATACAACAACGTGGTGATGGGTTATACAACAACGTGTGGACGTGTTATACAACAGCTTGAGGATGTGTTATACAACAGCGTCTGAATGTGTTATCCAGCAACCTGTCGATGATTTTTCCCCCAAAAATGTGTGAATATTTTATCCAACAACTTGTGGATGTTCTATCCAACATTGCACAGTTTCCTTTATTTTCTTCTCTCGTTAATAACCATCACCCAACAAGCCCGTTAGTCTTGCTAATACATCCCTGTAATTTTGCAGTTAAAATTTCTACGTAATGAGGTAATCACTCTCAGACCAAGCTTCCTTAATCGTCTCTTACGACACGCAAAGTAGATCAGAGACTTGTTCTTTGCTTCTCTTATGGCCTCGGTAATACACGTGCGATTACTGGAAATTGGCCTAATGAACTGGCCTCTAGCTAGTAGCAGTTTATAATTGTAAATCACTTGTGAGGGCACTACAAGTAGGCTGTAGATATACAACTGAGTCTCATCGATTGATCAATTTGCAATCTTGATTGATTGCCTTGCCATTTTCTGGATTCGTTATGCTGCCCGCTCCACTGCCTTCACACGATCTGCATTGTACGGACAGTGATTTGCTGTCGTTATCATAGATGACGTTACTTATTTCATCTTAAGTAAACGTGGGTGGTCATATTTCTCCATCTCATACCATCACCATAGTCGTGGATCAGCTCCGATGTCTTGTCTCGACCATGCCATGTGGCCAAGCCATCTAGATATTTACTTCTCTACCTTCTACTTTTTCTGTACCCCTCAATCTTGCCTGTTGTTAGCAGGTTATCTTGTTTATTTATTCTCATGACGTGTCCAAATATTTTGACTGTCTACGTCTAATTTCTCTGATCAGTTTACTTATTTACTACATGGGAAAAACTGTCCGGCACGTGCAGGAATGCGGGATAACGAACGAGCAGATTTGTGGGCCGCTAGGATTTGCTTGCCTGCTTGCTTGCTTGTGTTCGCTGGCAGTGAACTCCAACGCGAAGTCCTTATGTCGGATGAAGACATCCTGTTGTCCAACATCAGTGTGATGTCATACAGGACCTGGGATTTGCGTGAGTATCCGTTGTCCCATGTCTGACTTATTGGTGTGCAGACTGGTGGTTCCTCGCCGTGCAGGCAGACACTCTCCGACTTCGGAGGAACGATAGGATTTATTCACACATCCCTTCCTCCGAAGTCGGAGAGTGTCTGCCTGTACGGCGAGGAACCACCAGTCTGCACACCAATAAGCCAGACATGGGACAACGGATACTCACGCAAAACTCAGGTCCTGTATGACATCACACTGATGTTGGACAACAGGATGCCTTCATCCGACATACAGGACTTCGCGTTGGAGCTCAAGCCAACGAACACAAGCAAGCAAGCAAGCATTCACACATCCTTAGATATGTAGTTTAATCTGTAACTGTTTTTTGTAAGTAGCATTCGTTCCAATGTAGCCTTAAGAATGTTAGTCTTATCTATTGTGATAGTCCAATCTATCGACGTCCTACAGCCAGCGAAGAGTCCCAGTACTAATGGTACCAGTAGCAGTCTGATTAATTGTCCATCTGGCCTTTCCTCAGAGTCTTGAGGGTCCTCTGGTCACTCCCTGTAGCACCATTCTCTCGTTTTCCCTATGTTATAATGCCGATTCTCAAATCAATCAATTAATCAATTAATCAATCAATCAATCGGTCAATCTAACTCACCCGAGCCACTTGTCCACAGTTGCTAATTCATTATTTACAACTAACCGCTAAATCCTTCTATCCTTAGAGAACCGATGGACGCATCAGATAATCATGTAGTGTCTAAGATTCAACTAGCTTCATCAAATAAAAATAAAATTCCTCTTGTCAAATTAGATTAACATGCAAAACTTCGTCTAGAAATATGGAATCGAATATCATTTTCAGGGACAGTTCTACACTTTGATATGCATTCAAGCCTCATGATGATAACACGCTTGACGCCCGGGCTAATTGCGTTTCATTTCGATCCTATCTGTGTTGTCCGCGGAATTATAAATTGCTCATTTGTCAAACATGCAATGAGAAATATAAATTTAGACTTGAGTGGAGAACGGGAGGGAGAAAGTGCGTCAAGGTTTATTTTACAGACTTTAGGGATATCTCCTCCCCCTCTGCCGCCCCCTTCTTTTCCTCCGCATTCTTCTTCTTCTTCTTCTTCTTCTTCTTCTTCTTCTTCTTCTTCTTCTTCTTCTTCTTCTTCTTCTTCTTCTTCTTCTTCTTCTTCTTCTTCTTCTTCTTCTTCTTCTTCTTCGTCGTCGTCGTCGTCGTCTTCTACTACGGGCAGTTTCTAGGGACGCATTCTTCTCTCTTCTCCTTCTCATCCTCCTTCTTCGCTTCTTCTCCCACTTCCTCCCCCTGCTACTCCACCTGCTTTTCGTGATAGTGCTTCTTTTCCTCGTTCTTCTCTTGCGCCAGATCTCGAGCAGACAATGACGACCATAAGTCTCCAGTCCTCCATCATGTTATATCTTAACGACTTCTTAGTAAAGGCACAACCTCGCGGTACAGGGGTTCATTCCTATATCCACCATTAGCACTTGAACGTTGTCTTCTTATTCAGATAGCACTGGCAAACACATGAACATGTGCCATGCCGGTAAGCGTGGGGGTCATGTTTCGCCATCTCACGCGATCACCAGAGTCGTGGATCATCTCAGTGTTCTTGTCTCGACTGTCTATGTCTAATTGTTCTAATAAGTTTATTGTTTTTATCTGTCTCTTGTTAGGACTTCCCCATTGATTTTTCTGTCTGCCCATGGGATTCTTTGCTTTTCCCCCAGAAACAACATTTCCATTGAATGGTTAACAACTGAATTGTTTAGACCAGGGGTGGGCAAACGTTTTGTGCGTAGGGCCGCCTTGATAAATGTAAAGCTATTGGCGGGCCGCATATATATATATATATATATATATATATATATATATATATATATATATATATATATATATATATATATATATATATATATATAATGTCCAGTTTGTTTACAGCAACCTATCGCAATAAGTAATTATTAATTATTTATAGGTTATTAAGCAGTATAAATAACTAATTATTGCAATTTTATTTTACTTATACACTTATACATTATATTTGACAATATGGACAAATACTTTTACTAATTTGTTAACAAGATTTTACAACTTGTTATTATAACAAATATTCTTTATTATCTATCAATGGCTTTAATTTAGACACAAACCGACTACATTGTCACAATAATTGTTGATTTCTAATGAGATGTATGTAACTCCTTGCACTTTTTGACAATATTCTTGAAATCTGGAGCAAGTTTACTTGTTGAAATTTGCATGACCGCATGCAAGTTGCAGTCCGACAATAAAGACCTATTCTTAGATTTGTTGATCTTCAAGCAAGAGAATGCTTGTTCGCAAATGTATGTTGAAGCAAACAATGATAAAAGTTTAGCTGCAAAGTTTTTCAAGTTGGGAAATGATTCTTGTGATAAAGATCCATAGAAATCCAGCAAACCATCTGACTTGAATTTCTCTTTCAGGTCATGGTCTGCTTGTAAGTCAAGCAGCTCCAACTGTATGTCTTCTGTGGCTGTATCAGTTTCTGCACTAAAAGTGGATCTGAGAATATTGAACTGTGGCTCTAAGTTCTTGAAATTTTGGAATCTCCATCAAAATTCTTCAATCAATGCATCTAATTGAGCTTTGCACTTTTAAGTCATTTCACCAGAAATGGTTTCTTGTTTCAGCAAAGGGAAGTGACAACATCTTTTTTCATTTGCTTGTCTGGAGAACAGTGAGAGTTTTGCCTGAAATGATTTTACATGTACATACAATTCATGTGCAAACACACCATTGCCCTGAAGTTTGACATTCAGTTCATTTAACTTTTCCATAATTTCAATGACAAACATAAAGTCTAACTTCCACTCTTTATTCACAATGTTAGTATTAAAGTCACATGCAATGCCCTTCATCTCTAGGAACATCACTATTTCTTCTCTGAGTTCCCACACTCGCCTCAACAGCTTGCCGAGACTCAGCCATCGAACATTAGTGTGGTTCAGGACATCGGAATGTTCAGTTTCCAAATCGTCAAGTAATGCATTGAACAGTCTGTGATTAAGTCCTCTTGATCTGATGAGGTTGATGACACTGACAACTGGGTCAATAACATGCTTGATATTCAAAACAGTTTTACACAGACTATTTTGATGAATCACACAGTGAAGTGGTAATAATGGGTGGTCTGGACATTCTGCTTTAATCTTATCACTTATCAACTTTACCAGACCTATATTTTTTTCCAGTCAAGGCACGAGCTCCATCAGTTGTAACACTTGCCATCTTGTTCCAAACCAACCCAGTTCTTTCAATACAGTTAGTACAGCATTGAATATATCATGGCCTGTGGTTGTGTCTTTGAGTGACTCAACACTCAGTAACTCTTCAGTGAGTTTGAAAGAAGTGTTTATTCCACGTATAAATATCAATAATTGGGCAGTATCATGTACATCGGTACTCTCATCCAATGCAAGAGAGTACCACAAAAATTGTTTACTTGCATCTTGAAGTTTATGCATCAAATTGTCACTTATCTTGTCAACACGTCTGACCACAGTTCTCCTTGATAAAGTAATGTTGTCAAATCAGTTTTTTTTTGTTCTGGACAAATAATGTTTGCTGCATCTAGCAAACATTCCTTGATGAACTCGCCATCAGAAAATGGCTTGTTCTGTTTTACAATTCTGTGTGACAGCTACTGGAGGTCCTTCTCAGATGTCCTGTGGAGCCAGGGGACCTGAGAATAGAGTGTCTGGCCATACCAAACAAAGACTAAAACTAATGCACTGGAATGCGGAGGGAGTCAGCAAAAATAAAAAAAAAAAAAGAACTAGAAAACATCTTGGACCAAGAAAAGGTAAGCGCATGTTGCTTGCAAGAAACTCACCTCAACGAAAACGAAATGATGTCTGGGAAAATGCCAGTACTAAGGACACTACTTTCTGAACTTAGCAGTCAGCACAAGGTCACCATACAGTGGATACCATCGCACTGTGGAGTACCCGGAAACGACAGAACTGATCGATTGGCTAAGGAAGGAGCAAAAGAAAAACAGCCTGGTGTGCCCGTTACATACCACCAAATGAAAAGAATGATCAAATCAGTCAGAAGGCCACCTGCTCAAGACGACTACCACGTTATGGACAGACCAGAACAAGTCATTATTCTGCGCCTCAGAACAGGACACAATAGATTACGCAACCACATGTATACAAAATTTAAGATTGGTGAATCAGCCATGTGCACATGTGGATTGGCGTCGCAGACAGCAGAGCACATACTTCAAGACTGCCCAAATTACAACATGTATAGGCAAACCTTCTGACTAGAGAGACGACAGTGAAAGATAAACTCTTTGGACTGCTGAGTGAACTAAAAAGGACAGTTAAATTCATACAAGAGGCACCATTGCAGTTATAGACATATTTAAGGCGACTGAAAGAAGAAGAAGAAGCATTACATTACGAAGGTCAAGGACTGTTTACAAAAATAGATAATTAGAAAGAAATGTTATCAAAAATGTTAAAACAATCATAACGGTGCATGAAATTCTGTAAAATTCAACAAAATAACTTAAAAACTAAGTCAAATTTGTTATTTCTAAATGCCCTCGCGGGCCGCATAAAATCAGTTGGCGGGCCGCATGCGGCCCGCGGGCCGTAGTTTGCCCACCCCTGGTTTGGACAATTAACCTGGAGTTGGCGTTGACTGCAGCCTCCTGCAAATGACATGCAACATTTATATAGGTCAAAAATAAAGCACTTAAAATGTTTCAACATGTCTGCCCTTATCTATTCTCACTTATTGACTGTTGTAAGCATTTCTATTCAACGTAGCCTG
Organism: Cepaea nemoralis; assembly: GCA_014155875.1. Taxonomy (NCBI): domain Eukaryota; kingdom Metazoa; phylum Mollusca; class Gastropoda; order Stylommatophora; family Helicidae; genus Cepaea; species Cepaea nemoralis. The sequence continues at coordinate 102,511 of JACEFZ010016169.1, read as the reverse complement.
GCTTGGGTTATTTCCCGTGTCCGTTATCTTAGTTCTTCTTTATGCGTTTCATCTACGCTTGTAGTAATCGCTCGTGGTTTCATAGATTGCGCGAATGGAATCCGCACACCTGCTTTTTTTAAAGAACAGAGATGGTTGAGAAGTTTGGACTAAATAGATTAAAGAAAAGAGCTGGACAGATTGGCGGGAAATGCGATAAGGTATGGATTCCTTGAAGGTTGCAGCTTTGTGTTTTTAATGGCTGAATTTTGTTTCCAAGCACAATGTTCGTTAGTATCTTCTTATCTCCGCTCCCCTAAAGTGAACTGTAACATCTTTCGTAGGTGTTGCTTGTGGGGGTAACGAGAAGCAGATGTTATAAAGGGTTAGAAAAGGAAAGGAGTCACGTGTGTTGTGTTCATCATCATCAAGTGTCCTGTCAGTTGGCGTAGGCGTTCATGTGTCTCTCGGTCTTTGGTGTTCTGGATCAACTTCTGCTGATGATATTCCTACATGCCACTGTCTTAACCCATCCAGTAATTTTCTCTTGGTCTGCCTCTGCCTCTCTTCCCCTTGATCTTTCAAGTTTGACGATGTTCTAAAATGCCTCTCCTCTCATTATATGACGAAAATAAAAGCTGTTTGTCTCTTTCTTATTGTTGTATATTATGTTCTAGTTTCTTTAACCTCTTTCAGCCAATCTTTGTTTGCTACTTCGGTAACCCAAGGAATTCGCAACAATAATCTCAGGGACCATATCTCTGTTGCTTCCAACTTCTTCCTAATTTGTTCATTTACATTCCAAAACTCACTATAATAAAACAATAAAACAGATACCTCTGAAGTGGGAGTGGGTTACCATTAATATGTAAAACTAATCCACACGCAAAATTCAGTCCAGCATGGCTAGAAGTATTGTGTATGGACTACGCTTGAGTTCAAAGCGAGCGAGCTAAAACAAAAAATTTTTTTTTAAATAAAACGGGCCCTGTATAGAAATTTAACACTCTTTCTTACATTCAATAGTAGTGACCTATTGCATAAGATACTTTTCAATTTCTTTAAATACTTTTCACTTTCTGAAGATACTTTTCATTTTCTGAAATGCAGCTTGCCCTATTCTGTCCTGAATCTCTGCCGTGCATCGTCCATATGATGTTATAATTGTCCCTGGGTGTTGTGTTATAGCCATCATATTTTATAGACCCGAGAGCACCGAGGAATGTATAGTTTTAAAGATTAGCGACATCATCATCAAACACAAGTTGAAGGTAACGGTAGTCGCACTTTAAAAAAAAGGTCGCTTAAAAGTCGACAGGGTCGACTTCATTGCACCGGGTTTTATCCCATATGACGCAGTCTCTTTCTGCAGTGCGGGCTGTCGAAAGCGTTGCACAGAGCACGAACTCGTAGCTCCAGCGACGACCCCCAGGAGTTTCTGAAAAAATGCACTCGTGAACCTTAGGACGCGGCCCGAAATCGAACCCACAACCATTGGAGCTGGAGTCAGATGGCTTGACCACTTCGCCACGGCAGAGACACTGCCATTGGGAATCGGGAATGTTTGATCTTCACACGTTCTAGACCACGACAAATATAAGAGGTGACAATTTCCCTTCCTTATCGCTGTACCTTCGGAGACAATTCCCAGAAAGTTGCATAGTAACCATTTTTATGAGGAAAGGTACAACTGCTCGTGGGATCAATGAGGTGAGAGATATACTTCAGGATGGCTGCTGCATCGGAGAACTGAGCACGCATGGGATTGTGCGGTATGCCGTGACGTCTTTCGACATTACGTAACATATAACATGAGGATATGTCAACCCCCATAGCTACCATCATCATCATCATCAAGTGCCTTACCAACTAGCATAAGCGTTCGTGTCTCTCCACAGATCTCGGTCTTTAGTATTCAGTTGGATGATATTCCTCCATGCCACTGTCTCAATCCACTCAGAATCTTTTCTTTTGGTCTGTCTCTTCTGCCATTGATTTTTCCAGTTGTTCTCTAATGCCTCTCTTCTCATCACATGATCAAAGAAAGATGTTTGTTTCGTTCTTATAGTTGTATTTAATATTCTAATTTCATTATCCTCTTTTTGCTCTTTTTCTGTCTTCCGAAGGAGCATAGGCCATCAACCAAGTCATGTCAGATCCCTTGTAGACTCATCAAAAGTGCTTGGATTTTACAGCCGAGGTTTTATACTGAATGCAGTCTCACGCCAACCCTTTTGTCAAACCATACAACATGCATATTAAAACACTCAAGTACTAAAGTCGAGTCGGTCGACGTCATTGCACGGGGTTTCACCTCCATACAGCTCTGTCTTTCTACGTAGACCGTCAAGTCACGTGCGGAGAGCATCGTACAAAGCACGAACTCCGTAGCTCAAATGAAATTCCGGGAACGAACCTGCAACATTAAAAACGCAAGGCAGACGACTTAATCACTTCGCCACCATCGATGATGGTCGATTACAGTGTTGCATTCTTTATATGCCTTGGTAACACACGGGAGACTCTTATTATTCCATATGGACAACAATCGCCTTCACATAAATATCCACTGAGGGTAAAACCGTGGACAGCAGCTGTTTGCGACTGACTCAGTCACAGGATTATTAATCGGCGCCAGTGATGGACCCAAATATAACTTCTCTTTGAGGTTGACCGGGGTGGGGATAATGGAAGAATTGAAACCAATCGGGAGATGAACTATGCAATCTCAAACATGTACCGTATCACGTGGGATAGTCTGACCGTATCACGTGGGATAGTCTGACCGTATCACGTGGGATAGTGTGGCATTTTATATCAACAACTGCTCCTGAATGTTAATTACTTTTTAAGATATATCCTGGAGGTTAATTTGTTTATATGCCTGGCCTGTTTACTTAATGTTGGAAAACCCGCGCAGGTTTGTTAAGATAATGCATCCATGGATTAATACATATGCATTCCCTGTAAAAGAACTGCTGTAGCATTGTGGCTTGGCACTCGACTGCCGGCGCTGTGGTCATGGGTTCCAGCCCAACGGGACGGATTCGGATTCGGATTTTTGAAATTGCTCTGGGCTTCCAGGGGAATAGAGCCTAATATGATGGAAATCTGGTTTCTGGGGAAATTCAAAGTATACCATGGACAGACAGAAAAACCAAGTGACCAAGTCCTACAAGAAACAAATGAGAAATTAGACGTAGACAGTCACAGTTTATTGGTCACGTTATGAGAAGAAATAAATGGGAGAACTTGGTGACAACTAGCAAGATCGAGGGGAAGAGAACACGGGGAAGGCAGAGAAGTAAATACTTGGATGGCTTGGCCACTTGGTATGGTTGAGGAAAGAACACAGAGTTGATCCACGACTCTGGTGATCGAGTGAGATGGCAAAACATGACCGCCCACACTTAACGGCATGGCACATGCCGTTGATGAGCCTAAACTGGTTACCAAGAAATGTCCTGGGAAGTAAAGGCATCCCTGCGATGCTGACCAGATAGGCCACCGCGTACCGATTAGTGTATACAAGTGTGGTCTGGCACCTTATGCTCAGCCCGACTTAACCGATTCAGTGGAAAACACACATAATAGTAGGTTTGGACCAAACATGGTACACAGTCTCATGAACAAGTATACTAGAACCTGTTCTAACAACTTAAGGGCACGACATCTTAACAAAAAAGTCTCAACGTAGTCTCACTACTCCACTGATCAGTCAGCCAAAAAGACTGCCAGTGGATGCCCCTTGTCTCAAGAACTAGAACGTATTTTAACAACTTAAGGGCACTAAATATAACAGTCTCAACGAAGTCCCACTACTCTATCGATCAGTCCACGAAAAAGATTGCCAGTGGATACCTCTTGTCTCAAGAACTAGAACGGATTTTAACACCTTAAGGCAGTGGTTCTCAACCGGTGGGGAATTCACCCCCAGGGGGGAATTTTAGGGTTTCCAGGGGGGGGGGGGGGAATGAAGACCATTTCAAGATCGCATTAATATAAGAACCGATTACTTGATATTGTTTTTCCCTTCATACTTTACAGTTAAGTACCTCTCTTCCTTCTAAAATTCATTTTATAAAGTCAGTAGACCCACATATCATGTTTTATGTGGATGTCTAGACTTGTTTTAGAATGTGCTATTAAATTTACCTTACATTTTTAGGTATACTGTATAGGGGTGGGGGGATTTTTAGATAGGAAATATGAAAGGGGGGAATGACGTTCTGAAAATACGGTGAAAAGGGGGGGGGGGGGGAACGGGCCAAATTTTTGATAGGAAGGGGGGGGGGAATGACGTTCTAAAAATATGGTGAAGGGGGGAACGGGCCAAAAAAGGTTGAGAACCACTGCCTTAAGGGCAAGAATCCTAAGTCTCAACTAAGTCCCACTACTCAACCGATCAGTCCACGAGAAAGACTGCCAGTGGCTGCCCCTTGCCTCAAGAACTAGAAAGTCTTGTAACAACTTAAAGGAGCGGTGTCTAACCAAAATAACCTTAATGAAGACCAACCACTCTACTGGATCTGTGCCCGAAGAAGACTGTCGGTGGATACCCCTCAAGAACTGGAACCGTGTCAGCTCTGGCCCAAGTTAGCTTCCTGTGATGTAAACACGCCAGTAGAGTGCAGACATAATATCAGTATTGATTATGCGCTGATCGCTCTCAGCTTAGAGATTAACTTTCAGCCTCGGGTTCAAGGACAACGCCAGGTCTCTCCCAGAACCAGGGTCGGATTAATACTGGGGGTTTAACGGCTGCAACCCTAGAGGTCTCCGGCAGACCGGGAGAGGGCTGTCCGTGGATTAAGCGAATGAATATGTGTCTGTGTGTGTATTTACACGTGTGTTAAACACACACACACACACACACAGAGAGAGAGAGAGAGAGAGAGAGAGAGAGAGAGAGAGAGAGAGAGAGAGAGGTCAACGTAGTCGAAAGGTTAAGATCGCTCGCTCTTATCTGATTTATTGACAAAGGCCAATATACAGCCAAAAGTGACTTCCCATTTAGACAGAAGGATGATATATCGCCATACTAGGGTCATCATGTTATTTGTTTAGTTTCGCGATATCTTCCACAATTTTATTGCTCAGTGAACGGACATTTACATTATATTACTTGTTCATGTGATTTACACCATGTTTGATCCACACCTGCTATTTTTTGGTCATGCGTCGAAGTACACTTGTTCCTGCAGTGAGGCGCCGTCGTCATTTGGAGGTGAAAGGTTCGAATCCCGGTCGGTAACTACAGCTTTCAAATTTTATGTTGTCTAGTGCGTCTTCTAATCCCTACTTCCTTCTTCTCCTTCTATGAGCGCCAAACAATACTATATGTGTTTATCTCGCCTTATCAGGTCTGCCCTGATACAAACACAGATATACGTGTGTGTTGTTGTAAGATGTTATACAGTTCATTGCTATGGCAACAAGATGATAAACATACCAATAGAAAGCTGTGGATTGCAGCGAGAAACCAGGGTACAAGTGCCAACAGAATTCTGTACGTCCTTGTCAGTTTTCATCTAACTAGACAGAAAATGCAGACAAGAAAATTCGGCTGCCTTGGAGGCGGAAATACAGGCTTTGATCGTCGAGAATTCTTTAGAGGGTGATGCTGTCATTTACACAGATGGTTCGGTCGTTCGACGAGTGAGAAGTTCATGGGCTTTTACGCGGAGGGAGAATTGTGAAGAAAGATTCTGGTGCTTTTGCTTTGACCACAAGTAGCCTGACTATGGAAGTCGTGGCAGTAAGTAAAGCAATAACATGGCTCGAGACACAGACATTCACTGGGTATGTTTCCTCGGTGATTCAATGAGCATGCTCAAGAAGATAGAGATGGGGTGGGTCCGAAGTGAGTGGTTGCTGTCTCTGGAGTGGTCTCGGCTGGCAAAGATTAGTTTTATTTTAGTGCCAGGGCATGCGAGTGTACAAGGAAATGAGCGTGCTGACAAGCTTGCAGGTAGGGCTACTGTGGCAGGGCGGACGAGCCATAGACCAGGCTGATATTTTGAGAAGTAAGTCGTTTGCGAGAACCAAGTGATGACTGTGGATCTACAACCACGGTCAAGATACCAGAACAGCAAATTAAAAGAGGTGTGACCAAACAAGGACACTACGCGGGAAGGCAAAGACGATTAATTAACCAACACAGAACTGGTGTCGTTAGCCGCTACACGCTGCAGGATGTACTGAGGAGAGGATCCGAGCACTTATGGACTGAATGTTTCGATGTGCAATGAGGATGATCTGTCGACTAACTAACTAACTAATTAACTAAATATTTATCTACTATTGTTTTGGTACTGAATCAGTTAAACTCCCATACAACGGCCACTGGGATTTTAACGTTGACTTCTCTTTCAGAAAGTAATGGCAACCTACCGAACGTAACATCGCCAAGAAAATCAACCTGGAGTTTATCGCAACGTCCTACACAGGACACGCAACATTATATAGTACAGACCGCTTAAGGCGATCTTCGGATGTCGGTGAATTTCTGTTGTGAAGAACAATTTGTGTTTCTTCTTTGCCTCTTGTCTCTTATAAGAGGGATTTCTTATAAGAACAACTATTTCTTGGTCGCATGTGAGTTCGCCTTATGAGGTCTGCACTGATACAGACACACGTGTGTGTGTGTTGTTATAAGATGTTATACAATTCATCTCTATGGCAACAAGATGATAACATACCAATAGAAAGCTTAGGATTGCGAGAAATCAGTTGTAAAGTGCTAATCAGAACCTTGACTATTGTATGCGTGGGAAGCATGGACAACAAACTGACAAGCTCAGAAACAGCAAATGGCATTGGGTATGTGGGTTGTGAGAAAACTACAAAGACTACCATGGGTGGACAGAACACCCAATGAGCAAGTCCTGCAACAGAGACATGAAAACAGTAAATTTGTTAGAGCGTAGACAGTGACGATTTTTTATGCGGGGAGGGGGGGGGGGGGGAAGGGTTACGTTATGAGAATAAATAAACTGAAGAACTTGGTGACAACTGGTAAGCTTGAAGACGAAAAAGAAAAAAAAAACAAGGGAAAGGCAGAGAAGTAAATATCTGGATGACTTGACCACATGGTATAATGGAGACACACATATAGCGTCTCCTCGACTCGACTCTAGCCATCGTGTGAGATGGCGGAACATGATCACCCACGCCCGTCAGCTTGGTACACGATGATGATGATGGTGATGATGATGATGATGATGATGATGATGATGATGATGATGATGATGATGATACAGTACAGCGATGGCTTGTCCAAATGGAATAACCGGGACGAGAACACAGAGCTGATTCAAGACTTCGGTGATCGTGTTTAAAATAGAGTTCAACAGTCAAGAGGAAGATACAAAAATAGTGCTTGATCGTACGTTTGCTTAAAATATGGTTTAACAGTCAAGAGGATCTACTTAATTGCACCGTTTTATCCCATATCGAGTACGACAAAGTTGTTTCCTGTCCTCCCTCTAGTTCAGTGGTTCACAACCGGTGTGGAATTCCCCCCTAGGTTAGTTAGTTAGTTAGTTAGTCGACAGATCTTCCTCATTGCACATCGAACCATTCAGTCTATAAGTGCTCGGATCCCCTCCTCAGCAAATCCCGCAGAGTGTAGCGGCTAACGACACCAGTTCTGTGTTGGTTTATCAATCTTCTTTGGCTTCCTGCGTAGTGTTCTTGTTTGGCCATCCCTCTTTTAATTTGCTGCTCTCGCAGTCTGGCCATTGTTGTAGATTCACAGTCATCACTTGGTTCACGCAAAAGTCTTACTTCTCGTAGAGCATTCAGAATGTCAGCCTGGTCCATGGCGCGTCCGCCCTCCACCGTAGCCTCACCTGCGAGCTTGTCAGCCCACTCATTTCCTTGTACTCCCGCATGCCCTGGCACGAAGTTGAAACTAATCTTTGCCAGCCGAGACCACTCCAGAGACAGCAACCATTCTCTTCGGATCCACCCCACCTCTATCCTCTTGATCATGTTCATTGAGTCGAATTTTAGGGTTTCCGGGGGGGGGGGGGGGGAAGGGGGAGGGGGGGAATGAAGATTATTTCAATATCGCGTTAATATAAGAACCGATTACTTGATATTGTTTTTCCCTCCATACATTGGGTTCTGTACTCCTCGCCTTCTGATATTCGTCTTATAACGTAAGTAGACCCACAAATCGCGCTTTATGTAGACGTTTAGACTTGTTCTAGTTTGTGTTATTAAAGTTCGCTTCCATTTATACCTATACTATGTAGGGGCAGGGTGGGGAGAGGGATTTATAGGGAGGAAATACGAAAGGGGAGGAATGTCATTCTTAACATATGGGCCAAAAAAGGTTGAGAACTACTGCTCTAGTTCATAATTTATATGGAGAGGATATGTAAAGAAACCAGCCAAAAGAGACCACAATAACACCGCATGATGAACAGAACATGAGGAACCAACGACAAATTACACCATTAAAGAACTATTTGCGTACGATCAAGCACTCGCAACAAAATCAGAAGCAGAATGACAAGATCACATGAATAGTCTAAAAGAAGTGTGTAAGGAACATAACATGAAAATTAGCACCAGTTAAAACTGAGGTAATGACTATAACCAAAGAAGAAAAATCAACAAAGATTCATCTAAAAGAACGCCCCCTCCCCCTGCCCTGAAACAAGTAAAGAGCTTCAAGTACTTAGGAAGTATAATATCATCAAATGGCAAATCAGTAGACGAGATCGAAAATACATGTAATTTGGCAAACCACCTTATTGGACAAATGGCACCAATACTATAGAACAAACACGTATCAATAATTACTAAGAAAGCACTTAACAACACACTCTTCCTTCCAACTCTATGCTACCAATGCCGAATCTGGACAATGACAGAAAAACAAAAGAAAAGAAAACTCACAACAACAGAAATTAGATTCCTGAGAAGAATACTCAATGTATCAAGAAGAGAGAAAATCAGAAATGAAGAAAACAGGACTAAAGTGAAGGTTATAGCAGCGCTAGACTTTATCAGAAAACAGCAAGTTAAATGGTATGCCCGTGTAACTAAATTACCAACTAACAGTATACCACAACAAGCAATGATGTACAGACCAGATGGAAGCAGAGGTAGAGGGTAGCCACGTGGGAGGGGGGGGGGGGAAAGAGATAGCAAAGTCCACAGGAGTCTCGATGCATGAAACCCATAAACGGACACTCGCCCGCTGTTACCTCCACTACCGCAAGGTACAAGAGGGACAAGATGAAGATAAGATAAAATGAGCTCTGTCTCTTTGCGCAGGTCGGCCTATCGAAAGCGTCGCACAAGGCACAAACTCCGAAGCACCAGCTAAACCCTCAGGATTCTCCGAAAAAAATTGCAGTCGTGAACCGATTGTCGTAGCCCGGTCTGGGAACACCCAACATTCGGAGCGCAAGGAATGCGACATAACCACGGATAGTACCTCCTGTGCTCGTGCGAGATGGCGAACCACGACCGGAAATACTTATTAACATGGCACATGATGATGATGGCAATTGATTCCCAGGATACTTGTAGCAATTACCCCAACCTTGGACACCCCATAAGCTTACAGCCGACCGTTATCGACATGTATACAATCATAGGCACGAGTCATCGTGTTTGGCAGTAATGATCAATTAGCCTGAAGCATCGACAGCCGTTCTCTATTGCTAAAGCATTCCGATAAGATATACCAAAGCAAATAACAACGTCATTGGTTTCCATACGTCGTGTCACGTATAAACAAGACACGGCTTGTGTCAAGTAAAGGGGCAGCTGTGTAATGATTAGGCCGTTACGTTAACAGTTGAGTTGAGTTGAACTAAGGCAAGACATCACTACACTCAGGACATTCCCATACGCGCTCCGTTCTCTCTTTCAACAGCCAGCGAAGAGTCGCACTACTAATCGTTCCCACCGTTATCTGTTGAAAGTTCTCCTGGTCTTCCCCCTCAGTTTGGAGATTCTACTAGAACCTCTGCCAATTCCCCACAATATCATTCTTTCCACTTACGGGCTCTCAATCTGTTCCCCCGCCTTCTCTACTTGGCCCGACAGGCGCACGACCCCCCCCCCCACCCCCCCTTTGTCCATAGGTAATCTACAACCAAGAGGTGCATTCCCTGCCAGTCTAACCGCCTGTTCATTCCGCCTCCCCCCGCACACCCGCATGGCCAGGGCAAAAAATCCACACAATTCTCACAATCTGTGACCTCTGAAGCGAGGAGAGCTATTGCACACGAAACATTCCTGTCTCTACCTTACTAAGCATACTCCTCGAGTCAGTGATGAAGACAATGTGTGTAACTCAAACAGAGAAGAGAAGTATCAACAGAAATGGATAATACGGGGAGCACTTGTACGGAAGGACGGCTTGGGGTGAGTTAGTTGAGGGCCTGTGCCCCAGTGGGTGGTAAGTGTGAAGAAGAAGAGGAGGAGGGGGCAGAAGAAAAAGAGGAGGAAGAAGAAGAAGAAGAAGAAGAAGAAGAAGAAGAAGAAGAAGAGGAAGAAGAAGAAGAAGAAGAAGAAGAAGAGGAAGAGGAGGAGGCAGAAAAAAGAAGAAGAAGAAGAAGAAGAAGAAGCGGAGGGGGGAGGCAGAAGAAAAAGAGGAGCAGGAAGAAGCAGCAGAAGAAGACGAAGAGGAGGAGGGGGCAGAAGATAAAGAGGAAGAAGAAGCGGAGGAGGAGGAGGGGGCAGAAAAAAAGAGGAGGAAGAAGAAGAGGAGGAGGGGGCAGGAAAAAAGTGGAGGAAGAAGAAGCAGAAGAAGAAGAAGAAGAAGAAGACGAAGAAGAAGACGAAGAAGAAGAAGAAGACGAAGAAGAAGAAGAAGAATAGTAACATTATGAAATCTGTATAGCTGAATTGATGTTGAAAAGGTTAATCTCCGCGACAACTCAAACGTTTTTGTTTTTGCATATCCTTTATAGGACATGGCAGTCAACACCAGTATTTTTGCCGTTGTGATCTCTTGGCAAGTTTACGGTTCAGTAGTTTGACACCTCAAACTACTCAACATAAAACTGTCCAGAAAAATACAACCCGCCAAAAATTGATGGGGTTTATTGCAACGTCCTGATAAGGACATGTAAATAGCTTTTAACCGATTCCCGATCATACGTGAAGAAATTTATATCAATTGTGTGGAACTTCAAAGTGCAGTAACCCGAACGACTTTGAAACTGTAATCAGCCCAGGTTAGACTGCACTACTATTATAATATCACGTGACTTTCAGTGACCTTCAAAGTCACACCCATAGACATGCGGTTTACCGGTTACAGTAAAAAAAAATTCAGAATATAAACTAGTATATCATCATCGTCATGTGCCATGTCTGTAAGCGTGGGCGGTCATGCTTCACCGTCTTATACGATCACCAGAGTCGTGGATCCGCTCCGTATTCTTGTCTCGACCATGCCATGTGGTTAAGCCATCCAGATATTTATTTCTCTGCCTTCCCCTTGTTCTTTTCCACTCAATCTTGCCAGTTGTCACCAAGTTCTCCAGTTTATTTCTTCACATAACGTGCCAGAAATTAGTTTTTCTATTTGCGTCTAATTTCTCCAGTTTACGGTTTTCATTTGCCTTTTGCAGGACTTGCCCATTGGTTTTTCTGTCTGTTCACGGTGTTCTTTGAATTTTCCCCAGAAACCACATTTCTACTGCCATTATATATTTTTCGGCTTGTCTACTCATTGTCCACGCTTCACTTCTCATCTCATCTCACCATGTTCCTCTTGTATCTTGCGGTGTCGAGGTGAAGTATAAACAGCGGGAGAGTTCCCGTTTATGGGCTTCATATATCGATATGAGAGTTAGTGAGTTGGAGAGAGAGAGAGAGAGAGAGAGAGAGAGAGAGAGAGAGAGAGAGAGAGAGAGAGAGAGAGAGAGAGAGAGAGAGAGTATGTGAGATATAGAAAAGAGAGAGAGAGAGAGTTGAATTGCATCACTAATGTTTACGCTTATTTTTTTTTTTTTTTGCGTATCCTTTACAGGACATCGCTGTCAACACCAGCATCTTTCAGCTGTATGTTGATTTCTTGGCAAGATTACGCTCAGTAGTTTGTCATTGCTTTCTGAGCGGCCGGCTCACATACCCCGTAAGTTACCGATGCGATTCGAACCACTGCTGATTCTCACCGTCATCACGTTACATACGAGAGTATACGAGATTACGGAGAACAGTCGCTAACCTCTAAGCCAGGAAGCCGGCAATTTTTACGCTACACAATGTATATGTACAATCTTTTCTCCATTTCTTACAATGTTTGCGAGAATGCTCACGACAATCGTCAGTGTCTCAACTGTGTGTAAAGTGTGGGAGTTTGTTCTTATTAGTTTCAGTGATCATGTGAGGCATCATGTATGTGTCTAGATGTGAGGATGTGTGTGTGGGTGTGTGTGAGGGATGTGTGTGTGGGGTGTGGGAAATGTATGTGTGGATGGGTTGTGTGGGGGATGTGTGTGGGTTGATGGGTGATGTGTGGATGGGTGAAGGGATGTGTGGTCGGTGGGGGATGGGATGTATGTGTGTGTGTGTGTGTGTGTGTGTGTGTGTGTGTGGGGTGTGGGAAATTGTATGTGTGGAGGGGTTGTGTGGAGGATGTGTGTGGGTTGATGGGTGAGGTGTGGATGGGTGAAGGGGATGTGTGGTCGGTGGGGGATGTATGTGTGTGTGTGTGTGTGTGAGGGATGTGTGTGTGGGTGGGGATATGTGGGAGGATGGCTGGAAGTATGTGGGTGTTGGTGGGTTGGGGGTGTGGGTAGGGAATGTGTATTTTGGTGGAATATGTGTGTGGGAGATGAGTGTGGGTTGAGGAATGGGTGTGGGGGATGTGTGTGTGGGGGATGTGTTTATGGGTGGGGTGTTGTGTGGGAGGGGAGATGTGTGAGGGATGGGGGAGGTGTGGGATATGCGGGTGGATGAAGGATATGTGAGGATGGGGGATGTGGGTTCTGCTGGGTTGTTTGTGTGTGTGGTTGGGAGGGTAGATGAGAGATGCATATGTTGATGGGTGGGTGGGTGATGTGTGGGTGTGAGTGGTTGATGGATGAGTACGTTAGTGGGTGTGTGTGTGTGAGAGATGAGTGTATGGGTGGGGGGGGGTGTGGGTGAGAAGATGTATGTGAGCGGCGGATGTGTGTGGGTGGGGTATATGTGGGTGGTGGGGTGTGTATGGGTGGTAGGTGTGTGTTTTTGGAAGAGGAATGTGTTGGTGGGTGGGGATGTGTGTATGGGTGTGGAGATATGTGTGTGTGTGTGTGTGTATGTGTGTGTGTGTGTGAGTGAGTGTATGGGTGGTGAGATGTGTAGTTAAGGGATGTGTGATTGTGGATTAGAAATCGGGGGGGGGGGGGAGGGGAGTGTTTGGCGAGTGTGTGTGTGGAGGATGTGTGAGAGGGTGAGTGTGTGTAGGTTGGGGGTGGATGGGGGAATATGTGTGTGTGGGTGGGGGAGATTGTGTGGGTGGGGGTGGATGGGGGAATATGTGTGTGTGGGTGGGGGAGATTGTGTGGGTGGGGATGTGAGGGATGTTTGGGTGGGTGTGGGTTTTGTGTGTGAGTAGGTGCGGGATATGTGAGTTGGTGGGAACATGGATATTGGATATGTGGTTGGGGGATGTGTGTTTGGCTGAGTGGTTGGGGTGTTTGGGTGGGTGATGGAGGATATGTGGGCGGGTGAGTGTTGGTACGTTATGGGATGGGTGGAGGATGTGTGCGTGTGGGTGGGGAGATGATGTATGTGGGGTGTGGGATGTGTGGGTTGGGGCATGGGTGGATGGATGGGGGTATGTATGTGCCTGTGGATATGTGTGTGGTTGGGTGGTGGATTTGTGTGTGGGGGACGCGGATGGATAGGGGATGCGTGGGTGGGTGCATTGTTTATGTTTACAACATTCATTTGACAATGTTTTTTTTTCTATGTGAATGCACTATGCACTGATGAACAAAGATGAGTGATTGGAAGGGCAGAATGTAAGACGGGCCTGCGTGCCAAATTTGTTACCCTTTGAAAATAAAGTTCGTTTGTTCGTTCGTTCCTTCGTTCGTTCGTTCGATATTCCCATGGACTCTGCTATTCCCTCTGTCCATAGTTTACGTGGTCGGCCTCTTCCTCTGCTTCCATCTGGTCTGTACTCGCTGATTTATCTCGTAGTCCATTAACATTGCCGGGTCTATATTAATTTGTTTCAGTCCGTTTATACTTCTTAGTTTTTCTACGAGCAGTATGAAGATCCTCTGCCGGCTTGCTAGGCCAGTCGCAAGTTTAGGACACAAATCTTACCTTAGGGAGTTCATCCCCTATTGCGAGCCATAGCCCCGTTAGCCCATGGCGAGCCATAGCCCCGTTAGGCCATGGCCTCGCGGTCATGGTTTCCCGGTCTACATCCACGTGGAAGTGGGGTAGACTTGTGTAGTCTGCGGGTCATCGGCAGGCTACTAATTTTCACTGAGGCTGGCTGATCCTAACCCTACTGGCTGCAGGGCCAGGTGCAGTCCACACCTTGTAGACCTCCACGTACAAAAGTACAGGTTCTGTGTAGCACTTCAAGATTATGTTGCCCGTCAAGATTCTGCCCCCACCCCTGCATATATTATTTACAGGACATCGTTGTCAACACCAGCATTTTACCTCTGTTGTTGATTTCTTGGCAATATTACACTCAGTAATTTGCCATTGTTTCTGAGCGACCGGCTCACATACCCCCGTAAGTAACCGATGCGACGCGATCCGCTACCGAATCTCGTGCAGCTGCGTTACCCTACGTGGATATACGGGATTATGGAGAAAGTCGTTAACATCTTAGCCAAGGAGACCAGCCAAGATTCTGTTGCTCGTTGCAATTGCAATCTTTTTATTGTTAAAACTAGTATATGCAAGATATTGATAGCCGGCAATTGCCTTTCAGAGCACGACGTGGCTTTGAGCGGGAGGGATATCCCCCAAGCACGGGTATTGGTGTCCGTTAGAGATGGGCAGCTGAACATTCACTGTTTTCGTGAGAGATCTCGCGTCAGTACTGCTATCTGTTATACACGGATATGTTTCTGATAAGACAACTTATCACAAAAATCAGAAAGAAGCAGTCATCGTTTTTTTTGGCCACGTTATGAGAAAACAAAGACTGGTCATGCTGTGACAACCGGAAAGATTTGCGGATAGAGAGCTATAAGAAGACAGCATGAGAAGATTCTTCACAGTCTTGTGTCATGGCACGGAGGGGAGTCAACACACGAATTGATCCATGCCGTCAGAGATCGTAATCTGTGGATAGGCATGACTGGCCACACCAGCCGGCAAGGCACTGGATGATGTTTCTGATCTTAAAGGATTAGATCTCTTAAACTTCCTTTGCGCTGATGGCAGGAGTAGGGATTTACGGTGCACAAGATTCTCCAACTAAACTCTTATCATAGACAACATGCCGGTCCTCAACCACTGAGAGACTGCTATGGATGTATGCTCCAGGACGTCCCATCGCTAACTGCCCCATAATCAAGTTGTATCCTGGGAATAATATGTTGGAGGACTCTGGGAAGGATAAGTTGAAGGACGATGTGAAGTATAGGCTAGAGCAGTGGTTCTCAACCTTTTTTGGCCCATTCCCCCCTTCACCATATTTTCAGAACGCCATTCCCCCCCCCCCCCCTTCATATCAAAAATTTTGCCCGTTCCCCACTTCACCGTATTTTCAGAACGTCATTCCCCCCCTTTCATATTTCCTATCTAAAAATCCCCTCACCCCTACACAGTATACGTAAAAGTGGAAGGCAAATGTAATAGCATATACTAAAACAAGTCTAGACATCCACATAAAACATGATTTGTGGGTCTACTTACTTTATAAAATGAATTTTAGAAGGACGAGACATACATAACTGTAAAGTATGAAGGGAAAAACTATGTCAAGTAATCGGTTCTTGTATTAACACGATCTTGAAATGGTCTTCATTCCCCCCCCCCCCCCCCTGGAAACCCTGAAATTCCCCCCTGGGGGGGGGGGGGGAATTCCCCACCGGTTGAGAACCACTGGGCTAGAGGTTCATGGAAAGAATGAGCTGGAGATTCGCCGGGAGTTAAAAAGGTGGAGGACTCAGGGAAGAATAAAGTGGAGGTCCCTGGGAAGAATAAGGCGATGGACTCCGGGAAGAATAAGTTGGAGGTCCCTGGGAAGAATAAGGTGATGGATTCCGGGAAGGATAAGGTGGAGGGCTTCAGGAAGGATAAGTTGGATGACTTTAGGAAGGATACGATGGTGGACTTCGGGAAGGATAAGATGGAGGTCTCTGGGAAGAATGCAGTGGAGGATACCATATGGATTTGGTTGACGAACTCGGAACAAACTTGGTAGAAGATCCCGGAATGCATTTGATAGACGATCGCCGAAGGGATTTTATAGATGACCCTGGGAGAAATTAGGCGAAGGATCGTAGAAGGATTTGGTAGAGGATCCCTGGAAAGATTTGGTAGATGACTACATGAAGGATATGATAGAGAACTTCAGGAAGGATTTCATAGACACTGTTAGGAAGGATTTGGTAGAGGATCCATGAATGATGTTGTGGAGGATTCCATAAAGGATTTGGTAGAGGATTCCATGAAGGGTGTAGTAGAGGATTTCATAAAGGATGTAGTAGAGGATTCCATGAAGGATTTGGTAGAGAATTCCATGAAAGAAGTGGTAGAGGATTCCATAAAGGATTTGGTAATGGATTCCATGAAAGAATTGTTAAAGGATTCCATGAAGGATTTGTTAGAGGATTCTATGAAGGATTTGTTAGAGGATTCCATGAAGGAGTTGGTAGAGGATTCCATGAAGGATTTGCTGTAGGATTCCATGAAGGATTTGGCAGAGAATTCCATTAAGGATTTGGTAGTGGATTCCATGAAGGATGTGGTAGAGGATTCCATGAAGGATTTATTAGAGAATTCCATGAAGCATGTGGTAGAGGGTTCCATGAAGCATGTGGTAGAGGGTTCCATGAAGAATGTGGTAGATGGTTCCATGAAGAATGTGGTAGAGGATTCCATGAAGCATGTGGTAGAGGGTTCCATGAAGGATTTGTTAGAGAATTCCATGAAGCATGTGGTAGAGGGTTCCATGAAGGATTTGTTAGAGAATTCCATGAAGCATGTGGTAGAGGGTTCCATGAAGCATGTGGTAGAGAATTCCATGAAGGATGTGGTAGAGAATTCCATGAAGGATGTGGTAGAGAATTCCATGAAGGATGTGGTAGAGAATTCCATGAAGGATGTGGTAGAGAATTCCATGAAGGATGTGGTAGAGAATTCCATGAAGGATGTGGTAGAGAATGCCATGAAGGATGTGGTAGAGAATTCCATGAAGGATGTGGTAATGGACTCCATGAAGGATTTGTTAGAGGATTGCATGAAGGATCTGTTAGAGCATTCTATGAAGGATGTGGTAGAGGATTCCATGAAGGATTTGTTAGAGAATTCCATGAAGCATGTGGTAGAGGGTTCCATGAAGCATGTGATAGAGGGTTCCATGAAGCATGTTGTAGAGGATTCCATGAAGCATGTGATAGAGGGTTCCATGAAGCATGTGATAGAGGGTTCCATGAAGCATGTGATAGAGGGTTCCATGAAGCATGTGGTAGAGGGTTCCATGAAGCATGTTGTAGAGGGTTCCATGAAGCATGTGATAGAGGATTCCATGAAGCATGTGATAGAGGGTTCCATGAAGCATGTTGTAGAGGATTCCATGAAGCATATGATAGAGGGTTCCATAAAGCATGTGGTAGAGGGTTCCATGAAGGATTTGTTAGAGAATTCCATGAAGCATGTGGTAGAGGGTTCCATGAAGCATGTAGTAGAGGGTTCCATGAAGCATGTGATAGAGGGTTCCATGAAGCATGTGGTAGAGGGTTCCATGAAGGATTTGTTAGAGGATTGCATGAAGGATCTGTTAGAGCATTCCATGAAGCATGTGGTAGCGGGTTCCATGAAGGATTTGTTAGAGAATTCCATGAAGCATGTGATAGAGGGTTCCATGAAGCATGTGGTAGAGGGTTCCATGAAGGATTTGTTAGAGAATTCCATGAAGCATGTGGTAGAGAGTTCCATGAAGCATGTAGTAGAGGGTTCCATGAAGCATGTGATAGAGGGTTCCATGAAGCATGTGGTAGAGGGTTCCATGAAGCATGTGGTAGAGGGTTCCATGAAGCATGTGGTAGAGGGTTCCATGAAGCATGTGGTAGAGGGTTCCATGAAGCATGTGGTAATGGACTCCATGAAAGATTTGTTAGAGGATTGCATGAAGGATGTGGTAGAGCATTCCATGAAGGATGTTGTAGAGGATTCTATGAAGGATGTGGTGGAGGATTCCATGAAGGATGTGGTGGAGGATTCCATGAAGCATGTGATAGAGCATTCCATGAAGCATGTGATAGAGCATTCCATGAAGCATGTGGTAGACGATTCCATGAAGGATGTGGTAATGGATTCCATGAAGGATTTGTGAGAGGGCACATGGAAAGATTAAATACAATCGTATGAGATGGATTAAATAGAAGGCCCTGAGAAGGATCAGATAGAGAAGCCCAGGAAGGATTCACTTGGAAATCCAGGGAGGATGTGATAAAGCCACGGGGACAGCTTATGCACAAACTGGCCCAGAAATTCATGAGAACGCTTCATGCGTGATGTCCTGATAACGGGTTTACTAGGTCACGGGTATATTCATTGATTGTCAGGTTTATCAGTGGATGCCTGTGGTGACCTTCTGACGTTTGCGCAGTGGTTGGTAAACGTTTATCGATTCTGAGCTTGTGGCCAGGAGTTGTTCACTTTGAGCATTGCTTCCCAAACTTGTTCCTCTGGGGCATCACGTTTTAAAGAAATGTCTCCAAGTCACGTGAATTTATTTTTTTTTTTTTTTTGGTTTCTTTTATAAAGTGAATTGGTTGATTTCAGATACTTTGTGACAACTGACAATATTCGGGGGGAAAGAACGAGGGGAAGGCAGAGAATTAAATACCTGGATGGCTTGGCCATGTGGTATGGTCGAGACAAGAATACAGAGCTGATTTACGGCTCTGGTGATCAAGTGAGATGGCGAAACATGACCGCTCACATTTATCGGCATGGCATATGATGATGGTGATAATGCTGATGATGATGATGATGATGATGATGATGATGATGATGGTGGTGGTGGTGGTGGTGGTGGTGGTGGTGGTGGTGGTGGTGGTTTATTTAAAACTGCCAAAGTAATCATTAGTGTTTCGAAATTCCTCATGAGATATCACAACTCAGTGCACAAACTATTGTAGCCTTGGAGATCTCACAGCTCAATGCACGAACTATTGTAGCCTTGGAGATCTCAAAGCTCAGTGCACGAACTATTGTAGCCTTGGAGATCTCACAACTCAGTGCACAAATTCTTGTAGCCTTACAGATCGCACAGCTCATTGCACGAACTCTTGTAGCCTTATAGATCTCACAGCTCAGTGCACGAACTCTTGTCGCCTCGGAGATCTCACAGCTCAGTGCACGAACTCTTGTAGTCTTGGAGATCTCTCAGCTGAGTGCGCGAACTCTTGTAGCCATGGAGATCTCACAGCCCAGTGCACGAACTTTTGTAGTCTTGGAGATCTCTCATCCCAGTGCACGAACTCTTGTAGTCTTGGAGATACCACAGCACAGTGCACGAACTATTGTAGCCTTGGAGATCTCACAGCTCAGTGCACAAATGTTGTGATCTCAGAGATGTCACAGCTGACTGCACGAACTCCGGGACCTTGGAGAGATTTCAGAATTTATGCACAGACTGTAACCTTGAGTTAAGTTGAGTTGAAGAACCGACATCATTGCACTCGGGACATTTCCATAAGCGATCGATTCTCATCTTCAACAGCCAGCGAAAAGTTCCAATACTAATGGTGCCTGTTGAAATCTGATTATATGTCCATCTTGCTTTACCTCTGAATGACGACTGTCGACCAAATCCACTGACCACACCTTGATGCCTTACAATGCGTCAAATCAACCCTTATTAATGCAGTATCTACCAGTCTGTCTGCCTATTTATTTCCAACCACACCAGAGTGTCCTGGAGAAAAGATCCAGTGAATGCTCACAACCAGAGCCTCTGAATCGGTGCATGCCATTCTGCATGAAGCATGCCAGTCTTCACCTTTGCTAGCATACTTTGTGAATCAGTTACAATCACCACATGCGTATAGTTTCTTCTCCAACCAGTGGAAAGCCGCAGTAACCTCCCCGACCTCCATTCTCAGAGCTCTAACATTGAAGATCTTCCTTCCTTCCTTCCTTTCTTACTGCCTGCCTGCCTGCCTGCCTGCCTGCCTTCCTTCCTTCCTTCCTTCCTTCCAGGCAGCACTGTCAATTTTATTTGATTTTTGTTTCACCTCAAGCCCAGACAGCCCAGTATTTTTATGTACTGAGTGTCCTTTCTAATCCAGTGTTGTTTGTTTCTTCTTATGTCAAGACAGCCCTGTCAATTTTATGTGCTGAGCTTTCTCTCTCGTCCAAATAGCCCTGTGGGCAGTTTTCTGTGCTGTTTCCTGTCTGACATCGACATAGCTTTCTAGTTTACCTGCAGCCTGTATCCTGTCTGACATCGACATAACTTTCTATTTTACCTGCAGCCTGTTTTCTGTCTGCCATAGACATAGCTTTCTATTTTACCTGCAGAATGTTTCCTGTCTAACATAGACATAGCTTTCTATTTTACCTGCAGCCTGTTTCCTGTCTGACATAGACATAACTTTCTATTTTACCTGCAGCCTGTTTCCTGTCTGACATAGACATAACTTTCTATTTTACCTGCAGAATGTTTCCTGTCTGACATAGACATAACTTTCTATTTTACCTGCAGCCTGTTTCCTGTCTGACATAGACATAACTTTCTATTTTACCTGCAGCCTATTTCCTGTCTGACATAGACATAACTTTCTATTTTACCTGCAGAATGTTTCCTGTCTACATAGACATAGCTTTCTATTTTACCTGCAGCCTGTTTCCTGTCTGACATAGACATAACTTTCTATTTTACCTGCAGCCTGTTTCCTGTCTGCCATAGACATAGCTTTCTATTTTACCTGCAGCCTATTTCCTGTCTGACATAGACATAACTTTCTATTTTACCTGCAGAATGTTTCCTGTCTGCCATAGACATAACTTTCTATTTTACCTGCAGCCTGTTTCCTGTCTGACATAGACATAGTTTTCTATTTTACCTGCAGAATGTTTCCTGTCTGACATAGACACAACTTTCTATTTTACCTGCAGCCTATTTCCTGTCTGACATAGACATAACTTTCTATTTTACCTGCAGAATGTTTCCTGTCTGCCATAGACATCACTTTCTATTTTACCTGCAGCCTGTTTCCTGTCTGA
Organism: Cepaea nemoralis; assembly: GCA_014155875.1. Taxonomy (NCBI): domain Eukaryota; kingdom Metazoa; phylum Mollusca; class Gastropoda; order Stylommatophora; family Helicidae; genus Cepaea; species Cepaea nemoralis. The sequence continues at coordinate 81,133 of JACEFZ010016169.1, read as the reverse complement.
CATAGACATAACTTTCTATTTTACCTGCAGAATGTTTCCTGTCTGACATAGACATAGCTTTCTATTTTACCTGCAGAATGTTTCCTGTCTGACATAGACATAGTTTTCTATTTTACCTGCAGAATGTTTCCTGTCTGACATAGACATAACTTTCTATTTTACCTGCAGAATGTTTCCTGTCTGCCATAGACATCACTTTCTATTTTACCTGCAGCCTGTTTCCTGTCTGACATAGACACAACTTTCTATTTTACCTGCAGAATGTTTCCTGTCTGACATAGACATAGCTTTCTATTTTACCTGCAGCCTGTTTCCTGTCTGCCATAGACACAACTTTCTATTTTACCTGCAGCCTGTTTCCTGTCTGCCATAGACACAACTTTCTATTTTACCTGCAGCCTGTTTCCTGTCTAGCAAGGGTGCCACCAGCCAGCAGTGGCCTGCACAAATACACATTCTCCCAGTTCCTTTCATCACCTATTATCTTCAGAATATTGTATCGCAGTTTGATCTCATTCTCCTGGCACGGCGTGATTCACCCAACGCCAGACCTGCTCCTGAAGGTCACATCCGAGCCGTAGCCACAGGTGCTTTTTTTTTTAGTGCTTCCGCAATTTTATTGTCACATTTCATGTAGTTATTATTCATTTGTATATGCATGCATGCATCGATGCTTCTTTACTCTTGCTCTGTGTTCTATTTTGTTGCTTGAGTTCCACCTTTTCCTATTTCCAGCTGGTTCCATTTCAATACGTGTACTGAATTAATAAACACGCTCAGGGTATTTTCATTTGAAATGTTTACCCTTATTTCTTAAGAAGTTACTCGTGTGTGAATGCATGTTTTAAGTACGTATTATAAGCATTTGTGTCTTTGTTGTTGCCTTATGGCGACGCTGTGCATTAGATTTCGAAAACTTCTATCGCTCATCAGATGTAGGGATGTGTTTCTTGTTTCAGCTGAACCAGCATAGTTGCTGCTGCTGCTGCGTGATGCAGGGAAGATTATATTCAGTTGTTTGTTGTTGTTGTTGTTATATAACCTGATAGGGCGTTTGATGTTAAATTCTATTTATCGCTTGAGTGCATTTGGAAGTACGAATTTGTTTCTTATTTGTTAGCCAAAACGACATCATTGCTTCTGTTTTCACTTCGTCGAGGTCTTCTTATTTTTCTCCTCCTCCTCCTCATCCTCCTCTTCCTTCTTCTTCTTCTTCTTCTTCTTCTTCTTCTTCTTCTTCTTCTTCTTCTTCTTCTTCTTCTTCTTCTCTTCTTCTTCTTCTTCTTCTTCTTCTTCTTCTTCTTCTTCTTCTTCATCTTCTTTTTCGTCTTCGTCTTCTTCTTCTCATCATTCTCCTCCTCCTCCCCGCTTCCTCCTCCTCCTCTTCCTCCTCCTTATCTTCCTCCTCCTCCTCCTCCTCCTTCTTCTTCTTCTTCTTCTTCTTCTTCTTCTTCTTCTTCTTCTTCTTCTTCTTCTTCTTCTTCTTCTTCTTCTTCTTCTTCTTCTGCTTCTGCTGCTGCTGCTGCTGCTACTACTGCTTCTGATGCTGCTCATCCCTGTTCTTCCCATCTTCTCCCCCCTCTCTCCCCCCCCTCTCTCTCTTTCTCTCTCTCTCTTTCTCTCTCTCTCTTTCTCTCTCTCTCTCTCTTTCTCTCTCTCTCTTTTTTTTCTCTCTCTCTCTCTCTCTCTCATGCTCTCTGTCAATTGTCCGATGAAGATCCGATGCCTCGATGTTACCAGGACACAAAACGAGAACGCCATGTCTGCTTGCAATGTCTGGTTCCAGACACGCGCGTACTCCATCTCATGGTTTCAACATGCCCGCATCGACCACTCCCAGCTGACTTCATCAAAGCCAGTCATTATACGGCATGTTTGTGCTGGCTCCTGATCCAGCAGATAGCCCGGGCTTGTAGATGCCTATCTATGGCTTTTGTTCTAGCAAGTCCAGACTCGATAATTAGCATCGTTGGTGCTAGACCTTCTGGTCGACTTCTTCTTATAGTCCATGCAACGCCGTCACCGGTCGTGCACGGTGGACACATCCTTCGTGAGCTCCTCCTATACGAACACTCTATTACCAATTCTCATATTATCCCCCTTCTCCCATATATGTTCACACCTATGCATATGCGTGTAGATTTATGTGTGTGTCGTTGGTTTCACAGGTATGAGTGCTGATCGTTCATAAAGTAATGGCAAACTACTGATCGTAAACTTGCCAAGAAATCATAAACAGGTGGCGTTGACTGCGAGGTCCTGTAAAGGATATGCAACTAACTTTTTTGTTTACCAGGCGTCACAATGTCAGTAGCTTCACATCTTACCTGGTGTTCACTCGTGCTCGCCTGGAGTACTTGGTGAATCATGTTCTTCACGGACAGATGAAGGCACGAGCCGAGGAAGCAGACGGTAGAAATCCCGCACTGATAGCATTAAAGAAATTATAGACTGCGTGCGGTATTGCCACGGCTTCGACCTATCGCGGGAGATAGAAAGTGGTGCAGACCTGTACAAATACATTCATTACGGCACTCGGGCTACCATCAAAGAGGCGATAGAATAGTAGAAGAAAAAGGAATGAGATATATGTGTGTGTGTGTGTGTGTGCGTGCGTGCGCGCGTGCGTATCCTTTACAGGACATCGCTGTCAACATCAGCATCTTTCAGCTGATTGTTGATTTCTTGGCAAGATTACGCTCAGTAGTCTGCCATTGCTTTCTGAGCGGCCGGCTCACATACCCCGTAAGTTACCGACGCGATTCGAACCACTGCTGATTCTCACCGTCGTCACGTTACTTACGAGAGTAGTACGAGATTACGGAGAAAAGTCGCTAACCTCTAGGCCAGGAAGCCGGCATAGAAGAAGGAATAGGAGAAGGATATTAAGGAATAAGAAGATATAAACAATGGTCAAGCCGTCCGACTCAGACTCTGAAGGTTATGGGCTCGATCGATTCCAGGCCGCGTCCTTCAGTTCATGAGTACATTTTTCGGAGACTCCCGAGGGTCGACGCTGGAGCCACGGAGTTCGTGCTTTGTGCGACGCTTTCAATACTTCTCTGCAGAAAGAAACTGAGCCACATGGGATAAAAAAATCCTGTGCAATGAAGTCGACCTTGTCGACTTTTAAGCGACTTTTTTTTTTTTTAAAAGAAGAAACAGGAATGAATGAAGGAAGGGAGGAAAAATAAGGAGCAGAAGAGTAGGAAGAGGAGATGATGGCAAAGGAATGAATGAAGAAAGACAGGAAAAATAAGTACACGGGGAGGAGGAGGTAGAAGACGAGAAATAGACGCGGCAGCACGTCGAGAAGGAGCCGTAGGAATTGGAAACTGCTACGACACCGTTTGGAATCTACTCGTGTAATATGACAAGGTCGGTCTCCCTGGCGTAGGCGATTAGAACGTTGTCCGTATTCCTGTATACTCTCGTACGAAACACAGCTGCGCGAGATTCGGCAGCGGATCGCGTCGCGGTGGTTACTTACGGAGGTATGTGAGCCGGTTGTTCAGAAAGCAATGGCAAACTACTGACATCAACAGCAGCTGAAAAAATGCTGGTGTTGACTGCAATGTCCTGTAATGGATATGCGAAATTTAAAAAAAAATAATATGATAAGGGACCCAGAACAACAAGCGGCATCCGAGCACGAATCGATCATACACAGCTAGATCGCCATGCCACCTCGTTGATGCCCGAATTGTGTCTCTGCCACACTCCCCCACCAAAATACCGGACACCAGGGATTCTGCCTTCCGAAATGAATCCTGCTTGATCGTCGTGTGCCAGTTTCTCTGGGTCTTCCTTGCTGCTGTATTCGTATTGTTTCTCTTGGCATTTCTGTAACTATCCAACGGCTTCGGAACGAGAGTAATCGTCATCTGAGATGTTCATGGAAAGTGTAGCGTAATTTAGCAACCCTCCCCCCAGATTGTGTAGGTACTTTCTGGTATGTTTGAATACTCAAGCTTGTTTGTTCCCTATGTCCCAGGGCGAGAAGTGGCCTAAATATTTGTCATTGACTGTTAGCTAGATAAGTGTCGGGTTATATTCCAGTTGTGCGTGGTTTAAAATTATCTGAAGATGTTTAAAAACCGCACATACACAACACTCGCTCACATCTACTTTCAGTTGCTGTCTGGGTAGTGCCTGCTCCGTTGCGAAGTTATTACAGGACGCAGTTCGTAATCCCGCATACCGCGCTCGAAACACAGCTGCGGGCGATTTGGTAGCAGACCACCTTGCGTTGGGTTTTTTATAAAATAGTATGTGTGCCGGTCATTCAGAAAGGAATGGCAAACTACTGAACGTAAACTTGCCAAAGAGATCACAAGCAGCCACAAACTGCTGGCATTGATTGCGACGTCCTGTAAAAGATATGCAACTAACTACTTTACCTAGTACGCCTAACAGCTAGACTTCTCTGATAGATACGGAACGTAAAAGGTCCCGTGTGCACGATGCGAACATTATAAATCACTCGGCAATTGGTCAGCGTTAAGTATATGCCTGAACAAACCTCTTCCTTCACAGAACTCCAGATAGGACACTTATCCAGAACTCAACAACAACAACAACAACTACTACTATTACTACCACTACTACTACTGCTACTGCTACTACTACTACTACTACTACTATTACTACTACTACTACTACTACTACTACTACTACTACTACTACTACTACTGCTGCTGCTGCTGCTGCTGCTACTACTACTACTACTACTACTACTACTATTACTACTGCTGCTGCTACAACAACAACAACAACAACAACAACTACTACTACAGCTGCTGCTACGTCTCTACTACTACTAGTACTACTACTACTACTACTACTACTACTACTACTACTACTACTACTACTACTACTACTACTACTACTACTACTACTACTACTACCACCACCACCATCACCACCACCATCACTACTATTACTTCTATTACAACTACTACTACAACTACTACTACTGCCACCACCACACCACCACCACCACTACTACTACCGCTACTGCTATCACTACTGCTACCACCACCACCACCACCACTACTACTACTACTACTACTACTACTACTACTACCGCTACTACTACTATACTACTACTACTACTACTACTACTACTACTACTACTACTACTACTACTACTACTACTACTACTACTAATACTAATACTACAACCACCGCTACGTCTACTACTACTAGTGCTACTACTTACTAATACTGCTGCTAGCTACTTCAATTACTGCTGCTGCTACTCTTGCTACTCCTACCAACATCATCTGATTCTACTGTTGCTGCTACTAGTACTACTGCTACTACTGCTGATATATTTCTTTCGCTACAACTGCCAACTTCTCTTGCCGCTGTTGCTGCTACCACAAGCAACACCACATTCTCTCCGATAAATGCAGAAGAAAAGAAATAGAAGCTTATCTTCTACCTTCTAATCCTGTCTAGGTATTTTTATAACACGTTGTTCGTTTGACACGCCTGTACAAACCACACAAATAAAAGATCATGACACAATAGCACCTCACTAGATAAATAATGCTCACAATACAAACACTAGTGCTAAACTCAAACAAAACAGACAAGGCTACACCGTGTTTAAACAAGTGCACTGAAACCCACAAATGAAACGTAATGTATACAGTTAAAAAAGACAGGGAAGATATCAAAGCTAACATTTTTATACTCTGTTGTCTCAGATTGTATTCCCACTTCACGATGTCTGCCGGATGCGTTGTGTGTATCCAGCCGTGCGTTGTATAATATGTTTGTACTCAGGTCTGTTATCTTGTATTCCCACTTCAGTGCTACTTGTCTGTTGCATCGAGTGTATCGAGGCGTTTACTGTATTGCTGTATCTACTGCAGCAATCTCCACGGCGTTTTTAGAATAAGAAATTCATCCACGGTATTGATTTACACTCATGGAAGTAGAAGAAGTACAGTTTAAAGAAACATTAGATAATATAGACAATGCAGTGCTACATAGAAATTATACTTTTGTATGGATGTGAAACGTGGACAATAAGCAGACACAATCTAATGGCTGTGGACATGTGGTTTCTGAGAAACATTCAAAGAACGCCATGGACAGACAGAAAAGCCAGTGAGCAAGTCCTATGAGACGTAAATAAAATCCTTTAACTGACTAGAGAAATTCGACACATGCAGGAAAAAAAAATTGGGGCACATTATGAGAAGAAATAAATTAGAGAACTTTGTGATTGTGGGGAAGAGTACAAGGGGAAGGCGGAGACGTAAATACCTGGATTGCTTAGCCACGTTGCATAGACGAAACAAGAACACAGAGTTGATCCACGACTCTGGTGATCGTGTGAGATGGCGAAGCATGACCGCCCACGCTTATCGGCATGGCACATGATGATCATGAGACAATATAGCCAGGTCTTCGTTCGTTATGACTGAGCTACCGTATGACAGTCGACGGTACTACCTGCTTTTTGTTAGCGCCGAATGTTGAGCAGCGCTGATCAAACTCGACGCACCACATTGTGCCAAGGCTTCGGGCGGAGGAGCGCAGCTGCAAGGATACAAGCCTTACCCTAGTGCACGTGTAGTGGCCAGCTGGTCATGTGTTTGAGTCTCTATCTCAGGGGAAGTCCCGGAGAAGTGACCCTCTGGTCGTGTGTTGGAATCCCTATCCTAGGGGAGTCCCGGGGAAGTGGCCAGCTGGTCGTTTGTTGGAATCCCTGTCCCAGGGAAGTTGCCAGCTGGTCATTTGTTTGATTCTCTATCCTAGGTGAGTCGCGAGGAAGGTGACCTTCTGGTCGTGTGTTGGAGTCCCTGTGTTAGGGGAGTCACGAGGAAGTTGCCGGCTGATCGTATGTCCCTATCCTGAGGAAGTCGCGGGGGAAGTGGTCCATCTGGTCGTATGTTGGAGTCCATATCCTAGAGGAGTCGCTGGGAAGTGACCAGCTGGTCCTATGTTGGAGTCCCTATCTTAGAGGTGTCGCGGGGAAGTGACCAGCGGGTGGTATGTTGGAGTCCCTATCCTAGAGGTGTCGCGGGGAAGTTACCAGCTGGTGGTATGTTGGAGTCCCTATACTAGAGGAGCCGCTGGGAAGTGACCAGCTGGTCGTATGTTGGAGTCCATATCCTAGAGAAGTCGCTGGGAAGTGACCAGCTGGTCCTATGTTGGAGTCCCTATCCTAGATGAGTAGTGGGGAAGTGGCCCTCTGGTCGTATGTTGGAGTCCATATCCTTGAGGAGTCGCTGGGAAGTGACCAGCTGGTCCTATGTTGGAGTCCCTATCCTAGATGAGTAGTGGGGAAGTGACCAGCTGGTCCTATGTTGGAATCCCTATCCTAGAGGTGTCGCGGGGAAGTGACCAGCTGGTGGTATGTTGGAGTCCCTATCCTAGAGGAGTCGCTGGGAAGTGACCAGCTGGTGGTATGTTGGTGTCCATATCCTAGAGGTGTCTCGGGGAAGTTACCAGTTTGTGGTATGTTGGAGTCCCTATCCTAGAGGTGTCGCGGGGAAGTGACCAACTGGTCGTATATTGGAGTCCCTATGTTAGGGGAGTCGCGGGGAAGTGACCAGCTGGTCGTATTTTGGAGTCCCTATACTAGAGGAGTCGCAGGGAAGTGACCAGCTGGTCGTATGTTGGAATCCCTATACTAGAGGAGTCGCGGGGAAGTGACCAGCACTCTTTCATATTGGCCAGCTGGTCGTATTTTGGAGTCTCTATCAAGACCGAGTTTTAAATAAAAACAAAACCTGACCGCTTTAGTTGACCCAGTCTACAACGGGCACCAGAAAATATCTGGGAAGTAAGGATTATAATATATATATATATATTATAATATTATAATATGACCACGCATGTAAAATCTGATCTTTTTCTAATATGATTTTGCCATCTTTGGTTTTTAGGCAACCCGTTGATGTGTGTGTTCTTTTGTTAGTGATATCATTAATTTTTTTGTGCTTTAATTTGGTATTCTGAGTTGGTTTTCAATTTCCTTGCAGTTTTCCTCAAGCCATGTTTCTTTTGCCTCTTTGCATAGCTTCCTAATTTTCCTGTGAATTTCTTCATATTTGTCCATGGTTATTTTTTTTATTTCTTCTTATTTCCGTGAGTTTTAAGATGTCTTCCGTCATCCATTTCTTGCGTCCTATTATCTTTATTTTTGGAATGGTTGTTTCTGCAGCTTGGTTGACTGAGTTCTTTAATATTTCCCATTGGTCACTGACGTCTTGTAATAATATGTCCATATCGGACAATGCATCGAATCTATTCTTTTCCTCTACGTTGAACTTATCTTTTATTTCCTCTCTACAGTGCCTGTAGATCAAATTTTGTGTTTCTTGGTGAATATTTGATTTTCTTAAATTTTATATGTAAATTGCTTAAGATTAATCTATGGTCGCTGTAGCAATCTGCTCTTGGTATAGTTTTTGCGTCTTTTAAGGCATTTCCAAATCTTCTGTTGGTGAGAATGTAATTCTGATCTTATGATCAGGACTCCTCCATGGCCATAATCTCCTTGGGTGCTATGATACCAGGTGTTTCCAATAATCAAATCATGCTCTGTTGCACACTGTACAACCTCTTTCATTTTGTTCCCCTAGTTCATACTTGCCTACTATGCATCCGTCCTGTTGATTTCCAACTTTGGCATTCAAGTCACCCATTACGATATTTACTTTAGAACTCTCGCATTTCTTGAAGGCTTTCTCTAAATCATTATAAAATTCATCAATGCTGTCATCACTACTGTCTGCTGTTGGTGCGTAAACTTGTATGACGTTCACATCAAAAGGTCTTCCACTCAAATTCACCACTAACACCCTGTTTGATACAATCCAATATCCTGTGATCGATTTTGATCTCTCTGTATCCATTATAATTGCTACTCCTCGCTGTTGTTTCTCTCCACCAGAATAGATTATTGTATATTCCTCAGATCAGAGGTTCCCAAACAACGGCCCGCGGGCCATTTGTGGCCCGCCAGCTGTCAGAAAGTGGCACGCAAGGCCTTGTCATTTAACAGAATATATTTTAATAATTTTAAAAATGCACTCGGAGCGCCCAGTCAGTGTGCGAAAATTTACTCTGCTCGTGGTTGTTATGCTAAGATATTATCGAATGCGCTTGTTCAGTTCGCAACGACACGTTATTAAGTTCCCATATCCCAGCCTTGTCGACCAATCAGAGTGCACAAGGCTCCATGTTGCCGTCTGTTACAACTGGTTAGCATAGTCGATAGTATTGTGTTGAAAATAGATTTGTTTCAAATACAAATGTACCGTTAAAGCCTATAAACATGATATGAGAAATCTAAAATAAAAAAATGGTACGAGGCGAAAATGTGAAGACATTGCTTGTCGTTTGGCCATGCAAGTAGGTTACCAATTGACAATATACCATAACAAGAACAAGCAATGATGTACGGACCTGATAGAAGCCGAGGAAGAGGCCGAACACGTAAAAAATGGACGCAGGGAATTACAGTCCATGGAAATATCGATACATGAAACCCAAAAGGATGCACTCTCTCACTGTTTATACTTCACCTCGACACCGCAAGGTACAAGAGGAACATGAAGAGATGAGATTATGAGTTGCTTGTCGTAAATCCAACGAATATTGGACGCATACATTTATGTTTATCCCTAGCGGTAAAAAAGTTTGCTTAATCTGCGGATTTTGTGTTTCTGTTACAAAAAACATTTAATCTGGAACGACACTTCACGACCACACAGTAAGACATAAATGCTCAATACCCGATCAATTCATTTCTCTGACCGGGCAGCAGTCATTTTTCACCAATGCTAACGAACAGAGCAAGAGTGCTGTTGTTGCGTCGTACGAAGTAGCTCTTCTGTTGTCTCGCAAAACGAAGCCGTTCACCGATGCAGAAGGTATAATCAAGCCATTCCTTAAATTTGCTGCTAGAATGCTTGACAACAAAAAGTGTGAAAAAAAAATTTGATCAGATTCCTTTGTCTAATAATACCAGGCGAGTTGAAGAATTGGCCAACGATGTTCATCGTCAAGTAGCGGCACATATCAAAAATTGTTTCATTGGCACTGGATGAATCCACTGACATTTCTGACACAGCTCAGGTCGCAGTTTTCGTTCGAGCAATAAACGATAATTTTGAAGTCATTGAGAACTTCTAGGACTTGAATCGATGCACGAAACTACCAAAGGGACTGATCTGTTTGGAACTCTGAAGTTGTGTATAGAGAATAGCAACATAGAATGGACCAAAATGGACAGTGTATTCAACAACGGTGCTCCGGCTTTGACGGGTAAAAAGTCTGGATGTCTAGCGTTATTGGAACAGTTTCCTTACCGCACTATATTAAAATAACATTTTATCATTCACCAAGAAGCTCTGTGTGGAAAGACATTAAATCTGAAACATGTCATGGATGTTGTTCTGAGATGTGTTAACAGAATTCGAAGTAAGGCGCTGAACAGACATGAGTTCAGACAGTTTCTATCAGACCTGAACGAGGAATACGGTGAGCTACTCTTACACCGTGATGTTAGGTGGCTATCTAAAGGGAAAGTTCTGTCACGTTCCTGCGCACTGAAATATAGTGTCTATCTGTTTCTGTTTGAAATAAATGAATTGCCTACAGAAAAGAATGTCTGCTGAGCGATGACTGGCTTAATGACCTGGCACTTTTGGTGGACATCACGTCTCATTTAAACTCTTTAAATGCGAGGATCCAGGAAAAAAATCAAACTATTCACAAATTTGTGCGATGACATTTCTTCATTTAAAATGAGACTACGACAGTTTATCGGACAACTGACTGAAGGGGCTTTAGAGGCGTTTCCAAGTCTGAAGACGCTTGTGGTGGAAAAGTAATGTGACTTGTTGCAGTACAAAGTAAAAGTTAAAAGTCTTCTGGATATCTATCAGTCGAGATTTAAAAAGTTCACAATATAGGAGGATAATGTTGCCCTCTTCATAAATCCGTTCGTAATTCCTGACGCCAAGCTCTGTCAATTACATCAAAACCTTCAGCACGAAGTAATTGCTTTGAAATGCAATTCTTCAATGGGATGTAATTTTCTGGAGCTGCCTGCTTCACCTTCAGCTGATCATATTATTATATTCTGGCGACTATTGCCTGTCGAACAATTTGAACACTTGCGTTCATTCGCCCAAAGATACATTTGTCGTTTTGGTTCGACTTACAGATGCGAGCAGTCATTTTCCGCATTGATCGTTATAATAAGCTGCGCTTATGACTTTGGGCACGATAGATGTGTGCCCAGACATTGATAAACTGGCATCTGAACTTAAGTAACTAGTTATGAAGAACAGTTACAATTGTAAATTAATTGCATTAATAGCTATTGTCGAAATGATTTAAAATTTATTGTTTTGATCTTAAACCAAAAAATGACCGTAGTGTAGTACTGACACTGACTGCCTTTAAAGTTTTAGACTTTTGTTGACGAAAGTCAAGAAAGGTAAGAATGATATTGCACGACTTTTATAATTTTATAACGTTGTGGCCCGCTTAACTACCGAAAATAGTAGATATGACCCTCCGCTTGAAAAGCTTGGGAACCACTGCCTCAGATGTTATAATGTCCATTCCTGTCCATCTGGTCTCACATATACCCAACAGGTTAATATTTAATCTTCTTCATTTCAGTTTAATGTTATCAAATTTTCCATCCTCACTCATAGTTCTTACATTCCAAGTCCCTACTTTCAATGTTGATACTCTTTTGCGCTCAGTCGCATGCTGTTTGTCAATCACGAATGATGATGACCATTCGTTTCATCCAGTGGGGTTGAAAGTATGGAGCCGTGAGTTCTAAGATGGCTGATAAGGCCTATTTTGGCTCGAAATGTTCTGTGACAATGTGGGCAAGGAATGCTTGACGTTCCAGGAGGAGGATCTCCTGCAGTGGTTTTTCTGTCCAGCCTTTTCTTCACAGCTCTTGCAGTCCTGGTTGCTTCACAAGTGACTGCACCCTTATGTAATGATGTATGCCATGAATTACGGTCTTTAGCAGCAGTCTCCCAGGTGTCAAGATGAATTCCAGAAGCTTTAATTTTCAGCTTTAATTTTTTCGTTTCCTTTTGGCCGCCTTGGGAGCATTTACCACAACGCAGCTCACCGTAAAAAATTTGTTTAGGGAGCCTGTGATCTGGCATATGAGTTAAGTGACCAGCCCAGCAAATCTGATTCTTCATCAGTAGAGTGTGGATACTGGGCATAGACGCTCTTTCTAGGACTTCAGTGTCTGGGATCTTGTCTTGCCATTTAATCTCCAATAGCTTCCTAAGGCAGGCTGTGGAAGTGGTTTAATTTCTTAGCGTGTCTCTGATAAACAGTCCATGTTTTACAAGCATATAGCAGTGCAGATAATATAACTGCCGTGTAGACTTTCAGCTTTGTTTGCAGGCTTATTCCATTTCTGTCCCATACATTCTTGTACAGTCTGCCAAAGACCGCGCTGACCTTGGAGATTCTTGCATTCACTTGTGACACAGTGCTGCCAAGATAGGTGAATTTGTCCACAACACTTAGTCTATGACCATTCACTTTGATATTCGGCACGGTATGATTATTCCCTGGAGCTGGCTGGTACATAACTACAATATTCTCCAAGTTGATATTGAGCCAAAAGTTGGCACAAGCATATGAGAAAGCTGAAACATTGTGTTGCATGTTTGCCTATCAGTTGGCATATAGAGCGCAATCATCAGCAAATATGAGCTCTCTGACTGTGCCGCTATTAGTTTGGGTTTTAACTTTCAGCCATCTGAGATTGAACGAACAACTTTCCATCCATGCGGTAGTTGTCAAGGGAATATGGTTAGCTCTTTTAGCTTTACCTGTTTTCACTTTGTATGTCGACCGCAGTATAGGGTATCCACCTACCGCGGCTAGCAGGTTAGGTAATGATGGGGCAGACAATGTTTAGGGCACCTTTTCTAGCTCTTCCTCATGCTATGGAGGTGAGCAGTGCTTTCCTATAGAGGGTTTTTCAGTCGGTCAGGGGGCTGCCGACATTGCTGCGCCGGTCAGTAGAAGACGAATATGGCCTGAGCCGCCTGTGTGCAAGTCTGCGACTATGGCTATCAGCGTACCCACGCCAGCCGCTTCCCCGCTCGCCATCGCCACAGGGTTTGAAAGTGATATATGAAGTTGGATAAGAATGACTTGCGCGATAAATTGGATTAAAGGTAGGAAGAGTTGCGCAATTCGTCGACCTCACTCTCTCACCTGAGTCCATCTGAGTCCAGTGGCAAGACAAGTCAAGACGATTGGATACGAATACAGGTGCAGTGGATGAGCCTGGGCGCTCTACGTGCCTTGTTCCCATTACGTTCCACAAAGCTTTGCATGTAAACGCCGTCTTGAATCAACAATGATTTCTTCCGCGCAGTCTGCCGAATCATGTCTTCACATGCTGGTTAAGCACACCCTAGTTTACCGATTGGTTTGACACCAAATCGGCTACCCACGCCTGGTTTTAGCCAGCCTGTCACAGCTGTTATCCCGGGGTGGCCACTGTCGCATGCTGACAGCTACTAGGAGCTACAGGCGTGAGCTGGATGTCAGGCTTGGAACAGTAGGGGATGGTCCCTTGAAAAGAGCGTGACAGACATCCTTGCCAAAGGTAACACCAATGCCTGACAGCCCATACACCCACCACCCCCCCCCCCCGACCCCCAAAGACACCCCATAGACACCCACAACTGGCCCTGCATCGGGACATGCTTGGTCTTGTGTTTGTCAATCGTTATAATCATGGCTCATGCACGTACCAACACAGTGTAGAAGGCTTCCCGTGTAATTATTGAGAAATATATAACCAAACTGACCAGCTACTTCCGCACAAGTTAGCGTGTTTGTTAAGAGATCGCAATTATCCCTAGCAGGAAGCTAAGGAATACAATTGCTCGATTTGTTACTCATCTGATGAAGAGGGTTCAGAAGGGACCAGTGAGGAATATTTCTATTAAACTTCCGGAGGAAGAGAGGGAGAGAAGAGATAACTATGTGCCGGAGATTTCTGCTCTTGAAATGGACATTATTGAAATTGACCCAGATAAAGTGATGTTGAAGTCACTGGACTTTGACAAGCTTCCGTTGAGCTGAGCTATGAACCGACATCACTGCACTCATGACATTTCCATACGCGCTCCGTTCCCTCTTTCAACAGCCAACGTAGAGTCACACTATACTAATCGCTCCCTTCGCTATCTGATTGAAAGTTCTCCTCGTCTTCCCTCTCAGTTTTGATATTCTACTAGAACCTATAACGATCCCCCGAAATATTATTCTTTCCACATACGGGTTCACAATCTATTTCCCCGCCTTCTGCACCTGGCCCCACAGGCGCACGACCACATCTCCCTTGTTCATAGCCAGTCTGCCACATAATAGGTGCACTCCATGCCAGCCTATCTATTCATTCCCCCCGCACTCCCGCAAGACCAGGACAACAAATGCGTACAGTTCTCACAATTTGTAACCTCTGAAGAGGGGATAGCCATTCCACATGAAACGTTCCTTTCTCCGCCTTACTTAGCACACTCTTTGAGTCCGTATTGTATGCAATATGTGTTGCAGTGGTAAGTTTGAGAACATAAGATCAGGCATGAAACACAGAAATTCATACTTTGATTAATAAACTTATCAAATGTTAAATACATGCAGCACTTCTCGATGATGATGTGTAGTTGCAGTTTTCGGAAACTCCTTCCTTCATTTCGGCCGGTGAGGGTTGTTCGCACGCACCTTCGATCTGCAGCTGCCTCTATTTATAACAACCCTACCATTTCCACTGGGAACCTCCTAGGACATATTTCTCATATCGATTATTTATTTCACTTTGTTAAATGTGGGTTTTCTAGTCAGCGCTGGCTGGCCGGCCCTTCATTCAGTCTCGCTTGGGGTGGTCTGTCTGTTTCGTTCTTCACTTGTATTTTGCAGTCAGTGTGGAGAAAGTGTTCTGTCGTGCTGATGTTTCTTGGATGTGTTTGTTGTTTATTTCTGTGTGGAGGCGAGGTAATTTGCTTAGTGTGAGTAATGTGTATTGCTGTTTATAACATGGACGGGGGCTGGGAGTGGTAGGTTGATTGAGAGGTTTGGTAGATGGACGTAGAGATTGATAGTTGGTAGGTTGGTGAGGACGTAGATAGATTGATAGGTAGCTAATTAGGTAATTAGACAGATAAGTAGATGGTAGTCAGACAGGTAGAGACAAGCAGGCACACAGACAGAGACAGGTAGATAGACAGAGACAAGCAGACAGAGACCGGTAGACAGACAGGGACAGACAGACAGACTGACAGACAGACACAGACAGACAGACGGAGATAGGTAGACAGACAGAGACAGGCAGACAGACATTGACGACATGCAGACAGAAAGAGACAGACATACCGACAGACAAACAAAGAGACAGACAGACATAGACGAACAGACTGGCAGAGACAAACAGGCAGGCAGACAGAGACAGATAGAAAGACAGACAGGCAAGGCGACGGGAGAGATTGCATAGATGGTATGTGTAGGTAGTTCAACACGGGCGAGTAGGTAAGTATGTTGGTATGTCAGACGGTGACTGAATCGGTTATAAATACGTGGATATATGAATGACGGATGAATATTATTTTTAGGTATATAGATTAGATGGACAAGCAGATGAACGTTGACCGAAATAAATAGACAGATGATAAGTTGGGCGAGACAGACAGACCTAAAGATAATTTGGACGGAATGTTAAATATGCAGAAAAACAAGTGGGTAAATATGTTAG
The DNA here is from genome assembly GCA_014155875.1 of Cepaea nemoralis. NCBI lineage: Eukaryota > Metazoa > Mollusca > Gastropoda > Stylommatophora > Helicidae > Cepaea > Cepaea nemoralis. The sequence goes on along the minus strand of JACEFZ010016169.1, from coordinate 65,343 downwards.
ATAAGTAGCTTGAGCTTGGGACATACAGACATTAGATTAGTTACCAATATGCAAGGCTGTATTTATAGACAGACAAGAAAAAAAGGCGCTTAAAAGTCGACAGGGTCGACTTCATTGCACCGGGTTTTATCCCATATGGCTCAGTCTCTTTCCGCAGCCCGGAAACCGTCGCACGAAGCACAAACTGCGCAGCTTAGCGACGACCCACAGGAGTCTCCAAAAATACACTTGTGAACCAAAGGACGCAACCCGGAATCGAATCGACAACTTTCTGAGCTCGAGACATACGGCTTGACTACTTCGCCACGGAGACTCCTAAGACAGACAAGGACACACAGAAGTAGGAAGACGACTTGAACGGGTGTTGGAGTTAGCACAAGATCAGCTTATAATGTTTGTGACCTTCACAAGATATGTACCAAGGTACAAGCATATCTGTTGAGCTTGGCGTGTCCTGTTGTATTATCTTGTAGTTTACGGTATACAACGTGCATAAGCATGCATTCCTACAGGGAAATACTGTACCAATAGCGTGCAGTAGCATGCCAGAGCAGCTGAGACATTTTACACCAATACATACGGGAAGAAGCATGGGCAGGGCCATTATACTTAATGCAATTACTGGCGAGACTGTTACACTAGCCTGACTGCATAAAGTAGAGGTGAATCCTGGTCAGACACTCAGTTCCGGCTTCAAGGAAAAGAGAGGAGATACCATAACCACATTTCATATGGGGACAATCCATCCATTATGTGCCACGCCAATAAGCGTCGGCGGTCATGTTTTGCCACCTCAGTCGATCACCAGAGGCGTGGATCAGCTCCGTGTTTCTGTCTCGACCATGCCATGTGACCAAGCCATCCAGGTATTCACTTCTCGGTCTTCCCCTTGGTCTGTTCCCTTCGATCTTGCCAGTTGTCACCACGTTCTCCACGTCATTTCTTCTCATAACATGCCCAAAGAATTTTGACTGTCTGCATCTAATGTCTCTAATCAGTTTACGATCTTCATTTGTTTCTTGTAGGACTTCAGTGGTTTTTCTGTCTCTCCATGGTATTCTTTGCATTTTCCTTAGAAACCACATTTCCACAGCCATCAGATGTTTTTTCAGCTTGTCTGCTCTTTGTCCATGCTTCACATCCATACAAAAGTACCGGTTCTTCTTCTTCTTCGATTGCGTTGTGCCTGTTTACAGCAGAGCTGCGTTCTTGCGCCGTTAGGCCGACACATCCGACTTCTGCGGGCATTTGTTGACCGGGTTAACCTTCCCGAGGGTTTCTTAGGACGTTTGGCTCTCACTGTTGTGGTGTTATCTTCCATCCTAGCTGGCCCATATAGAACAGCCAAAGACATCCTGGTCAGCCCTCAAGGGAAGGCAGGGGCAGACCATGGGTATTCCCCGCCATCCAAGGAGGCTTCCATACTTGCAGAGCCAACACACAGCGCTCTGGTACTGGGCTCACCCAAGGAATCGTCACGTCCTGCACATGGCTGCTTAGCCTCACTTCCGTATATTGGGCCATCCGTTCACCATAGGCTGTTCTTCCGGAAACTATAAGAATGCAGTGTGCAGATGACATCCACACAGTGAGCTTTCGATTCGGACTTTCCGCACAATGGATTTGCTATCCGAGCAATATTCCATTTCGTGCCACTAGGACACTTTTTCCACCTTTTTTGAAAGCCCACACAGTGAGCTTTTGATTCGGACATTCCACATAATGGATTTGCTATCCAAGCAATATTCCATTTCATGCCACTAGGACACTTTTCCACCTTTTATGAAGCTCACACAGTGAGCTTTTGATTCGGACTTTCCACGTAATGGATTTGCTATCCGAGCAATATTCCATTTCATGCCTCTGGGAGGCTTTTGTAACCGACATACCTGTGGTATGAAGTGTGGCAGTCTGAATACTTCTTCATACACCTTTAAATGTCAACCTGTATGTAGTTAAAGTAAGCTGCGGTCAACTTGAGCTTGTTGATATCTCCATAGAGCTTGTCCTCAAATGAAGCAGGTGTGGGCCAAAATATCTTTCTCTGTTCTGCATATATTGGGCTATCCTGAAGCAAATGTTTTGCTGTCACTTTACCAGTTCCACAATTACATTCATCGGTATCTCCTATCTTTAGTTTATTGAACAAGTGGTATTTCAGCCTGTTATGTCGTACCGGTTCTATGTAGCACTTCAACACTATTTTTCTCATTTCAATTGATATCTTTTTATTTTACACTCATATTTTTATTTTTTACACTCATATGGGTACAGTAAGTAGAAATACTATAGGATGGCTGCTGCGTCGGAGGACTGAGCGCGCATGGGGATGTCCAGTGTGCAGTGGACATAACATAACATAGCATAACATAACATAACATAACATAACATAGCATAACATAACATAACATAACATTATATAGCAATTTAAATTGCCGATAGGCACATTTAGAGTCTCAAATATTAGTCTGTCATTACCTGATAAAATTGTGAGACAATTGGATCTATTACTGAAAATTCATTCATTCATTCATTCATTCATTCATTCATTCATTCATTCATTCATTCATTCATTCATTCATTCATTCATTCATTCATTCATTCATTCAATAACATGCCCATTGCAGAACCTCACTCTCATAACAACCTTCCGGAAAACGTCTAGGTCATAAGGAAGGTGGCAGCTTCATAAGCAAGATGTCCCGCGTCCGATACACCCATCAGGATATCATCTGCCACATCCTGCACCCAACTTCTCTTTGGCTTTCCTCAATTTAAATTGTTCAATTTTCTTTGTTTTATCCAACCTTCTTCAATACAATGATCTTGTCGCATAGATGAATTTGTTCTACTACTGAAAACACTCAAGGGTAATTCTCCAAGCTCAAGTGATCGAGAAACAAGTCCACGAGACAAGCACTGATGTTTGGGCTCAGACTGATGCTGGGATGTAAAGAGTTGATGAGAACAGACGTTTGTGTGTGTGTGAGGGGGAGGGGTGGGGGTGGGGGGTGGGAGCATTACTGTACCACTTCAATGCCTGTCTTCTTACTGATGAACCTGATGATGGTGACGATAAGGCACCATGGAGTGATATGATCGGACAACAGCAGTCTCATTCTTCAGACTGCCTAATCTCACGGCGATGACATCGGGAGACCCTGGAATGAAACGATCAGATGACTGCATTACAAGCTTTGGATCCCCGTGGCGAAGTGCTCCGAAGGTTATGTTGTGAGTTCAATTCCAGCCTGCATCGTTCTGTTCACGCGTGCAATTTTCTTGGGGTCGTCGCTGGGGCTAAGGAGTTCGTGCGCTGTGCGACGCTTTCAGCGTGTCGCCTTGCGGAAAAGAAACCGAGCTATATACGATAGCACCCGGTGCAATGAAGTCGATCATCTTGCCTTGACAACCGTTTGTTTGTAAATACGAGTCTTTGGACTGATCAACCTGATGATTATTGTTATGATGACGACGAGGTAGTTATTGTAATGGTGATAGCAGTGTTGATGCTAAGGATGACGATGACGATTGTGATGCTTATGATGATAATGCTGATGATGGTGCCGACAACGATGATTATGATGATGATGACAATGATGATGGTATGTTGATAATTATGTAACTTTACAAAGTAGTTTCCACGCCAAGCCAGTATTTCATGGGCGGACCCCAGCTTAGAAATGATTCATCTCTACCGCATATAACTCGACCGTCGATCTGGTAAACTAAAGATCGAACACTTTTTGGACTATATCTGAGAGTAAACGACAGAAAAGAAGGAAACTTTCCACCCGTTGTAACAGCGTAGGTAGTGAAGTTGCACATGATAATTCTTGGCTTTTGTTAAATAGAGCAAAGATAGACGTGTCATGTTGAATGTACAGATAGTGACAATGATGACACGGGCAGACTTGTGATTGACATATCAGAGGTGACATTGGGAGGATAAGCGCATAGCGAAGACCTGTTGCATGTAAATACACCAACATAAAAATACACGTATTTCGTTATAAAGAGTAAATAGTGACGCCAAGGGCGTTTGTGGTAGGTGGTTGGAGATGGAGTTGCCTTTGTGGCAGGCGGCTGGATAATGGTTTGTTTTTGTGGCAGGTGGTTGGAGATTGAGTTGTTTTTGTGGCAGGTGGTTGGAAATTGAGTTGTTTTTGTGGCAGATGGTTACAGATTGAGTTGCTTTTGTGGCAGTTGGTTAGAGATGGAGTTGCTTTTGTGGCAGGTGGATAGAGATGGAGTTGCTGTTGTAGCAGGTGGTTAAAGATGGAGTTGCTTTTGTGGCAGGTGGTTAGAGATGGAGTTGCTTTTGTGGTAGGTGGTTGGAGATGGAGTTTCTTTTGTGGCAGGTGGTTAGAGATGAAGTTGCTGTTGTAGCAGGTGGTTATAGATGGAGTTGTTTTTGTGGCAAGTGGTTGGATATTGAGTTGCTTTTGTGCAGGTGGTTGGATACTGAGTTGCTGTTGTAGCAGGTGGTTAGAGATGGAGTTGCTGTTGTAGCAGGTGGTTAGAGATGGAGTTGTTTTTGTGGCAGGTGGTTAGAGATGAAGTTGCTTTTGTGGCAGGTGGTTGGAGATGGCGTTTCTTTTGTGGCAGGTGGTTAAAGATGGAGTTGTTTATGAAAATGAAACATGAAAGCAAGAATCAACAATTGGGACATTCGCACCCGTGCTCTCTCTCTCTCTCTCTCTCTCTCTCTCTCTCTCTCTCTCTCTCTCTCTCTCTCTCTCTCCTCTCTCTCTCTCTTCCTCTCTCTCTCCTCTCTCCTCTCTCTCTCTCTCTCTCTCTCTCTCTCTCTCTCTCTCTCTCTCCCAGAGAGCCTTCACCACACCATCCTAGCGATAATCTAGCTCAGGGGTGGGCAAACTTTTCGTGCGGAGGGCCGCATTTACAAATGTAAAGCTATTGGCGGGCCGCATATATATATATATATATATATATATATATATATATATATATATATATATATATATATATATATATATATATATATATATATATATATATATATATTCATTCATTCATTCATTCATTCAGTAGCATGTCCTTTGCAGAACCTCGCTTCCATAACAACCTTCCGGAAAACCTCTCGATCATGAGCAAGATGTCCCGCGTCTGATACACCCATCTGGAGATCATCCGCCACATCCTGCACCCATCTTCTCAGCGGCTGGCCGAGTGGTTAAAACGCCGGACTCTCATTCGGGAGACCCGGGTTCGATCCCCGGTAAGGTGTGGGATTTTTTTCTGTCGGGGGCAAAAAGAAAACCCTAACCTGTACAGTTCGCGGCGACTGCACTAGCCAGGCGGCCTTTATTCCTCAGGCTCAAAGACCCCTCTGCCATACACCGCAAGGTACTATATTGACAGTAAATGACAGTTTATATATATATATATATATATATATATATATATATATATATATATATATATATATATATATATATATATATATATATATATATCCATTTTTTTACAGCAACCTATCACAATAAGTAATTATTAATTATTTATAGGTTATTAAGCAGTATAAATAACTAATTATTGCAATTTTATTTTACTTATACACTTATACATTATGTTTGACAAACTTTTACTAATTTGTTAACAAGATTTTACAACTTGTTATTATAACAAATATTATTTATTATCTATCAATGGCTTTAATTTAGACACACAGCGACTACATTGTCACTACAGTTGTTGATTTCTAATGAGATGTATATAGCTGCTTGCAATTGTTGACAATATTCTTGAAATCTGGAGCAAGTTTACTTGTTGAAATTCGCATGACCGCATGCAAGTTGCAGTCCGACAATAAATACCTATTCTTAGATTTGTTGATCTTCAAGCAAGAGAATGCTTGTTCGCAAATGTATGTTGATCCAAACAATGATAAAAGTTTAGCTGCAAAGTTTTTCAAGTTGGGAAATGATTCTTGTGATAAAGATCCATAGAAATCCAGCAAACCATCTGTCTTGAATTTCTCTTTCAGGTCATGATCTGCTTGTAAGTCAAGCAGCTCCAACTATATGTCCTCTGTGGCTGTATCAGCTTCTGCACTAAAAGGTGAACTGAGAATATTGAACTATGGTTCTAATTTCTTGAAATCTTGGAATCTCCATCCAAATTCTTCAATCAATGCATCTAATTGGGCTTTGTATTTTTCAGTCATTTCACCAGAAATGGTTTCTTGTTTCAGCAAAGGGAAGTGGCAAAATCTTTTTTCACTTGCTTGTCTGGAGAACAGTGAGAATTTTGCCTGAAATGATTTTACATATACATACAATTCATGTGCAAACACACCATTGCCCTGAAGTTTGACATTCAGTTCATTTAACTTTTCCATAATTTCAATGGCAAACATAAAGTCTAACTGCCACTCTTTATTGACAATGTTAGTATTAAAGTCACATGCAATGCCCTTCATCTCTAGGAACATCACTATTTCTTCTCTGAGTTCCCACACTCGCCTCAACACCTTGCCGAGACTCAGCCATCGAACATTGGTGTGGTTCAGGACATCGGAATGTTCAGTTTCCAAATCGTCAAGTAATGACTTGAACTGTCTGTGATTAAGTCCTCTTGATCTGATGAGGTTGATGACACTGACAACTGGGTCAATAACATGCTTGATATTCAAAACAGTTTTACACAGACTTTCTTGATGAATCACACAGTGAAGTGGTAATAATGTGTGGTCTGGATATTCTGCTTTAATCTTATCACTTATCAACTTTACCAGACCTACATTTTTTCCAGTCAAAGCACGAGCTCCGTCAGTTGTAACACTTGCCATCTTGTTCCAAACCAACCCAGTTCTTTCAATACAGTTAGTAACAGCATTGAATATATCATGGCCTGTGGAAGTGTCTTTGAGTGACTCAACACTCAGTAACTCTTCAGTGAGTTTGAAAGAAGTGTTTATTCCACGTATAAATATCAATAATTGGGCAGTATCATGTACATCGGTGCTCTCATCCAATGCAAGAGAGTACACAAACATTTTTTACTTGCATCTTGAAGTTTATGCATCAAATTGTCACTTATCTTGTCAACACGTCTGACCACAGTTCTTCTTGATAAAGTAATGTTCTCAAATCTGTTGTTGTTGTGTTTTTTTGGTTCTGGACAAATAATGTTTGCTGCATCTAGCAAACATTCCTTGATGAACTCGCCATCAGAAAATGGCTTGTTCTGTTTTACAATTCTGTGTGACAGCACAAGACTAGCTTCAGTTGCAGCATCTTGAATTGAAGACTGTTTAGTGAAAACAGTTTGCTGTTTCTCCAAATGTTTCACCAACTCAAGGCATTTCCTTCCTTCTCTTCGGTCGTTAAATTGTTTCCGAAATCAGAATGTCTTGTTTGATAATTACTTTTTAAATTGTACTCCTTGAAGACAGCCACTGACTCACGACACAACAAGCAAACTGATTTGCTACTAACTTTTATAAAACAGTACTTAGTTGTCAATTCATCATTAAAAACACGGCATTCATCTTTAATCTTACGTTTGTTATTGGCACTCATCGTAACGGTACATGAAATTCTGTAAAATTCAACAAAATAACTTAAAAACGAATTTAAATTTTTTATTTCTAAATGCCCTCGCGGGCCGCATAAAATTACTTGGCATGCCGCATGCGGTCCGCGGGCCGTAGTTTGCCCACCCCTGATCTAGCTCATGGTCCAACGGAGCGCGCAGTGGCCAGTCTTTCTGTCTGTCAATTTACTCGCACACCGGCATGTCCTGGGCTGAAAATCGATGTGATCTTAACCTTCGTGTTTTCGTGCAATACCATCCACTCCACGCGGATCATACCAATTTATGTTTTACGTCAGAAACACAACGTGTCGTTCTTAACTACTCTCCAGCCATCGGAACGCCACAGTTACAGCATCCAGCCCCAATCTTATACTAGATGTCGCGATATCATACCCCAGGCTTTCCTCTTTACACGGCTTCTCTTTTAGGGAAATAGTCAACCTTCATTATGGCATTATTTATTAGTTTGAAATAGGGACACCGTTTTTGGAATAACGAAGAGAACAGGAAATTCTAGACAGAAATACACTTTGTTTGACTTTTAATTATTAATTATAACTACTGCTTTAATTACTGAACGTATCCCGTGAAATAATATCTTAGATGTTTGGTGCTAAGTTGTGGTCGTGTCGAGTACCCAGGGTGTGTGAAACTGGGCCTTCTTGTTAAAACAAAATATGTGTAGAACAAAAGACTCTACCTTCACCATTTTAACTGTTGCTTACTATAGGTGAAGACGAAAACAAGTTCTTAAGGGCTATATTGAGCCATTCCTGATGTGTGGATGTTAATCATGTACAATTAGCAGACAAGTGAGGAATTGTGTGGAAGCTGCGGAGATGTAGTTTTATGCCGGTGTAGGTTGATAATGGCGTTCTTTATTTATGCCAGAGACGTCGTCATGGCCGAAAGTATAAGAGCTCTCACTCTGAAACTCCCAGTGCGCTGACGGCGATGTACGGGCTTCATTTCATACTCTGGTCATTTGGACTTCAACGTTGACTTCTCGTTCAGAAAGCACTAGCAAACTACTGAACGTAAACTTGCCTCTTAAATCGACATGGGGTTGGGATTGAATGCAACTTCCTGCTAAGGACATACAACACAGTTGTACGGATACCATGAGGCTACAACCAGTCTCTCTCATTGGACGCTATTTTTGTCTCACACGTTACATAAAAGACAATGTATTACAGAAATATTCACAAAGCCGGCTTTGTGGTGAAAGAGTTACGGACGCAATTCGTACTCTCGCGTACCGCGTTCGAAACACAGATGTGGGAGATTTGGATGCAGGCCGCCTTTCGTTGATTTCTACACAATGGTATGAGCGCCGGTCGTTTAGAAAGAAATGGTAGACTATTGAACGTAAACTTTGCCAAGAAATCGCAATCTTCCAAAATGGTGGTGTTGCCTGTGACTTCCTGTATAGGACATGCAAGCAAATCAACACAAAGAAGTGTGCACAATTATGTCACGACCAGGCACGATTTGACAGTACATCTGCACGCAACATTGAAGTGTTCGTAATCAGATTAAAACGAGACCACAATGCATTATTTAAAGTTAGGACATCCGCCATGTTGAAGAGGCACACGATATTGAATGTTGCCCATTGACCTCCCGCCAAAATCTGCAGCAGACGGACAATACACCGCCATGAATTCAACCTTGACACAGGCATCGTTGTTGGAGTTCAGGGCCAGAGTAGATACAGTTAACAAATAAATTAGGTTTGTTTTCTAGAAATGCCACTTAGTGCGGCGTGGATGTGCGACGATATTCTCACATTTATTCTTCATAGTTGGAGTCTCTGTGGCAAAGTGGTCAAGCCGTTTGACTCGTGCTCCAAAGGATTCCGGGCCGCGTCCTTCGGTTTACGAGTTAAATGTTTCGGAGACTCCTGTGGGTCGTCGCTAAAAGCTACGGAGTTCGTGCTTTGTGCGACGCTTTCCGTGCTGCGGAAAGAGACCGAGCCATATGGGATAAAACCCGGTGCAATGAATTCGACCCTGTCGACTTTTAAGCGACTTTTCTTCAATCAATCAATCATGTGCCATGCCGGAAAGCGTGGGCGGTCATGACTCGCCATTTCACTCGATCACCAGTGTCGTGGATCAGCTCAGTGTTCCTGTCTCGTCCATGCCATGTGGCCAAGCCATCCAGGTATTTTCCTCTCGGTCTTCCTCTTGGTCTGTTCCCCTCGATCTTGCCAGTTGTCACCAAGTTCTCCAATCCATTTCTTCTCATAACATGTCCAAAAAATTTTGACTGTCTACGTCTAATTTCTCTAATCAGTTTACGATGTTCATTTGTCTCCTGTAGTACTTGGTCATTGGTTTTTCTGTCTGTCCATGGTATTCTTTGCATTTTCCTCAGAAACCACATTTCTGCAGCCATCAGATGCTTTTCAGCTTGACTGCTCATTGTCCAAGTTTCACATCCATACAAAACTTGTCTTCATAGTTTCATTATTTTAATTGTTGTCTTCATTATTAAATTCTCATCATTGGGTTATTATACCGAAACGTAGTCACTGTAGTGTCTTCCTTGTATTGATATATTGTGTTTTCGTGTATTGTCAGAGGTGTATTGTCAAAATATATTGCGTATCTTGTCAGTCAAGTCTTTGTCAGTTTGTTGGGCGGCGCTCACCAAACTCGACATTCCGTCATCTACAGCTTCGTGCGGAGGAGCGCATTTGGGAAGATACAACAAGCCTTATCCTAATGCGAGGAAATGCAACCTGAATACTAAATGTCAAGGCATGGCAGACAAGGCCCTAAGCCTTGCTCGGCAACTGGTCTAGGATCGAAACTTCCACAGGCTACCAGTAAGAGCACTGCTTTGCTGATCTGGCAGCTTCTGCAGTTTGTCTTCTTCTAGATGTATTGGTGTTACCTTTCCTCTAGAATAAACTAGGCAGGTCGAGAGAGGGATCATGCTGCGTGGACAACATATGGTCTCTCTGGAGAGGTATAACTCCATCCCTGGTCCCCACCATGAATTGTTGTTATTATGTCTGTTTTGAAGCACAATGTAACAAACGATCATCTATCAAGATGGCAAGACCCAGTGTTACGATGACATTGTGCCAGTCCATCATGTCTTTCTGTACTTTAACTCACTTGTTTTCACGATTGATGGTCTCTAGATCACACACCTGGCGTAAAGATAGTTCTGCCTGTGTCATCCAGGACCTGCCTCGTCTCAGTCTATGACCCTTGACCAAATCCCTGTCTACAGCAACTCCCAGGTACCATTTGGTTTGTAGGACCTTATGCCTGTCCGCCATTGTTGGTAGTGCCAGGATATGCCTCATTCATATAATGGTGTGTAGAGGAAGAAGTTTGTGGTTATGATAATCATAATCATGATGAAAATAATAAGTCCTCAGCCATTTTTAAAGTGCAGTAGGTTTCAGAAATATGTCAACCGATCTTAGGTAAAATAACAAACGCACAAACACATCGACAGTTATGTAAGTTTGTTGCCAGCGCCGTCTCTCGTAAGCTCCAGTTGTCAAAGTTGACCCCAAAGTGCCGCGGACGATGTCTTAACACCTTTTCCGACTCCAGTCCCACCCGCTGTGATAAGCCGTTTATACCATTGTTACATATGTAGTCAACTGTTTGCCTTCTTGGGACCCAGCCGTGCCTCTCCGTGCTTATTTGAATGTTTTAAGATGGCGACCTGACCAAACAAATCGTTAATATACATGTAGTGTTGGGGAGTTCCACTGACCTTATTAATAATACGCTCTTGTCCCCCTCACAATATTCAGCTAGGGACGTGTTTGTTCACGAGAACCTCCATGCACTTTTAGTTGTTGCTATTAATAAATTTGTACACATTATATAATGCATTGATTGGACAGTCAGCTGATTAAACCGAGTGAATTGATTGGTTGTTTCTGCATCTACTCGATTGACTAACTTTTTTCAAATAATGGTTTTTGTATATCGCTGGATTTCATTGCAGGTAAGTGTTAGTAAATTTTTGTTATTCATTTGTGCCTGTAGAAACCAGAACAGTGCACAGGCGGGTTGAAAACGACCCAGGATATCGAGTATCCTTTAGTCAGTGTGTGCTAAAAGCATCTCATCTCATGTCATCTTGTTCCTCTTCTTCCTTGGGATGTCGGTGTGAAGCATAAACAGCTGGCGAGTACCCGTTTATTGGCTTCCTATATCGTGATTTCCATGGATTCTGTTATTACCTCTGTCCATTATTTACATGGCCGGCCTCTTCTTCAGGTTCCATTTGGTCTGTGCATCGTTGCTTGTTGTGGTATACTGTTATTTGGAAACCTAGACATATGGCTAAACCATTTAACTTGCTGTTTTCTAATGGAATCTAGCGCTGCTAATAACCCCAACTTTAGTCCTGATTTCTCATTTCTGATTTTCTCTCTTGATATATTGAGTATTCTTCTCAGGAATCTCATTTCTGTTGTAATTTTTCTTTTCTCTTTTTCTGTCATTGTCCAGGTTTGGCATTGAAAGCATAGAGTTGGTAGGAAGATTGTGTTGTAGAGTGCTTTTTTATTGTCTTCAGATACTGTTAAAAACTTATTTGCATATCTATTAAAGTATGTCGCAGTCAACTCCAGTATTTTGTGGCTGTTTATGATTCCTGGGCAGGTTTACGTTCAGTAGTTTGCCATTGCTTTCTGAACGACTGGCTCTCATATCACTTTTTTAAAACCAAGGCAAGGCAGTCTGATACTGCTATAAACGAGATATTGGGGTATTTAAAGTGGTTCAGGTAGTCGGTGATAAAAGTGACCGGTTGTACAGGACCTGAACCCAGGCTGGCCTCTTACTTATTGCGACTGAATGTTTAAATGTTGCATGTCTTCTGCTGGACGTTGCCGTCAACCTCATTCTGTCTGGAATTTTTTTACGTTCAGTGGTCTTGCAGTAGTCTGTGAGACCTGGGCACTTACTAAACAAGCTTAACAGCGCAGAAATGCCTCTGAATATAAATGTTATAGACGGGTTATGTGAATATCTTGGATATAGAAAAAAACAAATGCATCCATACTAAACAATCTGAATATTGAAGAAGGTTGACTACTAAAGACGATAAAACAAAGAAAATTTAAATATTTTGGTCACTTGAAACGTCATGAAAGTTTGGAGAGAATAATCATGGAGGGATATATGCCCGGGAAGAGAGGAAGAGGAAGGCCACAGAGAATATGGGTGCAGGATGTGGCATATTACCTCCAGATGGGTGTATCGGACGCGGGACATCTTGCATATGATTGAGAAGTTTTCCAGAAGGTTGTTATGGGAGCGAGGTTCTGCAAAGAACATGCTACTGAATGAATGAATGAATTACCAGTGTTCCGCTTCATCAGGCGAACTCACTCCGACTTCAGGGGTACTTGAAATTTACGTCCCCAAGTCAAGGACGAGAAGTCAACATTTTAATCCAACTGACTCCTGCCGAGGTTGAACCCGCTACCTCGACATCAGCGCACCGGATGTCCATTTCGTCACTTGTGATTATGTTCTTTAAAAAGTAATCTGGACATTTTTAGGGAGACAAAGTCGCAAAGAAAACTTATCACAACCGTCAGAAAGAGGTGAAGAAACATGATCGCCCCGGCCAGTGGGAAAGGCACTTGAGGATGAGAGCTGACCAATTCCACTTCTCGTGTTCGCTGATTTACTCATTGATTGTATTTTGACAGGTTTACGTCAGCGCCACCAGTTTAATTGACTCATTGATTGTATTTGTACAGATTTACGTGAGCTCGCGAGTTTATTTTCTCACATTCACTTTTTCTTAAAGCTGCGACTTTTTTTTTTTTTTTTCTTGCTTTCTGCCTGGTCTTTACTGTTTTCGTCGTTTTTTACATGTTGTTTTTATCATATTTGTTAATGTAGTTGTATCATCGTCTGTTTGTTGCCTGTGTGCTGATAAAGGCTTTACCCGCAACGTCCATTCTGTGACAAGTGTTATGTTCGTGTAAAACTGACCATTTCCCCTTCTGATGTTCGTAATTTACCCATTGTATAAAAGAACCGGAGTATTTAGTTAGTCGCGGTTCCAATTTCACAACAAAGTGTCGCCCCATAAATCTCCGTTCTTGTGCCAGTGAATATCACACAAAATGCTCCTCGCTGCCCCAAACTGGAACAGACAGGAGTCTCAACAAACCAACAACCCGCCCACGTACACTATGCATAAGGCCGCTGCCAGAATGCCAACACAAAGGTCCGCCTCGGAAAATACAGTTCATCGTCGATGGAATTGGCAATCACTAGAAAACCAGCAGCCACACATTACTGCATAAGGCAAACCCGGTTAATTCAGCAACGGTCGACCGCCCTTTTTTCTGAACATACAGTTCCAGTTCTGAACATGCAGAACCAGAGTAACTAACAACAATTTCCAGAAGTGTCAACTGAAAGTATAACAATATATACAACTATGAGAAAGAGACAATCAGCTTTCTTTGGTCATATAATAGAGAGGCGTTGGGAAACATCGCTACGACGGACCACATCAGTGGGAGAATAGTCAGAGGCAGATCGAAGAAGCACCAGGGACCGAGAGTACCACTGCAACATACAATGTATTCATTATGGACTCAGATAGTATGTTTAGTATGGTGGAGAAGGTGAAGAAAACAGGGGAAAAAACTGAGAATCCGTATGTGGAAGGAATGAGATTGCGGGGGATTGGTAAGGGTTCTGGAAGAATCTCAAAACTGAGAGGGAAGACTAGGGGAACTTTCAATCAGATAGCGGTGGGAAAGATTAGTATAGTATGACTCTTCGCTGGCCGTTGAACGAGGGGACGAAGCACGTGTGGGAATGTCCTGAGTGCAGTGATGTCGGTTCTTAGCTCAGCTCAACACAACCATGGGCCGAGACCTGTGGAGAGACATGAACATCTACTCCAACTGACAAGTCATATGTTGCTGATTATGGTGATAGGGCCGTCAAGTGACTGTCGACGGAACTAAAAACCCATTGCAGTCATAAATTCCCGTGAATAAAACTCTGAATAGCATGTCTGACTGTCGCTAGACCAGTTTCGTGCTGAATGTCAGCGGGGTAATAATACACATTATGCGTTTTACTGCAGGAAGTAAAAGCAACAAACAGCTCCATTGATACAATTTCACAATCGATGCAATACACGTCGAACAACTGATAACGCGGAAAATAGAACGACCTAGAGAAGTAATAAGTCACCATCGTCTTGTACAATGCCGTTAAGCGTGGGCGATCACAGTGTGCAGTCTCTAACGCTCTCCATTTTCTAATTAGTACTTGGGATATTGAAAGTTGTTTTCGAACTCTTGTTCCGAGTATCGTATTTGGCCAAACGCCGTTAATGTATTTATGTATTTATCTGTCTTTTGCTCTTTTCTCCTCACGTTTGCCAGTTGTTACTAAGTTTTAAAGTTGACTTCTCCTCATAAAATTCCCAGATATCTTGGCTGTCTACATTTATTTCCGTAATCAATTTGCGGTTTGTTTTCAGAACTAACCTCGTGTGTTTATCCGTTAGTTTATGGTATCCTTATAGTCCGTGTGGCGTTGGTGATCATGCCTGTCCACAGCCTTCTGTCTCGTGTACTGCCAATCTTCATATGTTCCATGCCGTGTGGCGTTAATGATTGTGTCTTTACACAGCCTTCTGTCTCGTGTACTGCCAATCTTCATATATTCCATGCCGTGTGGCGTTAGTGATTGTGTCTTTACACAGCCTTCTGTCTCGTGTACTGCCAATCTTCATATGTTCCATGCCGTGTGGCATTAGTGATTGTGTCTTTACACAGCCTTCTGTCTCCTGTACTGCCAATCTTCTTATAGCCCACGCCTTGTGGCATAGGTGATCATGTCGTTCCACAGCCCTCTGTCTCGCGTGCTGCCAATGATAAATTGCAAAAAATATTTGTTACCTTGTGGAATGCTGCCTTTGCTTGGGCTACATTTAACTTCATTAATATATCTTCCATCTGCTGTTATTAAAATATCCAAATACTTAATTACATTCGCCTTTCTTTTTCAGAATGGTTCCGTACACTTCTGTGTTACATTTATTATACGGTGGTATTCTTTGCAGTTTCCCCAGAAAGCACATTTCCGCTGCCATCTTATCCCTTTCAATTTGCCTGCCTAGTTTCCGTTTCACATGCTTACAATAATCATAATCATTGTCTTCAACTTTTGCCTCAAGCGTCGTGGGGAGGAATAATTGACGTTCCAGCGCCCGGTGTGTGGCACTGAATAGTGTCATTCTTGTGATTGTGCACAAGTATAAGCTCTGTGTAGACCATTAACACTCTTGTTTTCACTGCAATTGAGATTCTTTTTCTTTTTTTCACTATACATCGAGCATAAGTGCTAAGCAAGGGTAAATGATATACCACAAGCTCAAACATAACCCTTGTAAAGAATGGTCATATAAGATAACTAGTGCAACGCAAGTCCCAGCAGTCGTTCCGCGCACAGAAACACATAAATAATAAAGATAAGCTAACGGCACCGTACACAATGAGAGTACAGGCAAAGCAAACATTTCCATACAGAACATGGCAGTTTGAGACTGAGTTTCACGAGTGTATAAAGCAGATGAATAAACAAACACCCGCTATCTCCTGTGATAAGAGACACCATGTGTATTGCCCACACAAGATTCCACGGTTTCGTCTAACATGTATGTACCATTATAAGTATTTTGTAAAATGTGTGTGTGTGTGTCCGCTGGCAGCAGCTACCGGAGGGGTAAGCTAGAAATGTCAAATGATTAGGTAGTAGCTTTATATATTGGCGAACCAGTTCTTTACCTCGAATGTTAGTTAGTTAGTGGCGGTTCCAACTTCACGGCATCGCGTCGTTCTCATAATGTTCCGTTACTGTTCCAGTGAATATCCCACAAAATGCTGCTCACTACAGCCCGCTCAGGCATACTTATACATAAGGCCGCTGCCAGAATGCCAACACAAAAGTCCGCCACGAAAAATACAGTTAATGTCGATGGAAGCGGCAGTACTAGAAAACCAGGAACCTCGAATGTATATGTCTTTACTCAAGTCTACTCGTTTAGGACTCGCATTTAGGAGCGGTTCTAAGTTGTGGCCTAAGATGTGACCACAAAGATCTCACAAAAATATTACTTCATAGATGTTGAAAGCTGTAGCATCTTCACCTTACCATCTTTGCAGAAAAAAAAATAGGCATTCTATGCGGGTTTTTCCGGAATGCTGTTGTGTTGACTCTTAATAAACCGTGGAAAAGGACGCTGAAGGCTAAGCTAACAGATTATTAAGTTGTTGCTACCACTTTGTGCTCTGTGACGAAAGAGTTACAAGTGCAATTCGTAATCCTGCATACTGCGTTCGAAACACAGATGCGGACGATTTAGAAGCAGACCACATTGCGTTGGTTTCCCCATACAAAGGGATTAGTGCCGGTCTTTCAGGAAGCAATGGCAAACTACTGAATGTAAACTTGCCCAGGAATCATGACCAGCCACACACACACACACACACACACACAAACGATGGGGTTGCCTGCACGTCTTGTAAAGGATATGCAACTAACATGTAACCACTTTGTGATCTGATTACAAAGATCTGTTCAATGGGGAGATGTTATGTTCTGACGTGGATATATATATATATATATATGTTGGTTTCGCTCGCTTTAAACTCAAGCGTAGTCCATGCACGTGCTATTACTTCTTTGTACTGGACTGATTTTATTGTGTGTAGATTAGCTTTCCCTACCAATAACTAGTATCCTTCGCCATGAGGCGAACACACTGCAACTTCTGAGGCACTTGAAATTTACGTCCCCAAGTCAAGAAGTGAGAAGTCACCATTTTAGTTCAACTGACCGTTTAGGGACTGAACCCACTATCTTGGCATCAGCACACAGGAATTTTAAGAGCGAACGCTCTTATTCACTCGACCACGCGACCACCGTTAAAAATATGTCTGTTAGTGTCTGTCTGTTTTTGTGTCTGTCTGTGTTAGTGTCTGTCTGTTTCTGTGTCTGTCTGTGTTAGTGTCTGTCTGTGTTAGTGTCTGTCTGTTTTTGTGTCTGTCTGTGTTAGTGCCTGTCTGTTTTTGTTTGCTGATGACATCTTTCTGGACGCAACGCCCATGTGGTATTCTTGCGATTGTCTTCTTGTAAATATGACCTGTTTCACTTTCCGTTTTCTTGGTGTATTCGTTAAGTGCGTGTGTTTTTATTCTTACTGGTACCACAATTATCATCATTATCTCTCCCGTTTCAGATCTGGACTAAACAGCTTTGTGGTGTTCTCTTATTGGATTAGTAATCGCGCTTTTGGGGTAAGTATACATCTGTAGTGATTGCATTGTGGTTTATTCTGAAGATAAATTATGTCTGAGAGGGGAGGGGGCGGGGGGTGGGGAGGATGTCATTATGGCCGAGAGGTTATTGCGCTCGCTCTCAACTTCCTCTGTGCTGACGGCAGGGTAGTGGGCTGAGTCAACATAACGGTCAGTTGGACTTAAACAATGACTTCTCGTCCAGTAAGCAATGGCAAACTACTGAATGTTAAATTGTGTAGGAAATCAAGCTACGTACAGCCAAGGACATATGTGGACCTTGGGAGGGGAGAGGTGGTGGGAGAGGCTGGGGAAGGAGAACAAAATTAGAAGTAGAAACAGAAGATTCTAAGAAGATTAGAAGAACAAGAAGTTTGGAAGAAGGTGAGGAAAAACTAGAAGATAATGGGAAGTAGAAGAAGATACTAAGAACAAGAAGTTAATGAAGAAGATAAGGAAAATCTAGAAGATGAGGAAAAAGAAGAACAAGAACAAGAAGTTAATGAAGAAGATAAGGAAAATCTAGAAATTGAGGAAAAAGAAGAAGAACAAGAACAAGAAGTTAATGAAGAAGATAAGGAAAATCTAGAAGCTAAGGAAGAAGAAGGAGAAGCAGAAGATGAAGATACGGGAAGCAAAACCTGAACGAACATTGTAATATTATGCAGTCACGCCAACAGACATCTGACCTTGAGCGTCATGCATAAATTATGCCCTGACAGGATGCTAGAAAATCAGACTCAAATGGTTATAATGACATATCTGTGATCAGACAAGAGAGTCGGACAACAGAACGAGATTTCGCAAAATCATCATCGGTGTCATCGACAAACCAGTTTCATCCGCCATCGCTGGCATCAGCATTGCCAAGGATTCATCGAAAATCGAATCGTAGCCATGCTTGAATAGCAGACTGCATCGATTGGTGTGATCAATAAACCGTACTCTGATAAACGGTATACAGATCGATAGCCCGGATACCTTTCCAAGTCCGTGGGGATTGGCACGGCCCAGGTTTTCTGTTGTTCTGCTATGTCTACGGTTTTTAACAATAGCATAGAGAGAAGGTCAATAGTATTGCTAATGTGAATTGCAGAATGCATTAAGCTTGTCTGTCCGTGAGTGTGACATTGTGGCAGTAGCAAATTGACTGGCACTTTGCCGTCTTGACAGACGATAGTGTGTAAAATGGAGTTATAACTCTCCATAGCACAAAGCCTGGGCTGAATTTAGAGACGTGTCTTGCCTACGCAGCATGACCCCCCCCCCCTCCCTCTCTCTCTCTCTCTCCTCTCTCTCTCTCTCTCTCTCTCTCTCTCTCTCTCTCTCTCTCTCTCTCTCTCTCTCTCTCTGCGTGTCTAGTTTACTCCAGAAGAAAGGTAACACCAATATATCTGAAACAAGCCAAGCTATAGAATCTGCCGGATCAGCAAAGCAAATGCCCTAACTGTCCGCCTGTCAGAGCTTCGATCCTAGATAAGTTGCTGACCAAGGCTTAGCCCTGCCGTGACATTTAGTCTTTAGGTTGCAGTTCCTTAACATCCGGCGCTAACAGAAAGCAAGTAGTACCGTCTACTGTTATACGGTAGCTCAGTAATATCTTACCAAGACCTGACTTAGCAGTAGCAAATACAAAAGGGTGAAGCAGGTAAGAACCTATGACAAGTCTAGCAAACCGTTAGGGAATTTACTTGATCCTAGATTGCCCACCAGCATGTGACAGAAACTGAAGCAAAGGCGCTAATCACAGATCCTGGAACTCCAATGACCCCTGCCCACGACGCCTGACGGCAGAAGTGGAAAGCAACAACAACAACTGTAACATGAATTCTTTGAACTGTTTCATCAAACCCATGGCTCAGTACATCTGACTTCGACAAGCATGTGTTTTTCGGGTTTGCTTTCCCTAGCCTTTAACTGTCCCCAGTCTACCCCCTGTATCCAATCATTTCAATTCCCTTGATCGTCAGGTAGTCGACGATTTGTGTATCACTGCCATAAAACCATGTGATTCGGATAGTTCGTGCAGACTGAAAATGGACATCTACATAATTACCACTATGGGATGTCTCTCTTCGTCTTGTCCCCATCCTTGACCTGTCCGACATGGGAGACCCTACCAGTGGCTGTGCATCCTTCGGCATGGCTCTATGAGTCATTGGAATAGACAAGTCACTCCACCACGGCACTGTGGAGACACGCAGAGAGCTGTCCCTATTGCCAGTGTCCCTCGCCATCAGGCGAACCCACTCCGGCTTCTGAAGTACTTGTAATTTACGTCCCGAAGTCAAGGACGAGAAGTCAACATGTCAGTTCAGCTGGCCGGTGTAGAGAGTTTAACCCGCTTTCGGAGCATCAAGATGAACTAGAACATCTGCAGCATTTAATCGCGGCAACTGCCTTTTAACACGAAAACAACCACCTCAAAACCAACCCAAACCTGCCGTCACATTCCATCCATATTTTGTGGCCGTCACACATATCTTCCTCTGGAATATTTCGCCGCATTTCGTGATGCAGAGACATATGCCAGGCAATAAATCGTACAACATATTGTTCGTGGCTTCTGTGTTCAAATTCACAAATGGAATGCATAGTTTTGAATATCTTCTTCAGTAGCTATTCTCTAAGATTGGCTCGAGAAACTCGAAAGGTGTTCCTAAAATCAGTGGTCATCAATGGTTGGTTAAGTTAGTTGCACACCCTATACAGGATGTAGAGGTCAACCCCAGCATCTTTGGCTGTTTATGAATCCTGGGCAAGTTTACCTTCCGTAGTTTTGCCATTGCTTTCTGAACGACCTGGACTCATACCATTGTATGAAAACCAAGACAAGGCGGCCTGCTTCCAAATTGCCCGCAGTTGTGTTTCGAGCGCGGTATGCGAGATTACGAATTGCATTTCGTAATCCCTTTGCCCCATCGTCGGCAATCTATGGTGGTGACAAATACTGAAGATACCTGCTTGTCCACAGTCGTTTTCCTACGGTTGCCGCATTCTTCAACATCATCATCATCATTATCATCATCAAATGCCCTGGCAGATGGCGTAGGCTCTCGTGGCTCTCCACATATCTCGGTCTTTGGTGTTCTGGATCAACTCTGTGGATGATATTCCTCCATGCCACAGTCTCAGTTCATCCAGCATCATTTCTTTTGATCTGCCTCTGCCTCTCTTCCCCTCGATCTTTCCAGTTGTCACGATAGTTCTCCAATGTCTCTCTTCTCATAACATGACCAAAGAAAGCTGTTTGTTTCTTTCTTATTGTTGTATATAGTGTTCTAGTTCCATTAGCCTCTTTTAGGCAATCGTTGTTAGTTACTCTGGCAGTCCAAGAAACTCGCAACATTCGTCTCAGAAACCACATCTCAGTTGCTTATAAGTTCTTCCTAACTTGTTCATTTACATTCCAAGATTCACTTCCATACAGCAAAACTGGTTCTATATAGCATTTCAGCATTATCGGGTACGCCCAAATGTCACCGGACACTGTTTTCTACGTGTAAGGACGTTACCCAGGCACTGCCCGTAATATTTCCCTAGGGTAGATTTCAAATTAACATGTCGTGTTCCTGTACATCTCGCAATCCTCGTATGCGCAATTACATGCAGGAGTTGTGACATGAAATAATTGAAAAGACTCCGAGACGCCTAGCAGACCGATTCAGGGAATCATTTGAGGGACATGACACAACACACCGTCAAACCTGTTCCCAGTCAGTTCAATTCCCTTACTGGTCAGGGAATTCATGATTTGTGTATCACTGCCAGAAAACCATGTTATTCGGATAGTTCGGACAGACTGAAAATTGACATGTACATAATTACCACAATGGGATGTATCCATACAGCGGCATGTCAGTACTACTGTGGATGCCACAGTTTTAAAATAGTTTATCTAGGTTCCTATTACATTACTGTTGGCCCATCCCCCATCATCTCTCGTCATGTTATGTCCATAAACAAGTCCATAGTTAGGTTTTCTTTTCTTTGATGCTAAGAGCTTGTAGAATGCTGGTATTTTGTTTCTTTTTGTTCCACCGTATAATAAGAAGAGTTGTGTATGGTTTAAGCTCGTTAGCCCCAGTTTTCTTCGTCAGTGATTATACATATTAGTGAGAATACACAGTAATGGAAACCTGTAAGGTTGGGTGCACCCACCATGGCCACTGGGGTTCGACGGTTGATCTCAGCTAACGTAGACAGCCATAATTTATAATTTATTGGGGGAAACACTTGTGGTAACGCGCGCGCATACACACACAAAAGTCACGCTTACAAGCGTTTACGCACACGCACGTGCTTCAGTCCACAATCATAAGCTCGCGCGAGCAACACACACAAACACAAACACACACACACAAACACACACACAAACACACTCAAATAAACCAGTCACACTCACAAGCACAGATACACATGACAACCACTCACGAACACACACGCACACACGATAGTCACGCTCACGAGCACGCGCACACACACACACACTCGCGCGCGCGCGTCAACCAGTCTTCCAAGCACAGATACACATGGCAGCTACACTTACGAGCACACACGCGCATGCACAAACCCACACATACACACGAAAATCACACCACAATCACACATCCACACGCAACAGTGTCACACCTCAGGAAGATCCGAACTTCGGACGTCCATCACTGCTGACCTGTGCCTTACCACACCACCACATTATCACACACGGTACACATGTGTAAGAACAGCAGACAACACAACAACAACATTACTGCGGCTGTTTCAAGAACACAGTCTACAGTCTCTTAGAGAACGCCGCCTATCGCGAACTTTTCAATCGGATCAGTCCATTTGATTTCTGCATCGTTTTACTGGTTCTCAGACCGTCATGTTACATACCCCGCTCACTTTCTCTGTCATTCTTCGCCTCTCTCTCTCTCTCTCTCTCTCTCTCTCTCTCTCTCTCTCTCTCTCTCTCTCTCTCTCTCTCTCTTTCTCTCTCTCTCTTTTCTCTCTCTCTCTCTCTCTCTCTCTCTCGCTCTCTCTCTCTCTCTCCTCGTCTTTCCCATCTCTCCTGATCTTTCCCATCTATCCTCATCGTTCCCATCTCTCCTTCCTCTTTCTCTATGTGTTTCTTTCTGTATTATCGCTGCTCACTCTCACAGCAGCAGTCTATCCCTCTCTCTTCTTCATCTTCATTTTTACGTATCTCTCACGATCTCTCTCCTCTTATCTTTCTCTCTCGATCTCTCTCTGCCTTTTCATCTCTCTGTAACTTCCTCTTTCTTTCTATCTCCTCCGAGTCGTCTCTCGTTCTCTTTCCCCTCTCCATTTCTGTCTAACTCTAATTTCCTCTCGCCTCCCATTTCCCTGTCTTATTATCTCTCCTCTTGATGTCTTTTTCTTTCTCAGCTCTCTCCTTTTCCTGTCTTTCCCAGTCCCATTGTCTCCCTTTCTCTGGTCTTTCCCTCTCTACACCCTCTCCCCTTTTTCTTATATCTTCTTCTTAAAATCACTGTCCTCTACCCCCTCTATCTCGGTCATTCCCACACTTGCTTTTTCTCCCTCATATTCTCTATCCCAGTGTCCCCCTCTCTTTTCCTCTGTGTCTCTGTCTTTTTTACTCCTTCTATCTCTCTTTATCTCTCCGCCTCCCTCACTAACTCTATCCTTGTTTTTCCCGTTCACTTTCTCTTTCCGTTTCATTCTCTACCCCTCCCCCATTCTCTCTCCCTTCCTCATGCCTTCTCTCCTGCTCTTCACCCTCTCCCCCTCTGTCCTTTTTTTCCTCCTCTTCTCTAGACCTCACTTTCAGGATGAACATACTCTTCCATGGACGATTAGATAAAGAAACAAAGCCATGGCCGTACACTGCATGTGATGCATTAGCGAACTAAAGAAGATATGAACACCATATACACACAGCTCACGTGATGTATTAGCGAACTAAAGAAGATATGAACACCATATATACACAGCTCACGTGATGTATTAGCGAACTAAAGAAGATATGAACACCACATATACACAGCTCACGTGATGTATTAGCGAACTAAAGAAGATATGAACACCACATATACACAGCTCACGTGATGTATTAGCGAACTAAAGAATATATGAACACCACATATACACAGCTCACGTGATGTATTAGCGAACTAAAGAAGAGATGAACACCATATATATACAGCTCACGTGATGTATTAGCGAACTAAAGAAGAGATGAACACCACATATACACAGCTCACGTGATGTATTAGCGAACTAAAGAAGATATGAACACCACATATACACAGCTCACGTGATGTATTAGCGAACTAAAGAAGAGATGAACACCATATATATATACAGCTCACGTGATGTATTAGCGAACTAAAGAAGAGATGAACACCACATATACACAGCTCACGTGATGTATTAGCGAACTAAAGAAGAGATGAACACCATATATATATACAGCTCACGTGATGTATTAGCGAACTAAAGAAGAGATGAACACCATATATATATACAGCTCACGTGATGTATTAGCGAACTAAAGAAGAGATGAACACCACATATACACAGCTCACGTGATGTATTAGCGAACTAAAGAAGAGATGAACACCATATATATATACAGCTCACGTGATGTATTAGCGAACTAAAGAAGAGATGACACCACATATACACAGCTCACGTGATGTATTAGCGAACTAAAGAAGATATGAACACCACATATACACAGCTCACATGATGTATTAGCGAACTAAAGAAGATATGAACACCACATATACACAAGCATCACGTGATGTATTAGCGAACTAAAGAAGATATGAACACCACATATACACAGCTCACGTGATGTATTAGCGAACTAAAGATATGAACACCACATATACACAGCTCACATGATGTATTAACGAACTAAAGAAGATCTGAACACCACATATACACAGCTCACGTGATGTATTAGCGAACTAAAGAAAGAAGATATGAACACCACATATACACAGCTCACATGATGTATTAGCGAACTAAAGAAGATATGAACACCACATATACACAGCTCACGTGATGTATTAGCGAACTAAAGAAGATATGAACACCACATATACACAGCTCACGTGATGTATTAGCGAACTAAAGAAGATATGAACACCACATATACACAGCTCACATGATGTATTAACGAACTAAAGAAGATATGAACACCACATATACACAGCTCACGTGATGTATTAGCGAACTAAAGAAGATATGAACACCACATATACACAGCTCACGTGATGTATTAGCGAACTAAAGAAGAGATGAACACCATATATATACAGCTCACGTGATGTATTAGCGAACTAAAGAAGAGATGAACACCACATATACACAGCTCACGTGATGTATTAGCGAACTAAAGAAGATATGAACACCACATATACACAGCTCACTTGATGTATTAGCGAACTAAAGAAGAGATGAACACCATATATATACAGCTCACGTGATGTATTAGCGAACTAAAGAAGAGATGAACACCACATATACACAGCTCACGTGATGTATTAGCGAACTAAAGAAGATATGAACACCACATATACACAGATCACGTGATGTATTAGCGAACTAAAGAAGATATGAACACCACATATACACAGCTCACATGATGTATTAACGAACTAAAGAAGATATGAACACCACATATACACAGCTCACGTGATGTATTAGCGAACTAAAGAAGAG
Source organism: Cepaea nemoralis (assembly GCA_014155875.1). NCBI lineage: Eukaryota > Metazoa > Mollusca > Gastropoda > Stylommatophora > Helicidae > Cepaea > Cepaea nemoralis. Next base: position 39,761 of record JACEFZ010016169.1, on the reverse strand, counting down.
ATGAACACCATATATATACAGCTCACATGATGTATTAGCGAACTAAAGAAGATATGAACACCACATATACACAGCTCACGTGATGTATTAGCGAACTAAAGAAGATATGAACACCACATATACACAGCTCACGTGATGTATTAGTAGCGAACTAAAGATATGAACACCACATATACACAGCTCACATGATGTATTAACGAACTAAAGAAGATCTGAACACCACATATACACAGCTCACGTGATGTATTAGCGAACTAAAGAAAAGATGAACACCACATATACACAGCTCACATGATGTATTAGCGAACTAAAGAAGATATGAACACCACATATACACAGCTCACGTGATGTATTAGCGAACTAAAGAAGATATGAACACCACATATACACAGCTCACATGATGTATTAACGAACTAAAGAAGATATGAACACCACATATACACAGCTCACATGATGTATTAGCGAACTAAAGAAGATATGAACACCACATATACACAGCTCACGTGATGTATTAGCGAACTAAAGAAGATATGAACACCACATATACACAGCTCACGTGATGTATTAGCGAACTAAAGAAGATATGAACACCACATATACACAGTTCACATGATGTATTAGCGAACTAAAGAAGATATGAACACCACATATACACAGCTCACGTGATGTATTAGCGAACTAAAGAAGATATGAACACCACATATACACAGCTCACATGATGTATTAGCGAACTAAAGAAGATATGAACACCACATATACACAGCTCACTGGATGTATTAACGAACTAAAGAAGATATGAACACCACATATATACAGCTCACATGATGTATTAACGAACTAAAGAAGATATGAACACCACATATATACAGCTCACATGATGTATTAGCGAACTAAAGAAGATATGAACACCACATATATACAGCTCACATGATGTATTAGCGAACTAACGACTATATGAACACCATATATACACATCTCACGTGATGCATTAGCGATATAAAGAAGATATGAACACCACATATATACAGCTCACGTGATGTATTAGCGAACTAAAGAAGATATGAACACCACATATACACAGCTCACGTGATGTATTAGTGAACTAAAGACTATATGAACACCATATATACACATCTCACGTGATGCATTAGCGAACTAAAGAAGATATGAACACCACATATACACAGCTAGCGTGATGTATTAGCGAACTAAAGAAGATATGAACACCACATATACACAGCTCACATGATGTATTAGCGAACTAAAGAAGATATGAACACCACATATATACAGCTCACATGATGTATTAACGAACTAAAGAAGATATGAACACCACATATATACAGTTCACATGATGTATTAGCGAACTAAAGAAGATATGAACACCACATATACACAGCTCACAGGATGTATTAGCGAACTAAAGAAGATATGAACACCACATATATACAGCTCACATGATGTATTAGCGAACTAAAGAAGATATGAACACCACATATATACAGCTCACATGATGTATTAGCGAACTAAAGAAGATATGAACACCACATATATACAGCTCACATGATGTATTAACGAACTAAAGAAGATATGAACACCACATATATACAGCTCACGTGATGTATTAGCGAACTAAAGACTATATGAACACCATATATACACATCTCACGTGATGCATTAGCGAACTATATACAACATATACACAGCTACGTGATGTATTAGCGAACTAAAGAAGATATGAACACCATATATACACAGCTCACGAAATGCATTAGCGAACTAAAGAAGATATGAACACCATATATACACAGCTCACGTGATGTATTAGCCCCCCCCCTCCCCTCTCTCTCTCTCTCTCTCTCTCTCTCTCTCTCTCTCTCTCTCTCTCTCTCTCTCTCTCTCTCTCTTGTCTTTTTTTCCCTCTCTCTCTTCTCCCCACCCCATACTATTTAATATCTACATTGACGGAATATCCAAAGAAGGCAAGCCTTGACTGAACCGATTCAGAAAATGCCGAACTGCCTTACCTATAACGAAACAACAGATCCGCCCTACAATAAATCAGCTTTTATGTGCAGACGATCAGTGCCTGTTTCACAACGACCAGGGCAGATTTCAAAATCACATTAATACGCTGGGTTCAACATGCAGCAGATACAATGTGAACATAAATGTACAACCAAAACTGAAATAGTGCAGGTTAGCAGATCTTCAGGTCCACTATGTTGATAAATAGTACAGCTGTGAAACAAGTTAAAGAATTTAAATATTTAGGAAGTATGATCGTAGAAGATGGCAGAATATCTTCTTTAGTTCGCTAATCCATCACTGTGCAGTGTATGGTCCTGGCTTTGTTTCGATTTTATCTAATTGTTAATGGAAGATTATGTTCATTCCTTCCCTGAGAGTGAGATCTAGAGGGAGAAAGGGAGAGAGAGAGAGAGAGAGAGAGAGAGAGAGAGAGAGAGAGAGAGAGAGAGAGAGAGAGAGAGAGAGGAGTGAAGAAATAAAGGAGGGAGAGAGAATAAGGAGGGAGAGAGAATGAGGACGGGAAAGAGTGGGTGAAAGGGAAAAGACAAGGATAGAGCTAGTGAGGAAGGCGGAGAGAGAAAGAGAGATGGAAGGTGTAAAACAGAAAGAGAAAGAGGAGAAACTGTGAGAGAGAACATGAGCAAGAGAGAATACGAGGGAGAAATAGAGTGAGATGGAAAGACCGAAATGGGGGAGGTGTATAGAAGAAAGATATGTTAAGAGGAAGAGAACAAAAGACGGAGACGTCGAAATCGAAAAGGCGAGTGTTTAGCCTCTACGCTAGATAAGCTTCCTGAAGTATTATACTTTCTGAACGAATCGTGTTGTTGATGACTTTAACAATAAGAAAGGGACAGGACCCGCTGAAAACGACGGTAGGTTTGCACAACTGGAGGTCTCCTGCTCATAGGCCGTAGCGACTAATATTCAGATATGACTGAGAAGGTCGTTGCTGCATCATGTCGTTGTGGCTGATATTTTGTTCATATTGCCTACATGATAAACATTCTGTCATGCAAACTGCTGCAACTGAATTACACAAACACAATGTAGAGTCGAATGATAATGCGCGAGCCTGGAAGACATAATACAGACAATTTTTTTTTTTCGCATATCCTATTTACAGGACATCGCTGTTAACACCAGCATTTTACCGCTGTTGTTGATTTCTTGGCAAGATTACGTTCAATAGTTTGCCATTGTTTCTGAGCGACCGGCTCGCATACCCCCATAAGTCAGTCAGTCAGTCAGTCAGTCAGTCAGTCAGTCAGTCAGTCAGTCAGTTAGTGAGTCAGTCAGTCGAGGTTCCAACTTCACGGCAACGGGTCGTCCCAATTATGCTCCATTCCTGTGCTAGTGAATATCACACAAAATGCTCCCCACTGTCCAATGTGAAAAGTGGAATAGACAGGAGTCTCGGCAATCCAACAGCACGCACAGGTACACTGTGCATAATGCCGCCGCCAGAATGCCAACACAAAATTCATCCACGAAAACCACAGTTCATCGTCGATGGAATCGGCAGTCACCAGAAAGACCTCATTGACCCTGGTTTTCTCACATGACTCGGTCATTTACCGCAGGGCGACACGCCGAAAGTGTCGCATAAAGCACGAACTCCGTAGCTTCAGCGCCGACTCCCAGGAGTCTCCTGAAAAATGCACTCGTGAACCGAAAAGGCAAATCAGTCAATTCAGCAACAGCTGGTAGCCATTGTTCCGAACATGCAGGTCACTATACAGGACAGATGTAAAAGCATTCCACGCGAATTTCACAGCTCACAGTGTCGCCCTCACACTCAGTAGCAGGGCGACGAAACCATGTACTAGCAGTCCAACATGAGGAAAATGTGATTGCAAACCGTAGCTACAAGCATAAACACGCCACAGACCTTAACGGTTCGATGCCTAACCGCCATGTTGGCGACCTGGATAAGTAAGCGACGCGATCTGCTACCGAATCTCGCGCAGCTGCGTTACCTTATGTGGATATACGGGATTACGGAGACAGACGTAAACTCATAGCCAGGGAGGACGGCAACACAGACAATAGACAGAAGAAAAAGATAATTGTCTAATTCTGTGGAGCAAACAAGCACAAAACCGCCCAGTGTTTCAGCGTTATAGAGTGTGTTTAAACACAACAGCGGCACCATCAAAGAACCAACCACATCACACTGTCGTAATAGAATTACACTGAACAGATTCAATGCCAAACAGACAGTTGTTTGGACAAAACTAATCATCATCATCATCATGTACCATACCGATAAGCGTGGGCGGTCATGTTTCGCATTCTCGCTCGATCACCAGAGTCGTGGATCAGCTCAGTGTTGCTGTCTCGACCATATCACGTGGCCAAGCCATCCAAGTATTTTCCTTCTCTGCCTTCCCCTTGTTCTCTTCCCCTCAGTCTTGCCAGTTGTCACCAAGTTCTCCAATTTATTTCTTCTCATAATGTGACCACAAAGTGTTGACTGTCTACGTCTAACTTCTCTAATCAGTTTACGATTTTCATTTGTTTCTTGTAGGACTTTGTCAGTGGTTTTTCTATCTGTCCATGGTATTCTTTGCATTTTCCTCAGAAACCACATTTCCACAACCATCAGCTATTTTTCAGCCTGTTTGCTCATTGTCCACACTTCACATTCATTCAAAAGCACAGGTCTTTGTAGCAGTTCAACACTCCTTTTCTCGTTGCAATTGACATCTTTTTATTGGTCAGTATGTTTTTCTATCTTGCTAAAGGCTACCTTCGCCATGGTGATTTTTACTCTAATCTCTTCAAGGCATCTCCCATCAGATGTTATGACAGTTCCAAGATAATTGAATTGTACCGATTCACTTGTTTAATAATATTCCCATTTACCTGTATATTACACTGTGGTATTTCTTTCTTCCTAGTGACGACCATAATCTGTATCTTCTTACAATTTAATTCTAACTCTAATTTTTCACTGTAATAATCTTCTGTAAAACTCCATGGCCGAGGGATTAGCAGCTTTCTCCGCTAACCCCGAATACTCTCGTCACGTGACGCGACGAGAATTAGCAGTGGTTCGAATCGCAAAAGTGACTTATGAGAGTATGGAGCCGGTCGCTCAGAAAGTCGTGGCGTGCTGATGAGCGTAATCTAGCCTAGGAATCAACATACAGCTGAAAGATGCTGGTGTTGACCGCAATATCCTGAAACAGGATGGAAACGCGGGGGAAAAAAACATACTTGTATTAACTTGCGGATATGTGAATTTCAGCTGATCTGTTGTTATCACGGTAGACTATTCACTACTGTTTTCCTGTACTTATATGGATGCCAATCAATCAGTCATCATCATCATCAGCTTCCACTTTTGCCGACAAGAGTCGTAGTGGGGAATAGATGACTTTAAAGCGCTCGATGGGTGGTACATGATAGTGCCATTCCGATGGACTGTACGATGTCTTTGATGTCATCAATCCATTTTCTTCTCTGGCGCCATCTTGATCTCGTATCAGATCTTTGTTGTAATACGAGAGCTGACAGTTGATGGTGCTGCATTCTAAAGAGATGACCGAACCATTTGATCTTATGTCTTTCAATATGTCTGGCATAAGTTGTTGATCCTTCTGTCTGTCTGATAACAGCAGTTCTTACTATGTCTCGGACAGTTAATTTGGAAGCTCTCCTCAAGCATCTCATCTCGCAGATGTTATTTTGCGTAAGTATTATTTAGATAATTTCAACATTTAACACTGGTAGCATAGGACTGGTGTGAGTAAGCTAATTATCTGTCGTTTTGCGAACATAAGTATATTTAGATGTTTCAGTATGGGTGATAGTTGATATATGCGCATTTGCTTTTTGACATATGTCGAGGGGTACAAGAACATTATTTTTACATATGTCGAGTGTGTACCAGAAAATTTTTTGACATATGTCCAATGTGTACCAGAAAATTTTGACATATGTCGACTGTGCACCAGAAATGTTTTGACATCTGTCGAGTGCCTACCAGAAAATTTTTGACATCTGTCGAGTGTGTACCAGAAAATTGTTGACATATGTCGAGTGTGTACCAGAAAATATCTTGGGAAGTAAAGGCGCCCAGTGTGCTACTGGCCACCTCCCCCACCAAATGACGATTGGTCTGTAAAGTTATGGATCTGGCACTGTGTGCCCAAAGTCCTTAAAGAGCCCTTTAGATACTACTTTACCTACGCTTACGATGCTTGAAAGGGGAGAGTCTGGCGTATGAGACTACGACTTCCAACATGAGAATGCAGGTGGAAGCAGTAACATCGGCGTTCCATTGGTTAGAGGATACAGCTGCAACACACATTGTATTTATTATGGATTCATCATATGTTTCCATCGAGCACGGCTCTGGGGTAATCCAGACATTGTATTTATTATGGATTCATCATTATCATGTTTCCATCGAGCACGGCTCTGGGGTAATCCAGACATTGTATTTATTATGGATTCATCATATGTTTCCATCGAGCACGGCTCTGGGGTAATCCAGACATTGTATTTATTATGGATTCATCATTATCATGTTTCCATCGAGCACGGCTCTGGGGTAATCCAGTGTCATAAAACGGCTCCGTGGCCAAGCAATTACTTACGCAGTTCGTAATCCCGCGTACCCGCGTTCGAAACACAGCTTTGGGCGTTTTTTTTTTTTTTTTTAAATGAAAAGGTATGGGTACCGATCGTTCAGAAATCAACGGCAAATTACTAAGCGTTAACTTGTCTAGGAATCACGAACAGCCAAAAGTTACTGGTGTTGACTGCTACGTCCTGTATAGGATATGCAACTAAAATGGGTACCTAATATTTTTCAGAATTTTTTGGGAATTGTCTTAGGAAGGCTGACACACCACAAATATAAACTTCCGGCGTCGTCGATTGCACGTCATGTCTTGGAAACCGGTCATGACATTGATAGAGACAGCGCTTTTCGCGTGTTGTTTCAAACACAAAATAGTCGTTTGTTACATTTTGCAGAAGTCCTAATGATTCATCTACATAAGCCAATGTTGTGCAAACAGAAAGACATGGTGGTCATTTTAAAATTACCATGGTAAACAATTGAAATTACTGTGCGAACATATGTATATTTCAGCTTGGACGATGTATCTAGTTATTTTACTCTACGTTGTGTGACTGCAGTATGTACCTGACGAGATGCAGCGAAATATGCCAGGCAATAAATCGTGCATTCTATGGTTTGTATCTTCGTTATTCAAATTCACTACGGGAAAACATTGTTTTGATTTTAATTGTCTTGGAATTTTCTTGGTCGGGAAGAAAAGAAATTGACCATCCCATTTCACTATGTGTTAGACTCAAGTATTATTAATCATCATCTTCATCTTCCACTTTTGCCGTCAAGCGTCGTGGGGAGGAATAGTGATGTTCCAGCCCATGATAGGGACACTGGATAGTGTCATCCCGCCTGATTGTGTTCACCCTGGCAAAGGTGTTACGGACGCGATTCGTAATCCCGTATACCCGGGTTTGAAACACAGCGGTGCTGGTTTTTTTTCAAAAAGGTATAGGCGCCGGTCGTTCAGAACGCAATGGCAAACTACTGAACGTAAAACTTTCCCAGGAATCATGAACAGCCAAAATGCTGGGGTTAATTGCTACGTCCTGTAAAGGACATGCAACTAAATATAAAACACTAATAAGATAGTAGTGATTAGCAATGGGCAAAATCATCACACTCCGGACAGGACCTCCTGCACATCCCCGCCAGCGTGTATCGACTGACCGTACGAGTTTCTGGGTTGGTCAATCAAATGTCTTGTTCTCTTGACAAATTCCAGTCTGTCGGCTCCCTGCTTCACTCCCATCTACCTCGAATATGTGAAGATGTAACATTTCAATTGCCAATGGTAGTGTCTGTTACCTTGTACATTAGTGATGAGATGTAAATCATCTTCTCGCAACATACCAATCACTTTATTTCGCTGCGCCAGTAATGAGCGTTTTATGGTCAATGAATGTTGTATCGTTAATGAATGTTGTGTCGTTAATTAATGTATCTTTAATGAATGCACAATTACTTTAATAGAAACAAGCTGACCCCCAATCAAGCTGTGAAACTGCGCTTCGTTGCCCTTTGTGTAATTTCATGCTGTAACAGAAACCCCCGCGGCAGCAACGTGATCTGGATATGTGAAATGTTACGGCCATCACATCCTGTAGGCCGGACTGCATGGGCGTATGGGTGGTCAGTCTCTCTCTCTCTCTCTCTCTCTCTCTCTCTCTGCCTCTCTCTCTCTCTGTTTGTCTCTCTGCCTCTTACTGCCTCTGTCTTGTTCTCTCTAGCTCTCTCCCTCACTCACTCTCACTAGCTCCCTTTCTCTCTCTCTCTCTGGCTCTCTATTTCTCTCGCTCGCTTGCTCGCTCGCTCTCTTTCTTTCTTTCTTTCTTTCTTTCTTTCTTTCTTTCTTTCTTCTTTCTTTCTTTCACACACACACTCTTATCTTTCTCTCTCTTTCGTGGTTGTGTGACAGTAGATGTACGATTGTGTGAGTATTTGTGTATTTGTGTGTGTAACAGTCTGTATGTGTCGATTATGTGTTGTGACAGGTTGGCCCACCTCTCAGATCGTTTTGTTACTAGATGGAGATAGCCCTCAGTAAACCCCTCTATGTATCCTGTAGTAATTTTTATTTTTTATCTATATTTTCAAATATTAGATAAAATCGTCTTTGGGTAGTGTATTTATATACAGACAACTATAGAGAGAGTTAAATACTATTTCTTCTTATAGTTAGAAGTAGATGTAGGGTAAAGTTCGTTTACAAGCCAAGAAATCCAGTCAGACTGAATTTTATATTCAGATTTGGCTGTGAAAAATAATTTGGCCACAGGAAGGGAACTCTCCTGGATGAGAAGTTAACTTCCGGTAGCACCCTAACATCTGCCACATTTTCTGACAGCCGGCTGGAGGGAGCTATCACGTCAATTGGCTAAAATTGAACACCTGTCTGTGTTTAAACATATTTTATTGCTGGCTCTTGTTAAGCCGAACAACACTCTAAAACATAGAAAAGCCAATGATAGTCTCCACTCCCGATAGGCCAGTCAAAATCTAGTTGCAGGAACCTGCACCCTGATCAACTGTAGCCGTATTCACGACCGGTGATTGAGCTACGAACCACTCACTTGATGCAGCAGAGAGTGGAGTCCATACCACGATCCAGTCAGCACTGACAGCTTACCATCCAGGAGGCTAAGGATTATCAGATGAGTGGCTACCCACCCGTTTGCCACTGCACAGCAATCCTAATTTGTCCACTATTGGCTAGGAGTCTATGATTATGGCCTCTAGCTGAACATCTTGTAGAAAGTTCAGGGATCTGCGTATCTCTTATGTGTCAGTGAGTTCCCAGTGGGGCTCACGTAGTTTTCTGTAGTATTAAACGTTACATTATCTTTGTACTTTTAACAACTGCGTCTGTCATTATAGGATTAGCATTAGCATCATCATATTGTGTGACGAGTGAAAGGATTACATCTATACGTATCATTCTGTCTTATCTCCTGTTGTATGAGAATACATTAGGCAGTGGGGGCTCATTATTCTTCCAGGCACGTTAGCAGGAATAACTTGACATACTGTCTTCTTGTGTTAGTACAGTTAGTCGTCATAACTTTCCGCCTGGCACTGTTTAGAAGTAGTGATCCATTCTGGGACTTTGATAATCATTCTTCTAGAATTGCGAGCCATTTGATCGCTTCTTCAGCAGTGGTTAGATTCTCTATTAGTAGAAGTCTATTTAGTATCTACTTTGATCTAATTCCATCCTAGTAGAATACGTTACGCGACACTGGTGGCTCGGTCCGGGCATGACAATCCTATAGATTGTTGGGTTCAGTCGAGTATCCAACTTCATAGATATTTCTAACTTTCAGTCACTAAATAGAGATAGCTACTAATCATACTAGTTAATATATATATACTTATAACATAGGATTAACATAAGAATAGATATAAGTTAGGGCAAAGGTGAATTGCTGGCAAACGGGTAAGTGTTGTGTCAATGTGTAACATTTTTTATGCTTGTCATTGAAGATATTTGTGAATCTTTGCGACAAACACATTCTTGATTAAGTAAGTGAGTTATCCAGGTGTATCAACAGATATCATCTTAGTACATAGCTAACATGTCTTCTGAAAAGCCACCTACTAAGGAGGAACTGCGAGAACAAGGAACATTGTTAGGTTATGAGGGTGCAGAGTTGGAAAAATATGTAATAGAAGAAGGAAGAACATGGCGCCGAGAACAAAGGGACACCATCAAGGATAGAGAGAAGGAAGAACGAGAGGAAAGAATTAAATTACAAATCCAGATGGCGGAAATTGAATCCAGAGAGAAGATGCGACAAGCTGAATTGGACAACCAGTTGAAACAAGCTGAATTGGACAACCAGTTGAAACAAGCTGAATTGGACAACCAGTTGAAGCAAGCAGAATTGGACAAGGAGTTGAAATTAGCTGAGCAGTTAAGACAGCACGAGTTAGAACTGAGGAGATTAGAACTACAAAATCCTGATGCCTCCAGATTTAGCAGTGCCAGCTCTCCAACTGACAGCCAAGACATTTCCTCAGGACCACATAGTACTCCAGGATCAATGAGTTTTCCACTGGCCCACTTCGACCCGAAGGAGGATCAGATGGATGAATATCTTGACAAATTTGTGTTAATGTGTGAAGCCTACAATCTGCCTAAGGATAAATTTAATATTAAACTCTCCCAAGCACTTCGCGGTCCAGCGTATGACGTGTTTGCAAAACTCCCTCCAGGTCTTGAGAAGGACTTTGTCACACTCAAAAATGCTCTCTTGAAACGATATCAGTTAACTTCTAGTGCCTACAGGTTGAAGTTCCGTACAGCCAAACGGTCACAAGGAGAATCATTTCCTCAGTTCGCCTCACGGTTACACACTTATTTTAACAAGTGGGTAGAACTGAGTGATTTGGATGCTACTTATGACGGGCTGGCGGAACTAATACTTGTTGAGCAATTTAAAGATGTTCTTCCAAAACAGTTACAAACCTTTATTGCAGAGAATGGTGGTGCTCGGCTAGAGGAGGTTATCTCTCTAGCCGAACGATATTTAACTGCCCATGGCGAAGTAGCTGCCACGAAATCTAGTAATTGTTCTACTGCTCAAAATACTCCTGCAACACAGAATAAGGGTTTTCAGCAGAACAACTCTTACGGTAAGGACACCAGACGGCATACTGGGGGTCCGCACCAAAATCCTGGTTCACAACAAAAAGCACCAGCAACCAATAGTGGATGGGGTAAACCTTACTGCAAGAACTGCAAAAGTAATGATCACCACACGAGCGTGTGCAAGAATAAAATCCCAACCCAGTATGCTGCGTGTATGATTATGGGGGCGAGTACCCAACATAATGTAGGTTCAAGTAAGGTAACTAGGCCACCCACAGTTGAAACTATCCTGGTTGATGGTAGTCCCGTGGAGTGTCTCTATGACACCGAACTACAATATGACGCCATCATAGCTAGTCAGTTAGTGAAACCCGCACAGGTAACTGAACAAACTGTGGCAGTTAGGGGTGCTACCAGGAGCTCCCAAACAATAACTGCTAAGATAGCCAAATTAAATGTGACATCAAAGTATGTCATTGGACTCATTTCAGCGGCAGTGATTGATGACCCTGTATACCCTTTCATGCTAGGATGTAAGTATGTATATTTAGGTGAACCATCATCACCCATGATAATGGCAGCTGTGGAGACCCGGAGTCAGGTTGTACATTCACATGAACCTGTACTCCCAATCAACCCTCTACCTCGGGAGATTAGGGCTGCACAAAATGAATGTCCATCTTTAACACCTTGTTTTGGCAAACTGCCAAAAGCTAGGAATCCCCCTGTGGTGGGACATTTCTATGTAAAAGACAAGTTATTGTACCGTAGGGCGGGAACTACAGGTACCGAACATGGGCAACTTGTCGTGCCTAAAACATATCGTGACCGAATATTACATATGGGTCATACCATATCGTTCAGTGGACATATGGGGGTAGGGGCCACTACCCAACGTATTTCGTGCCACTATTTCTGGCCGGGAATGACGGCTGATATACAAAGATATGTCAAGTCATGTCCGGAGTGTCAACGCGTGTCACCAAAACATTGGACTGTCCCCGTTACCTTAGGGGAGATGCCCATTCTGAGTACACCGTTTGAGCGGGTAGCCGTAGACATTGTAGATCCTCTGCCTCGTTCTAAGAGGAGGAATGCTTATATTCTAACTCTTGTGGACACTTGTACTATGTGGTCTGAAGCCATACCGTTACCTGGTATAGACTCCAAGAAGGTAGCTGATGCCCTGGTACACATCTTTACTAGATTAGGTTTTCCCAACCAAATCTTAACTGACAATGGGTCACAGTTCCGGGGAAAACTTATGGAAGAGGTTTTCAATTTGTTCCGGACGCGCCATATTCATACCAGCCCGTACCACCCCCAGTCCAATGGGACAGTGGAACGGTTTAACGGGACTCTCGTGTCTATCCTACGCAAGTTAGCCCAGGAAAAGCCTGAACGATGGGACGAATACATTCCGGCAGCATTGTTTGCTTACCGGGAAGTCCCCCATGCTCCCACCGGTCTTCCACCTGCTACGTTGTTGTTCGGAAGGCCTATAAAGGGACCGTTAGAGGCAGTAATGAGGACATGGACAGAGGAGGGAGTGGATGAAACAGTCCTCACTGCTTCGCAGTATGTAGGAGAGCTAAAACAGAAACTGGAAACCGGATGGAAATTGGCGAATTCCAACCTGCGGCGTGCCAGAAAGAAACATGCATCCTATTACAATAAGAAAACTAAAGATAGGGCGCTTGAGGTAGGCGACAAGGTTTTATTATTGTTACCCCAAGGAAATAACAAACTTGAAATTGGCTGGCAGGGTCCTTTCCCCATTTTAGATAAATTGTCCCGCACCAATTACAAAATTTCCATTAGGGGTAAACATAAGATTTTTCACATCAATTTACTCAAAAAAATTTGTGGAAAGATTAAATGATCCACCGGTGCATCTGATGGCTCTGTCGGTGGCAACTGAGGTTGAAGAGGGAGAAAACTCAGGGGTGGAGTATCCTCTGAAGCCCCAAGAGACGGTGAACGATGTCCTCATCAACCCTGACTTGGAGACGTCCGAGTTAGAGAAGATGAAACGAGTTCTAAAGTCTCATGCCTCAGTGCTAACAGATAAGCCGGGTAGGACAAAACTGGTCGAATTTGACATGAAATTAAATACCTTGAACCCAGTCCGACAAAAACACTATCCGGTCCCATATGCTAAAAAGGACGCGTTACAAGAAGAGATTAAGTATCTTCTCAAGGAAGGGATCATTTCTCACTCGGAATCTCCTTACAGCGCCAGTGTAGTGCTCCTACGGAAGCCAAGTGGTGAGCATAGGCTATGTATTGATTACCACCAACTAAATGGAGTGACGGAATTTCAAGCTGAACCCTTACCGGATCAGGGACTGTTATTTGCCAAACTTAGTAAAGCCAAATACTTTTCCAAGGTAGATCTTAGTAAAGGATATTACCAGATCCCGGTCAAGAAGGACATCCGACCATATTTAGCCTTCAGCACAGCAGATGGCCATTATGAGTTCAACGTGCTTCCTTTTGAGTTAAGTAACGCCCCTGGGGTGTTCACACGCATGATGCGGTTATTATTAGATCCACTGAAAGACCCGAATATTAGCAACTTCATGGATGATATTTTAATTGCTTCAGAGACGTTTGAGGGTCACCTACAGTCCCTAGACAGGCTGTTGGGAAGATTGGCGGAGACGGGGCTGACCGCTAGACCTGCTAAATGCCAGTTAGCTTTTAGCCAGCTGGAGTTCCTGGGGCATACAGTAACGCAAGGACACATGTTCCCAGAACAGAAGAATATTGAGAAGCTGTTGAAAGCTACCAGACCCAGGACAAAGAAAGACGTGCGATCCTTTGTATCCTTGGGGGGGGGGGGGGGGGTTCTATCAAAAATTCATTAAGAACTTTAATGTGCTTGTAGCACCATTGACTGATGCAACAAAAAAAGCGGCACCAGAACAAGTAAAGTGGACTCCTGAATGCGAAGAAGCATACACCGCATTAAAGGACAAGCTCACTGATAGACCAGTATTACAGTTACCAGATTTGTCTCGCCCATTCACGCTGAGGACGGACGCGAGCAATGTGGGAATTGGTGCAACGTTATTACAACCCGGCCGGGAACAAGCAGAAATGTTATTCCCCGTAGCATACGCAAGCCGGAAACTCAAAGGGGCTGAGAAAAACTACTCTACCATTGAGAAGGAATGCCTAGCTTTGGTCTGGGCTATTCAGAAATTTCAACCATACCTGTATGGGACGGAATTTACGGTACAAAGTGACCACCAACCCCTTATGTTTCTTGCATCATCTAAACAACTGAACACCCGGTTGATGAGGTGGTCCTTACTATTACAGCCTTATGCATTCAGAGTGGAATACATTCCGGGCAGTCAGAATGTAGGGGCTGATTTTTTGAGTAGACATTGTGCTATTGATGAAGAGGGGGGCCTGTCCAAATGACCCATAAACGTCAGAGTAAGGGCTGACAAAACTATATGAGAGTTCGGGCTGGAGAAAAAGTTGTTTCTCCAACTTTTTTTGAACCGTGGGCATTTGTGACAGGTTGGCCCACCTCTCAGATCGTTTTGTTACTAGATGGAGATAGCCCTCAGTAAACCCCTCTATGTATCCTGTAGTAATTTTTATTTTTTATCTATATTTTCAAATATTAGATAAAATCGTCTTTGGGTAGTGTATTTATATTCAGACAACTATAGAGAGAGTTAAATACTATTTCTTCTTATAGTTAGAAGTAGATGTAGGGTAGAGTTCGTTTACAAGCCAAGAAATCCAGTCAGACTGAATTTTATATTCAGATTTGGCTGTGAAAAATAATTTGGCCACAGGAAGGGAACTCTCCTGGATGAGAAGTTAACTTCCGGTAGCACCCTAACATCTGCCACATTTTTCTGACAGCCGGCTGGAGAGGAGCTATCACGTTAATTGGCTAAAATTGAACACCTGTCTGTGTTTAAACATATTTTATTGCTGGCTCTTGTTAAGCCGAACAACACTCTAAAACATAGAAAAGCCAATGATAGTCTCCACTCCCGATAGGCCAGTCAAAATCTAGTTGCAGGAGCCTGCACCCTGATCAACTGTAGCCGTATTCACGACCGGTGATTGAGCTACGAACCACTCACTTGATGCAGCAGAGAGTGGAGTCCATACCACAATCCAGTCAGCACTGACAGCTTACCATCCAGGAGGCTAAGGATTATCAGATGAGTGGCTACCCACCCGTTTGCCACTGCACAGCAATCCTAATTTGTCCACTATTGGCTAGGAGTCTATGATTATGGCCTCTAGCTGAACATCTTGTAGAAAGTTCAGGGATCTGCGTATCTCTTATGTGTCAGTGAGTTCCCAGTGGGGCTCACGTAGTGTTCTGTAGTATTAAACGTTACATTATCTTTGTACTTTTAACAACTGCGTCTGTCATTATAGGATTAGCATTAGCATCGTCATATTGTGTGACGAGTGAAAGGATTACATCTATACGTATCATTCTGTCTTATCTCCTGTTGTGTAAGAATACATTAGGCAGTGGGGGCTCATTATTCTTCCAGGCACGTTAGCAGGAATAACTTGACATACTGTCTTCTTGTGTTAGTACAGTTAGTCGTCATAACTTTCCGCCTGGCACTGTTTAGAAGTAGTGATCCATTCTGGGACTTTGATAATCATTCTTCTAGAATTGCGAGCCATTTGATCGCTTCTTCAGCAGTGGTTAGATTCTCTATTAGTAGAAGACTATTTAGTATCTACTTTGATCTAATTCCATCCTAGTAGAATACGTTACGCGACATGTGTGTATGGGAAAGAGTGAATGTTTGTGCCCTGTTGTATGTATGAATGATGATATTTGGGCATGAGAGAGAGAGAGAGAGAGAGAGAGAGAGAGAGAGAGAGAGAGAGAGAGAGATGGAGAGAATGTATGTATGTATAAGTAACACTAATACTACTACTACTACTACTACTACTACTACTACTACTACTACTACTACTACTACTACTACTACTACTACTACTACTACTACTGCTGCTGCTGCTGCTGCTACTACTACTACTGCTGCTGCTGCTACTACTACTACTACGACTACTACCACCTCCACCACCACCACTGATAATTTCTTCTACTGCTATTGTCACCACCATTCCAAATACCACTATTTCTATTACTGTTGTTGCTGTTGTTGTTGTTGTTGCTGCTGCTGCTGCTGCTGCTGCTGCTGCTGCTGCTGCTGCTACTACTACTACTACTACTACTACTACTATTGCTATTGCTGCTGCTGCTACTACTGCTACGACTACTACTACTACTACTACTAATACTGCTGCCGCCGCTGCTGCCACAACAACAACTACTACTACTACTACTACTACTACTACTACTACTACTACTACTACTACTACTACTACTACTACTACTTACTACTACTAATACTACTACTATTATTAATACTACTACTACTACTACTACTACTACTACTACTACTACTACTACTACTACTACTACTATGGTACGTAGTACGGTTGCTGGTGTGGTCAGCGAGATGACCTGGAGAAATTATAGCCACTTGCCCAAAGTTATCAGCACTCAGTGTTCATTCTTAATGTTCCTTTATTTCACCTGAGCTAGGTACACATATCGTGCTCAACATGATTTGATCTGATGTCTCGGTGTGTGAATCCGTTGTACCAACCCCTCGGCCTCTTTCTACACAGTCAATTACACCGTTAAAGTAGCTTATGGATTGCCCATATTGAAAAATAATGTGGTGGTTTTCCCGTATCTTTCACGGTAATATACGAGACTTAATCTATACACATTCTAGTAATGGATATTTTGATTTGTCTATCACGTTCATGTTTAGAAATAGGTAAGCTTGATTAGGGCTTTATTCTCTCACAATTTGAGAAGCACTGTTCTAGAGACCGCCGTGGTGTTTCTATCCAAAACCAGAAGCTAAATTTAGCCACACGGACGTCGCAGTTCTGAACCAGCTAGATCGATAAGCGCGACATTTCCTTCAATAAAGTTACCACGCTCTTGGCTATATCGCGGGAACAGCAGTGGTTAGGGATGCCATCATCGTCCTGCATTAGATCCTAGCCAGAACCTTGCTCTCATGTCCGCCCGCCGAAAAGACTGGCAATTCTTTGCTAGTTCCCCTCTCTTATGTGTTTGCATGCTTACGTTTTCAGTCACCGAGCCATTCATTCACTGAGTCATTCAGTCACTACGTCATTCAGTCACCTATTCATTCAGTCATTGAGCCATTCAGTCACTAGCCATTCAGTCACCGAGTCATTCAGTCACTGAGTCATTCAGTTAATAAATCATTCAGTCACTGAGCCATTCAGCCACGAAGTCATTCAGTCACCGATTCATTTAATCATTGAGCCATTCAGTCACCGAGCCATTCAGTTACTGAGCCATTCAGTCACTACTTCATTCAGTCACCGAGCCATTCATTTACTGAGCCATTCAGTCACTAAGTCATTCAGTCACCGAGTCATTCAGTCACTAAGTCATTAAGTCGTGGAGTCATTCAGTCACCGAGCCTTTCAGCTACAAAGTCATTCAGTCACTAAGTAATTCAGTCACCGAGTCATTCAGTCACTGATTTTGCGTGTGGGATAGCTTTCCCGTTTACCAGTGTCCCTCGCCATCAGCCGAACCCATTGCGACTTCTGGGGTACTTGTAATTTACTTCCCTAAGTCAAGGACGAGAAGTCAACAATTTAGTGTAACTGTCCGGTGTAGGAGTTGAGCCTGCTAGCTCGACATCAGCACACCGGAAGTTTAAGAGCGATTAAGTCGAGCTGACATCCACCGGGCGAATAAGTTGGAAGGTAAATGAGTGAGTCGGTCAGTTATTGAATCAGACATTCATTGTCTTTGAGTGAATGACTCACTCAGTTATTGAGTCAGACATTCATTGTCTTGTGAATCACTCAGTCAGTTACTGAGTCAGACATTCATTGTCTTTGATTGAATCACTCAGTCATTTATTCAGTCAAACATTCAATGTCTTTGAGTGAATCACTCAGTCAGTTACTGAGTCAGACATTCATTGTCTTTGATTGAATCACTCAGTCATTTATTCAGTCAAACATTCAATGTCTTTGAGTGAATCACTCAGTCAGTTATTGAGTCAGACATTCATTGTCTTTGATTGAATCACTCAGTCAGTTATTCAGTCAGACATTCATTGTCTTTGAGTGAATCACTCAGTCAGTTATTGAGTCAGACATTCATTGTCTTTGAGTGAATCACTCAGTTATTGAGTCAGACATTCATTCAGTCAGTGATCCAGTAAGTCACCAGGTCAATGAGTCAGTTAATGAGATTTTCAAACATTCACTAAGTCAGTCAGTGAGTTGGAAGATCAATGAGTGAGCAAGTCAGGCAGTCAGTTAGTGAGGAAGCCTGTCATTCAGTCACTGAGCCAGTCAGTTCCCGCGTCAGTGAGTCAGTGAGTTGGAAGGTCAGTGAGTCAGTGCACGTGTTAGTCAGTTTGTGAGTCATTCTAATAGTGAGCCAGTCAGTCAGTGATCCAACCATTCCGCGTTTCCCCAGGATCTCTTCACAACCCATGCTATCCGTTGCTAACTTGGCACCCAGGACACCCATGCAAATTGTGATATTGCCATTTCTTTAACTACCTACAGTACTTTGCAGTTGCATAGAAAATGTCGCCTTAACTGGTCCATCCTTATCGTGTGCTGATGCCGTAACACTGAATCACTTTCATGTTTAATTTCTTGGTTGCGGTTCTAAGCGTTGATGCTATTATTCATGAACTCACTATGTTCTACTCCATTAGCGCTTTCTCTGTGTCTTTAAGAGGCGTTAGGGTCATTGATTGATTATGAGGGATGTATTTCTTCATGTGGCCTGAGAACCTGAGCACTGTTTCACCTGTGTTTAGAAGCTTTTTGTCTGCGCCATCGCGTTTCGCAATTCCAGTGTGTAAAGATAGTCCCATAGCAGATACTGTCGTCGGTGTGTGAAGTGTGGTCCTTCACATATTCTAGGTCACGACACATGAGGCGGGACTGATCATTTCCAAAACTATTCACACTTGCAAGGCAATCAGATAAGGTCGGCGATCAGGTAAAGTAGGCGATCAGATAAGGTAGGCGATCAGAACTCTACGGAATATTCTGTCGAATATTCTGTAGAGTTTCTTATATGTTTGTGTTGGCTTTCTGTCGAATAGTCTGTAGAGTTCTGATTCAGTTCTGTTAGAAGAAGACGAAGAAGAAGAAGAAGAAGAAGAAGAAGAAGAAGAAGAAGAAGAAGAAGAAGAAGAAGAAGAAGAAGAAGAAGAAGAAGAAGAAGAAGAAGAAGAAGATGGAGAAGAGGAAGAAAGAAGAATGAAATATATCATGTAGCAAGTCCTTTTCAGAACGCCACTCTCATCACAACCTGGTATGTACACACTCGCACGCAAACGCCTGTAGTTTCTAAACATGCTTCTTCTTCTTCTTCTTCTTCTTCTTCTTCTTCTTCTTCTTCTTCTTCTTCTTCTTCTTCTTCTTCTTCTTCTTCTTCTTCTTCTTCTTCTTCTTCACTACAAGCGCATACTTTTTAATAAGGCTAAACTAATTCACAAAATCCTATTTCGAAATGCTCCAAGCTATCTTTGGCCATTGTTCAAATATAAAGCAAGACATAGCGAACGGCTAAACATAGTTCATGTCCCTAAACCTAGGATAGACTTATATAAAACAAGCTTAGCATACTCTGCCGCTCAGTTGTGGAGCAATCTTCCACAAGAAATCAAGGATACCACCAATAACTATACATTCAGTCGCAACCTGTTTGAACACTGCCTCAGTACAGACTACACCCCCCCCCCCCCCCCCCTAGAATAAAACAACCAATAGTAATGGAAAATTGTCTCAAACGACAACTAGCCTATAAACATTCCCATATCTGTGGCACGTTACACCTTCCTTAGGTATTTATAATGCCCATGTTAAACATTGCCTTAGTGAGTCATGTATTATTGATTATTTTTCATGCGTTTTACTTCTTATTGTTCTTTTGTTGTCAAAGATTAGCTTCATAAGTGATGTAGAATGAAAGAATGTATGAGAGGAAATAGAGAAGAAGGGCAGAATGTCAGACGGGCCTCCGAGTCCCAATTCTTAACCCTTTAAAAAAAAGATGTTAGTTCGTTCGTTCGTTCGTTTTTCGTTCGTGCTGCTGCTGCTCCTGCTCTTCCTGCTCCTCCTCTCCTCCTTTTTTCTGGCTGTTCTCCATCCATCGATCATGTGCCATGCCGGTAAGCGTGGGTGGTCATGTTTTGCCATTTCACTCGATCACCAGAGTCGTGGATCAGCTCCGTATTTCTGTCTCGACCATGCCACGAGGCCAAGCCATCCAGGTATTTGCTTCTATGTCTTCCCCTTGGTCTGTTCCCTTCGATCTTACCAGTTGTCACCAAGTTCTCCAATTCATTTCTTCTCATAACATGCCCAAAAATGTTGACTGTCTACGTCTAATGTCTCTAATCAGTTTACGATCTTCATTTGTTTCTTGAAGGACTTGTTCATTGGTTTTTCTGTCTGTCCATGGTACTCTTTGCATTTTCCTCAGAAACCACATTTCTACAACCATCAGATGTTTTTCAGCCTGACTGCTCATTGTCCAAGCTTCACATCCATATAAAAAGTACAGGTTCTATGTAGCACCTCAACACTCTTTTTTTCGTTTCAGTTGACATCTTTTTATTGGTCAGTATGTTTGTCATCTTGCTAAAGGCTACTTTTGCCATGGCGATTCTTGTTCTAATCTCTTCAAGGCATCTCTCATCAGATGTTATTACTGTTCCGAGATAATTGTACATATTTACTCGTTGAAGAATATTCCCATTTACTTGTATATTACATTGTGATATTTCGTTCTTCCTAGGGACGACCATAATCTGTGTCTTTTTACAATTTAATTCTAACCCTAGTTGTTCGCTGTGTGTAACTAAATGGTGCAGATTCTGTTCATTGTCTGCAATCAATACAGTATCATCTGCATATCTAATGTTATTGATGTATCGCCCCCCAATGTTGGTTCCTTCCATATCTTCAATATTTCTTAAAATAATTTCACTGTACAGGGAAAACAGATCTGGAGACATTACACATCCCTGTCTCACACCTCTTTTAATAGGCTGATATTGGCCTACTTCATTATCAACTCTTATGGCAGCTTGTTGTTTCCAATATATGTTTCTTACAAGTCTAAGGTCTTTTCCATCAATTTATAGATCTTCAAGCATCTTTATCATGTCGACATGTTTCACTTTATTAAAAGCCTTTGTGTAGCCAATAAAGAAAAGGTGTAGATCTGTGTTTACTTCTTTAGAACGTTCGATTACGGTTCTCAGTATATACACAGCATTTACTGTACCCTTGCCTTCTACAAACCCACATTGTTCTTCTCCTATCTCAGGTTGTATTTTCCTCCTAACTCTTTGCATGATAATTCTTAGCAAAAATCGTCGTGATGTAACTCATTATACTAATTGTTCGATGTTGATCACATTCCAAGGCTCCTGATTTCTTTGGGATTGCAATAAATACAGAATTACATAATTCATAAGGTATATTTCCAGTATCATATATGGTATTAAGCAGACTGGTAACTTTATCTATTCCATATTTTTCTAAAGCATTAATCATTTCTGTTGTGACGCTGTCTGAACCCGGGGTCTTGCCAGATTTCATATGGTTAAGAGCATTCTGAACCTCCATCTTCAAAATTGCTGGTCCTTCATTATTATTTTGAACATCAGTACTGTTCGTCCCTGTTATCGTCTTAAAGGTCTTTCACGTAATCTGACCATACATGTAAGATCTGATCTTTTTCTATTATGACTCTTCTATCTTTTGTCTTTAGGCAGCCTGCTGATGTACGTGTTCTTTGATTAGTAAGCTCCTGAATTCTTTTGTGCATTAGTTTAGCATTTTTACTGTTGTGTTTGTTTTCAATTTCTCTGCAATTTCTCTCAAGCCATGTTTCTTTTTTGTGAATTTCTTCATATTTGGCAGGATTATTTTTGTTCTGT
>JACEFZ010016169.1:0-12500 GCA_014155875.1 Cepaea nemoralis | reverse complement strand
TGAGGATGATATAATGTATGGATGTTATGAGGATGTTATAATGTATGGATGTTATGAGGATGTTATGATGAAGGGATGCTGTGAGGATGTTATGATTTGGGGATGTTATGATTTGGGGATGTTATGATTTGGGGATGTTATGATTTATGGGTGCTATGAGGATGTTATGGTTTAGGAATGTTATGATTTAGTAATGGAATGGAGATGTTATAATGTAGGGATGTTATGAGAATATTACGATTAAGGGATGCTGCGAGGATGTTATGATTCAGGAATGTTGTGATTTAGGGATGTTATGAGGATGTCATGATTTAGGAATGCTATGAGGATGTTATGATTTAGGAATGTTATTAGGATGTTATGATTTAGGGATGTTATGAAGATGTTGTGATTTAGGGATGTTATGAATTAGTAATGCTATGATTTAGGGATGCCTTGAGGATGTTATGATTTAGGGATTTTGTCTCTCTGGCCTGCACCTTAGCTCACCATAAATCCAGTACCAAAATAATGTTCGCCTCGATGGGAAGAAGAAGCAGTCATGTCTCATCGTCTTCATCATCCTCGTCCTTTTCTTCTTCTTCTTCAGTTCCTTCTTCTTTTACTCCTCCTTCACCTTCTTCTCTGACTCTGTTAAGAATGTATCCCAAACCATAGTCTTGGCAGATAACCTCACCATTCCACCGAGGAAAGTTATTTAAAATCCGCTTACAGAACGTAAGAATTGCCCACTAAATCACCCTGGCGTTGCTGTTATCCTCAACATCCAGTAAAGGACACGGCAGTATTTTACCACGCCTTAATAGCTACTGTCCGTATGGTAACATACACGATCTCTTTTCATTCAAATCAGCTAATTGCAGACATTACGGTAGGCAGACCTACCCCTGCAGCAGGCACGTTCGACAATGTTAAACTACAATTTGCAAACACCGTCAACACTTAAGCTTTGCACACCAGAGCTTCTAGTCGTTTTAATAGAGCGCCCATGGACTCCAGGTCTGTTCGTTTTATCGATGGGTCTCACATCTTCTTTTGCTGCTACTACTGCCTACTGCTGCTGCTGCTGCTGCTGCTCCTTCTGCTGCTACTACCGTTTCTGCTGTTGACGTTGTTCCTAGATTTTGCTGCTTCTGTTGTTCCTGCTGTTGCTCCTGCTGTTTCTGCAGATGCTTTTGCTGTTGCTGCTGCTGCTCCTCCTCCTCCTCCTCCTCCTACTACTACTACTACTACTACTACTACTACTACTACTACTACTACTACTACTACTACTACTACTACTACTACTACTACTACTGCTGCTGCTGCTGCGAAGGCGTTACGGACGCAGTTCTTAATCTCACATACCTGCGTTCGAAACACAGCTGCGGCTGATTTGGCAGCAGACCGCCGTGCGGTGGTTTTTTACGAAATGGTATGGGCCCCTCATTAAGAAAATAATGGCAAACTACTGAACGTAAACTTGCCAAGACATCACAACCGTTAAAAATGCTGGTGTTGACTGCAATGTCCTGTGAAGAATATGCAACTAACCTGTGAACTACTACTACTACTACTACTACTACTACTACTACTACTACTACTACTACTACTACTACTACTACTACTACTGTTGCTGCTGATGCTGCTGTTGTTGCTGCTGCTGCTAATGCTGCTACTTCTACTACTACTACTACTTCTACTACTACTACTACTACTACTACTACTACTACTACTACTACTACTACTACTACTAACGCTATTGCCACTATCACTTTTCTCTTCTTTCTCCTTCTCTTCCTCCTCTTTTCCTCCTCTTTCTTGTACCAAGCCCGGAACAGCCAAGGAAATCATGATTCCCCCAATCATCTCTGTTGTCTGATGTGTTGATGAAGTTGCTCATTAGTTTCCCAACTGTTTAAGCTTTCCCCAGTACAGCCTTCTCTGTCTTGAAGTGAACTCACAAACAGAACTGGTTACTCGCATTAGAAGACAACAGTCAACATTCTTTGGGCACGCATGAGAAAAGGAAAGCTGGAGTATGTCGTCACACCGGGAAAGTTTAAGGGGAGGAGAGGCAGCGGGAGACCAAGAGAGAAGATACTGGACAGGTTGACATCATGGCATGGAGGAGCATCAGTCAAAGAAATTATTGGCAGCACATGAGACATGAGGCTGGGGACAGGCATGATCGCCAACGCCACACGGCATGGACTATAAGAAGATTGACAACATACGAGACAGAAGGCTGTGGAGAGACATGATCACCAACACCAAAAGGCATGGGCTATAAGAAGATTTGCTTCACACGAGACTGAAGGCTGTGGACAGACATGATCACCAACTCCACACAGCATGGACTATAAGAAGACTGGCAATACACGAGACAGACGAATGTAGACAGACATGATCAGCAACGCCCCACTTCATGGACTATAAGAAAAATATGATTGTTTTGTTTGCATCTGTACTTGTTGTCGTGTGTATGTTACTGATCCTGCAGTATGGACAATTACTGATAAAATAAACTTTTCCGTGCATTTACACTTTCATCAGTAAAAGAAAAAATTTACACCAATAAACTGCTGTTCAAAAGATAACTATAATGAGTATGGAATGTTTGATAATGAGGTCATTATCATCATCATCTTGTGTCATGCCAGGAAACCGATGTCGGTTTTACAAATGAGCCTCGACGGGCCGACAGGCGAGGGAGAGGCTGTAGATACATGAGAGTCAATACTATATCCAGGGGGAACAATTGGAGGTGCATATACACAGTTCAAAGATACATAGCAGTCAGGCGTGAAATGTTGGGCATTGACGTCACAACCTCCGAGGAAAAAGTTGTTCTCAACCCGAGCAGATGTACTGAAACGAATCGTATTGAGCTCTCTGACAGGACACCGCCTGAACAAGCAGGCCAGAAAAGGACTCGCTGACAGGACACCACCTGAACAAGTAGGTCACAAAGTGACTCGCTGACAGGACACCACCTGAACAAGTAGGTCAGAAAAGGACTCGCTGACAGGACATCGCCTGACCAAGCAGGTCAGAAAAGGACTCGCTGACAGGACACCACCCGAACAATTAGGTCAGAAAAGGACTCGCTGATAGTACACCACCTGAACAAGTAGGTCAGAACAGAACTCGCTGACAGGACACCACCTGAACAAGTAGGGCAGAAAAGGACTCGCTGACAGGACATCGTCTGAACAAGTAGGTCAGAAAAGGACTCGCCTACAGGACAGCACCTGAACAAGCAGGTCAGAAAAGGATTCGCTGACAGAAACTCCAGGTTACACTGCTGGGAACTTCCTTCTCAAAGAGCGCATCAACCGATTGTCGGGTGTGACTGAATAAGGCTATTATTACTATGGTTGTCTTCGTGGTGAAGAGGTTAAACATCCTGCCCCACGCTCTGAAGATTGGGAGTTCGTTTCCGGACTGCGCTGTTCAAACCAAAATTGCAGTGTTTCCCGGAGACTCCTGAAGGGTTGCCGCTGGAGACATGGAGTTCGTGCTCTGTGGAAAGCTGTCTGCGGTTTGCCGCTCTACGAGGAAAGAGACCGAGCCACATTAGGTAAAACCTGATGCAATAAAATAACCCAATCAACGTTAGTACTTTATTATTATTATTAGTATTATCTCTAGTAAAGTGTTTAAACTGCCTGACTCACGCTCCTAAAGTTGTGGGTTCGATTCCAGACATTGTCATTCGATTCACGAGTGCAATTTTCTCGGGTCGTCTCTGGAGTTACGGAGTTTGGTGCAGGCCACCCTGCGTAAACAGACCGGGCAATATTGGATAATACCTGGTGCAATGAAGTAGATTCTCTCGCTTTTAAACCGCGTATTATTATTGATCTTCTTCTTTCGCCCTCTATAACCCATTGGGGGGTTGGGCCCCTAACCAACTCACTCCAAGCTACTGCCCATTTGGGGAATTGGCCTTCAACTAACTCACTCAAAGCCACCCTATCCTAATATACCCCATGCAGCACCGCCCACGCCCTCCCCCTTTTATTAAATACCCTATGCAGCACCGCCCACGCCCACCCCATGTTATTACATACCTCATGCAGCACCGCCCTCCCCCTGTTATTACATACCCCATGCAATTACATACCTCATGCAGCACCGCCCTCCCCCTGTTATTACATACCCCATGCAGCACCGCCCACGCCCTCCCCATGTTCTTACATACCTCATGCAGCACCGCCCTCTCCCTGTTATTACATACCCCATGCAGCACCGCCCAGCCCTCCCCATGTTATTACATACCCCATGCAGCACCGCCTCCGCCCTCCCCATGTTATTACATACCCCATACAGCACCGCCTCCGCCCTCCCCATGTTATTACATACCCCATACAGCACAGCCTCCGCCCTCCCCGTGTTATTACATACCCCATACAGCACCGCCTCCACCCTCCCCATGTTATTACATACCCCATACAGCACCGCCTCCGCCCTCCCCGTGTTATTACATACCCCATGCAGCACCGCCCACGCCCTCCCCGTGTTATTACATACCCCCATACAGCACCGCCGACGCCCTCC
Source organism: Cepaea nemoralis (assembly GCA_014155875.1). Taxonomy (NCBI): domain Eukaryota; kingdom Metazoa; phylum Mollusca; class Gastropoda; order Stylommatophora; family Helicidae; genus Cepaea; species Cepaea nemoralis. The sequence continues at coordinate 7,958 of JACEFZ010016169.1, read as the reverse complement.
CCATGTTATTACATACCCCATACAGCACCGCCTCCGCCCTCCCCATGTTATTACATACCCCATGCAGCACCGCCCACGCCCTCCCCGTGTTATTACATACCCCATGCAGCACCGCCCACGCCCTCCCCATGTTATTACATACCCCATGCAGCACCGCCCAAGCCCTCCCCGTGTTATTACATACCCCATGCAGCACCGCCCATGCCCTCCCCGTGTTATTACATACCCCCATACAGCACCGCCGACGCCCTCCCCTTGTTATTACATACCCCATACAGCACCGCCCCGCCCTTCCCATTTTGTTACATACCCCATGCGGCACACCCACGCCCTCCCCATTTTGTTACATACCCCATGCGGCATGCCCACGCCCTCCCAATGTTATTACATAGCCCATGCAGCACCGCCCCCGCCCTCCCCATGTTATTACATAGCCCATGCAGCACCGCCCCCGCCCTCCCCATTTTGTTACATACCCCATGCGGCACGCCCACGCCCTCACCATGTTATTACATACCCCATGCAGCACCTCACACGCCCTCCCAATATTATTACATAGCCCATGCAGCACCTCCCACGCCCTCCCCATCTTATTACATACCCCATGCAGCACCGCACACGCCCTCCCAATGTTATTACATACCCCATGCAGCACCTCACACGCCCTCCCAATGTTATTACATACCCCATGCAGCACCTCACACGCCCTCCTCATATTATTCATTGGCTTATTGTTTCTTAGATCTTTTTCTATTTTGGAAGGGGACTGGCCAACCTACCTCATATGTCATGGCCTAGAATACGTGAAGCCTAGCACTTCAAACTCAAACACCAGCATTTGTCATGGAAGTACCCCCCCCCCCTTTTTTTTGTTTCTTTTCTTTAAAAACACATGTGTATTACTTGTGTGTGGACAACTAACTTTATTTAACACACAAAATAGTCGCTTGTTAAAGATCGCACAAGCCATTGTGATTAGTCTTCATAACTGGCTTGTGTAGACAGAAATACAGGATAGTCAGCTTAACATTACCGTGGTAGACAATTGAAATTACTGTGCGTATATGTGTATATTTCAACTTAAGGATTTATCTAGTTACTTTACTTGATGTTGTGTGAATTCTGCAGTATGTACCTGTCGAGATACAGCAAAATATGTCAGGCAATAAATCGTGCAATCTATTGTTTGTGTCCTCGTTATTCAAAATAACTTTATGTTCAGACTGTTAAGAATTGAACTTTTAGGCCCGTTTGACATACTGCCCTTCTGATCTTTCTGCTCACATACATTATTTAATTCATACATCACTTATGAAGTTAATCTTGGACAAGAACAGAAACAATATATGTATTAATTTGGACTGGAAGATGTGTATGTAGGTACCTTGAACACACAGGCTGTTAGAGACTGATTACAACCGATCTTAACTGTAGTGCCAGCCCTTGATGATCATACAGACTGGAAGGGTACAGTGAGCCACACGTCTTTGTCGTGGCTACGGCAGCCAGGTGGTTACAACTCGACTCTGCATTGTTTGTATACCCGCCCCAATTCTCCTTATTGTCCTATCAGGTGCTTCATTGTACAATCCGCCTCAAATTGTTGACATAAAGAAACAAAGAAAGCTGGCCTTATTTATATCATTGTACACAGCTCTGCATACAAATTCATGTTAAGTGGTGCATTTGTTCACGTTGTAAATTGAGTGTTGTCAGTCGATTGCTGGGTCTCTTTCTGTTGTTTCCACATTGTTGCTGGATCGTCTCCGTTGCTGTTGTGTTATTGTTCTTTCTACATTAGCGACTGTTGTGTACCGCAGTTGTGATTGTTGGGAACTGTTTGTCAGGTGAGTACGCGGTTTAATGGGATAGAATTGTGTTTTGTGTGTTAAATTGTTTTCACGAATGTGGTTTGTTGGTAAAACATGTCTTGTGTTATCTGGATTGTAGAGCTGGTGTGTGTGTGTGTGTGGGGGGGGGGGGGGAGAGAGAGAATAAAAACGAGGAAAGGGGGGGGTGGGTTAGTTCTGCATGTATTTTTCTCATTGTGTATAAGTAGATAGTTCTATTTGCGTCTCTCTATCCGTAGGTTGATATGTCTGTCTGTTTCCTTTTGTATCGTTAGGTATGTCTTCATCTCTGTTTGTCTACCACCTCTCTCTTTTTCTGTTGATCGTTAGATCTGTCTGTAACTCTCTCTCTCTCTCACACACACACACACTCTCTCTCTCTCTCTGTCTCTGTCTGTCTCTCTCTCTTTCCCTCTCTCTCTCTCTCTCTCTCTCTCTCTCTCTCTCTCTCTCTCTCTCCGTGTAGGTAGGTTGGTAGCTCTGTCTATATATCTTTTTCACTGTGCAGGTCTGTCTGTCTGTCTGTCTGTCTGTCTGTCTGTCTGTCTCGTCAGTCCGCACGTACATGCGTTTATCTGTCTGTCTCTATCTCTGTCTGCGTAGATAGGTAGGTCTGATGTTGTCTGTGTGTATGTCTGTTGCCCTGTGTGTGTGTGTGTGTGTGTGTGTGTGTGTGTTAGTAGGTATGTCTGTAATATGTCTTAATCTCTAGGTTGATAGGAATCTTTACCTGTGTCGCTCACTATGTAGGTAGGCAGGTATGTTTCTTCGTCACTCCCTCACGTCCATCCTTCTGTTTAACTGCCTCGCACGTAGGCAGACAGGTAGGCAGGCAAGCTTGTATCTGAGTCCACGAGCGCAAAGAGCAGGCCTTAAGATATCATGTATCAACCCTGGAGTCAATTTAACCTCGCTACGTCGATACAAAAACTTACCCTGTAAAGGTCAAGCGTCGAGGAAATCAGGTGGTCATATGATCCCGTAAGGCTATGATGTAGTATATGTGAAGTCATATCCATGGATCTCTTAGACACAGGTAGTAACAACATCCCATAATGTTATGATGTTGTATATGTGAAGTACCGTCCCCCAGCTACTGAGTTAAGTGCTTGGAGCGACACTGTGAGCTGTGGATTTCGTGTGGAGTGCTTTTACATCTGTCCGCGGTTGTTTGTATTGTGAACTGCATGTTCAGAAAATGGCGGCGGCCGGTTGCTGAACTAGCTAGTTTTGCATTATGCAGTAATGTGTGTGAAGCTGCTGCTTTTCTAGTGACTGCCGCTTCCATCGACTGATGAACTGTAATGTTCGTGGCGGACTGTTGTGTTGGCATTCTGGCAGCGGCCTTATGCATACACTTGCCTGTGTGTGCTGTTGATTTGTCGGTGCTGCTGTTTGATCCACTTTTCACATGGGGCAGTGAGGAGCATTTTGTGTGATACTCTCTGGCACAGGAAAGGAGTATTATGGGGGTGACTCTTTGCCGTGAAGTTGGAACCGCGACTGTGAAGTCAGGTGAAGGTAGTTCCAAGGCAATAACTGGCATTAGTGCGTGAAGTGTTGGACGTTTACATAGTGTACGTCATGGCATATTGAGGTGAACTGGCCAGTACCTCTCTTCGCCACATTTCCTTACTAGACAGTTGATAGAAGATTCTGAAAATTATCCGGTAATCGTCTGGGTCGACCCCGGAACTGGTTGGGAAAAAAATTCCGGCTGCTGTCTAGGTTTGAACCCACTACACCGCCTTGGTAAGCAAGCTCGCTAACCACTTTGCCAGCTGGACTAGACATAATATGGATTCATCATAATCATCATTGTATGCCATGCTTACTTATAGAGATGAGCGGGCAAGATTTCGCCAGCTCACAAAATGACACAATTATTAGACGTAAGACAGTCCTGTATTTTTGGACAGTTCATAAATAAACAATAAAAACACAACATATATCATATATGTACTGTATGGCGCTCATAAAAGTGAGAAGAAAGAAGTAGAGACTAGAAGACGCATTAGGCAACATAACAATTGAAAGCTATAGTTACCGACTGAGATTCGAACCTGTCACCTCCAAATGACGGGGTAGGAAAAATGTGTGCTTCGACGCATGACCAACTAGACACACCGGACACTCAATTATTTTGGGGGGTATGTTAAGAGGAGACGCTCCGTGGTGAAGTGGTTACGGACGTAGTTCGTAATGCCGCATACCGTGTTCGAAACACAGCTGTGGGCGATTTAGCAGCAGACCGGCTTACGTTTGTTTTTTGTTAAATGGTTGCGGCGACTGCACTACCCAGGCGGCCTTTATTCCTCAGGCTCAAAGATCCCTCTGCCATACACCGTAAGGTACTATATTGGCAGTAAATGATTGGGGGGGGGGGGGGGGGGGTTATGGGTGTCGGTCGTTCAGAAAGCAATAGCGGACTACTGAACATAAACTTGGCCAGGAATCACGAACAGCCAAAAAAAAAAAATGATGGGATTGACTTCTGCGTCAAGGATATGCAACTAACTTAAGAGGCGGCATGAACTTGAAAACTTAGTGACCAATGCAGACTGTATGCGAAAGAGAGGAAGTGGCGAATAAAGAGATGAACACCTGGATGGCGTAGTCACGTGGTATATTCGAGACAAGGCCACAGATCCAATCCATGACTGGTGATTGTGCGTTGGCAGCCATAATGGCACTGTGGCCAGCGCCTAGCCTGCCAGCTCGGTGGTTCTGTGTTCGAATCTGCCTCGAGGTGGGGGATTTTTGAAGAATTGCCCTAGATTCCTAGATCGTCCCAGACTAATATTGTCATCATGTGCCAATCCGATAAGCGTGGACGGTCATGTTTCGCCATATCACTGGATGCACAGAGTCATGGATCAGCTGTGTGTTCTTGTCTCAACCATATGTGCCAGAGTGTGCGCCTGCTGGTCGTTGTTAGAACTTCTCTCCTGACAACGTCCTCTTGCACTTCAAGGCCTTCTACTTGACTGACTTTCTGAAAGTCTCTTACTGAAGATATATTCATTCCATAGGTCGTTATAGTATGTAGTCTGTTGACTCTCGCATAGTATACCTTTTTTCGCGTTGTGTAGGTGGCAAAATATGTGATGTTTCTTTCAAATTATCAGCAGACAAATCCATGGATCTCTACTCCTTTTGATGTCATGTTTTCAAAAGTATAACTAACACAAATTTGAATTCACAGAAAGACTTCTGAAATCATTTTTTTTGTTTTTCTTTTAAATGTCTAAATGTTTGATATTGCAATTTCGTTTCATAAAAAGGATAGGTTCCACGACATCAAGTACATATGTCAAGTCACCTCAAATAAAATTACTTGGCCAAGCATTCTATAATATTTCAGAACCGATTTGTTTGAAGTTTCTATTCTCAAATCCACATTGACCTTTTTCGTCCTTCCTGTTTTCCCCAAGGAGCATTAATAAAACCCATTTATAGGTAATTACATAGCTTTTTCTTTGCTCCTAATTATATGATAGTAATAAGTATACTTAAACCTTCTTGGTGACAACTGTCTACGGAATATATATAATATATCTTCTTCTTGGAGACATTCGATAAAAGCTGCTGCTCACTACTAACGACTGAATCCCTCTGTCTTTTTGTTTTGTTTTCTTTTGTTTATTGTTGTTAACTATCTAGTGCGTTCTCGTGCAGATTGTTTTCTTTTACATTATTTTCCCAATTTATAAGTTTGCAACTTTAATTCCTTCTGTTAACTCTTCCCCATCACCTATTCTGTTTCACATACCACATGGCCAGCCATCTAGGTATTTACTTCTCTGCCTTCCACTTGTTCTTTTCCCCTCGATCTTGCCAGTTGTCACCAAGTTCTCCAATTTATTTCTTCTCATAAAGTGACCAAAATATTGTGACAGTCTACGCCTAAAATGGGTACCCGGAAATGATCGAGGACGTGAGATTGACCATATCACCCATCGATCTACAAATATGGGACTGACACCATATCGCCAATACGCCTCAAAGCCTGGGGAAATGGTCTGTACTATTTTTATAACTGAGCCACATGCTGAAGCTCACAAATTACCCACTTTGGAGACTACAAATCCAGATTTAGTAAAATATATTCCAACCCACTATATCTTCAAGTCACTTTTTAGTTATCTGTGTGTTGGCATGAGGTGGTATGTTGAATTTTAAATCGATCTAGAGTAGTGAGCTTCAAATGACTAGCATCAGTCATGGCGTGAGTGGAAATTCCACGAAAATATCGACTTGCCAACGTGCGCTTCTTGAATGCGTGCAGAAATACTCTCGGTGGTTAAGCGATATTCTGCTTGCCTGCCGAGACAACGGTCCAGGTTCAACCCTCAAGAAATGCAGGATTGCTTTTCCGACTTATGCGCTAAGGTCGACCTCAGCAATAAAATTCATGTGTCCTGAAGCTGCGATGGGCCTGTGATGTGATAGGGCCATGACATTTTGTAGGCCTGAATGCATGAAGAAATAGGTGGCCAATCTTGTCCTCACTTAGCGAGACGACGAACAATGGTTTCGAACCCCCGCCCGACCCCTCGTGGCATTATCAGCACAGCCCCTTTATTAACTCAGCTTCATAAAAATGAGTGCCAGACAATTTTCAGAAATTTCTCTGAATGTTTTGCGAAGGAACGGCGGCCAGGAAGAAAATTGTATGGCTTGTCACTATGCTAACGCGACTCTCCATATTTCCTCTGGGACTATCTAAAATCTTTACCTTTACACTACAATCCCCCTCTGTGATTGACAATAATGTCCTTGAGGCGGCATAGTGTTAGTTGAGATGTTCCACTAAGTGTAGTTATCTTTCGCCTGCGACGTCTAGTCCAAAGCTGGAAAGGGGCCAGATGTCCCGATATCTCACTCAGCCCTACATGATAAGACAGCGACTGTATTAACATTCTTGTTTTTCAAAACAGCGTTTTCATGTGGCGTGCCTTTACATCTGTACGCGGTTGTTTGTGTCGTGAACTGCATGTTCGGAAAAATAGCGGCCGTCGGTTGCTGAACTAACTGGGTTTGCCTTGTGTAAAAATGTGTGGCTGCTGGCTTTCTAGCGACTTCTGCTTCCATCGACGATGAACTGTATTTTTCGTGGCGGACTTTTGTGTTGCATTATTCATAGTATACCTTTGTGGGCTGTTCGTTTGTCGAGACTCCTGTCTGCTCCACTTTTCACATGGGGCAGTGAGGAGCATTTTGTGTGATATTCACTGGCACAGGAATTGAGCATTATGGGGCGACCATTTGCCTTGAAGTTGGAACCGCGATTAACTAACTAACTAACTAACTAGTGAATTTGAATAACGAAGACACAGACAATAGATAGCACGATATTTTTGCCTGGCATATTTCGCTACTTCTCGTCAGGTACATACTGCAAGAATCATACAATATAAATTAAAGTAATTAGATCCACTATATGACTGAGCTGATCCACGACACTGGTGATCGAGTGAAATAGCGAGTCATGACCGCCCACGCTTTCCGACATGGCACATGATTGATTGAATTAGATACATCTTTGAAGTCGAAATATACAACACACATGTTCACTCAGTAATTAGAATTGGCTTGGCTTTGAAGAAAAAACATGCTCAGGCCCCGTCCAACTGTCAAATAGCTGACGTGTTATAATTGGGGCCCTTATGGTGTTTCTTTTCTACCTTGTGGCATAACGCAGCCAACATTATTCATCTCTCAACAAATGCCGCAAAAAGAGGAAACAACATTAAAATAAATTGACTTCGCAAACGCAATTGGAGATTGGACTTAAAACTTAACATCAAAACTGGAACTGAACAAGTGACAAATGACGTGGATTCTTAGAAGGATTTCATCAGACCAAGCTCGGAAAATCATTGGATGAGAAAACCACCTGACCCGCCTTCGCGCCAGTGCATAATTAACATATATCCCCTATTCATCAGAAATGTTGAGAATGCGCGCACTTTTGTCTGAACTCGCTCCATGGACGGATGTGAGAAGATGTTTGTGACCAAAAATTCAATGGACAAAGCAAAAGTCTGGATCCGAGGTACGTTTGTTAGCCCTTGATTAGACTAAGAACCCGATGTACCAAGTGTC
>JACEFZ010016168.1:0-131011 GCA_014155875.1 Cepaea nemoralis | reverse complement strand
GATTCTACACTTCGAAAGCTCTGATTGATTATCTGCATTCCAACAATTTCAATTAAACAGGGACACTGAATGTCAACTGAGTAGGCTTCCCTCTAGAGTTGAAGCATTTGCGACTTCAGCATCAAGAGATGAAGTGGTTTCTTGAAGGAGAAAGAATATTGTGTGTGGCATGGAGAGATAAAAAAAGCTAAAAAACCAAGCATTGTTGTCTCTACTAAGTCTGTAGTTGGAACTGTTGAGAGCGGATTGCGAAAACCGCAAAGCAAGCCGAAGATGATCCATGAATGTCCATGAATATAACATGGCGATGAATGGCTGCGACAGAATGGACCAAATGGTTGGATATTATAATATCCATGATAGGAAAACCATTAAGTGGTGGAAGAAGATCTACTACTGGATCTTTGAAATTGCACAGATCAATGCTCACATCCTACATTCCATATGCCAAACAGAGAAAGGAGGGAAAAAAACTGTCATTGAAGGATTTCAAGCAAAGTTTACTTGAAAGTGCACATCGCGAAGCAGCTCAGAGTATTCCTGAAAGTTTGACACTCTGCCTGCTGAAGAATTTCCATAAGTCTGTTGCAGGAAATTATGTCGAAAGAGTGACAGGAGCCAAGCATTTAATAGAATTTGTCGGTGTCAATAGAGACTGTGTTTTTTGCAGCACTCGAGCTAAATGACACAGATCCTCTTTTGTTTGCTCTGGCTGCATTAATAGACCACACTTGTGCTCCAAAGTTTGCTTTGCAGCCTACCACAAAAAGACTGCCACATATAGTAAATAAAAACAAACAGATGTGTAAATATTCCTTGTAATTAAATGTAAATCTGCGAAGTGTTTTCCTAATTTTTGTCTGAAAACAGAAAAATACATGATTCAGAATCTGCGGCAAAACTTCTTTTCGGATGATTGACTGGGAGCAATTGTGTTTATAGTTTAGAAAAGTGTTGTTTGTTCAGTAAATTCAACAGGATTAGCAGTGATCAGGATATTGGATAACAACGCCCCCTTGGTAAGTGCAATGTTTACATTATTTTTACCTCTTTTTAACAAATTATTTTAAAAGTTATATTATTATTTTTATTATATTTACAACCTACAGCAAAAATTCCCCTACCAACATATTCCTTGTGCAATCCCCTTTATTTTGATATATAATACAACATTTCTGCTACAATTTTAACCATCTTCATAACATTATTGTGACACACCTCTACTCCAAGTTTTCTGCCATTATTATTGTTCATTTTGTGTGAAAAAGACCAAAACTTCCTTTTGGGTAATTTTAATGAGCAATACTGTTCATATTGTTGAAGACAAGTGGTGTTTGTTTGATTATTCAGTAAATTAAACATGATTAGCAGTAGAGGAGTATAGAAAACACCTTATAAGTGTAATGTTTTCATCATTTTTACCTCTTTTTGTCCAATTATTTTACAAATTATATTATTTTTATTATATTTAAAACCTGCAGAAATAAATCCATTACCAACATATTCCTTGTGCAATCCCCTTTATTTTGATATATAATACAACATTTCTACCGGCTCCGTGGCCGAGGGGTTAGCAGCTTTCTCCGCTAACTCCGAATACTCTCGTCACGTGACGCGACGAGAATTAGCAGTGGTTCGAATCGCAAAAGTGACTTATGAGAGTATGGAGCCGGTCGCTCAGAAAGTCGTGGCGTGCTGATGAGCGTAATCTAGCTTAGGAACCAACATACAGCTGAAAGATGCTGGTGTTGACCGCAATATCCTGAAACAGGATGGAAACGCGGGAAAAAAAAAAAAAAAAAAAAATACAACATTTCTGCTACAATTTTAACCAATTTTCATAATATTATTGTGACATACTCCAACTTCCAGATTTCGGCCATAATTTTTTTTTCATTGTTGTAAAAAAGAAATGGTTCAGAATATGCACCAAAACTTCCTTTTGGGTGATTTTAATGAGCAATACTGTTTATATTCTTGAAGACAAGTGGTTGTTTGTTTGATTATTCAGTAAATTAAACATGATTAGCAGTATAGGAGTATAGAAACACCTTATAAGTGTAATGTTTCATCATTTTTACCTCTTTTTGTCCAATTATTTTACAAATTATATTATTATTTTTATTATATTTAAAACCTATAGCAATAAATCCATACAACATATTTCCTTGTGCAATCCCCTTTATTTTGATATATAATACAACATTTCTGCTACAATTTAACCATTTTCATAACATTATTGTGACAGACCCCACTTACAGTTTTCTGTCATTATTTTTTTTCATTTTTTTGTGAAAAGACACTGGTTCAGAATATGCACCAAAACTTCCTTTTGGGTGATTTTAATGAGCAATACTGTTTATATTCTTGAAGACAAGTGGTGTTTGTTGATATTCAGTAAATTAAACATGATTAGCTAGTATAGGAGTGTAGAAAACACCTTATAAGTGCAGTTTTTAAAATAATTTTTACCTCTTTAATTTCAGTTGTTATTATTAAACCTCTCATTATTGTCATAATATTTGTAACCTATCAATTAATCTATTAACACTGTCATGTTCCTTGTGCAATCCCTCTTTAATTTGATATGTAATACAATAGATCTGCTACCATTTTAACCATTTTAAAAGCATTATTGTAACACACCCCTACTTCCAATTTTCTGCCATGAATTTCTGCTTGGTCAGGACCCAAGTTTTGTTTGTAGCGAAAGAGTTAAAACCTATGCCCAGCGGAATAACAAAAGACATAAGTGCATGCCTAAATCCAGGTCATCGTGGGTACCTCATAGTTCCTTCTATCTCTTGGTCTGTCTCTGAGTCTGTCTCTGGGTATGTCTCTTGGTTTGTCTCTGGGTATGTCTCTTGATCTGCTTCTTGGTCTGTCTCTGGGTATGTCTCTTGATCTACCTCTTGGTCTGTCTCTGGGTATGTCTCTTGATCTGCTGTTTGGTCTGTCTCTGGGTATGTCTCTTGATCTGCCTCTTGATCTACCTCTTGGTCTGTCTCTGGGTATGTCTCTTGATCTGCCTCTTGGTCTGTCTCTGGGTATTTAGCCAAAGCTTCTTTGATTGCAAGGACAAACCAGTGGCTGATTCATTCACACATGATAACAGAAAACACTGTGATAACAACAGAGCAGACAGTCATACCTCGATACAGTTTGATGGGTGGAGATGAGACTGCATGAAGCTGCTACAGGCATTGGCCACCATTTCAATCTGCAGTATAGAGGCAGCGTACAGGAGTGACTGCACGTTCTCAGTGCTCAACTTAATCCTGGCCGTGTACGCAAACTGAATCAGCTTGTCCATGGCCTCCTCCTCAATGTCCTGGATTGTGATGGATTTTTCCGTTGCCTCTGCCATTTTCGACTTGAACATAGCCCGGAAATAGTCGGACACACAGGCCAGGACCAGTCGGTGGCAAGTGAATACCCTGCTGCCAACCTGGGAAAGTATGTCACAGCCGTGGCTTAAAAACAGGATAGCTATTTGAACCAATTTATTATCTTAAAAACATGACAATACCAACGTGTTGGTAGGAGTGTGAGATATGAAGAATCATATAGAGTAAGTACATGTTTCAGAGGTATTTCTCCTAGTGGTAGTGATGACGATTGCTACTGCGGTGAGGTGGTAGTGGTGGTGATGATGGTGGGTGTAGTCGTGGTACTGATGATGATGCTGTAGTAGCTGTGGTGGTCGGGATAATGTTGTAGTAGTAGTCATGATTCTGATGATGATACTGTAGTAGTGGTAATCGTGATGCTGATGTTGATGCTGGTAGTGGCAGTGGTGGTGATGATGCTTGTAGTAGTGTTGATGATGATGCTGTAGTAATGGTAGGTGGTGATATTAATGACGATGCTGGTAGTGGTAGTAGTGTTGATGATGCTTGTAGTAGTATTGGTGTTGGTGGATATGATAATGAAGGTGGTAGTGGTGGTGATACTGGTGAGGTAGCCATGATGATAGTGGTAATGATGATGATGATGGTAGTGATGATGATAATGGTAGTTATGATGGTTATAGTGGTGGTGGTAGTGATGATGATTATAGTGGTCGTAATGATGATGGTGGTGGTGATACTTAAGATGGTGGTGGTAGTGAAAATGATGGTGATGGTGGTGGTAGTGATGATGGTGGTGGTGGTAGTAAAGATGATGGTGGTGGTGGTAGTGAAGATGATGGTGGTGGTGGTAGTGATGATGATGGTGGTGGTGGTAGTGATGATGATGGTGGTGGTGGTAGTGATGATGATGATGGTAGTGACAATGATGATGGTGGTGGTAGTGATGATGATGATGGTGGTAGCAGTGATGATGATGGTGGTAGTAGTGATGATGATGATGGTGGTAGCAGTGATGATGATGGTGGTGGTAGTGATGATGATGGTGGTGATGGTAGTGATGATGGTGGTGGTAGTGATGATGATGGTGGTAGTGACGATGATGATGGTGGTAGCAGTGATGATGATGGTGGTAGCAGTGATGACAATGGTGGTGGTAGTGATGATGATGGTGGTGGTAGTGATGATAATGGTCATGGTGATTATAGTGGTAGCGATGGTGGTAAATGATGATGGTAGCAATGATAATGGAATGATGATGAATGACGGTAGTGACAGTGGTTTATGATGATGATGATATCAGTGGTTAATATGGTGAACATGATCATATTTCTCACATCTAAACAGTTAATTTACAAATTAAAATTATTAGTGATCAAGCTCTTTTTTTTTATACTGATGTGCACGAAAAGTGGCAATAAGAGGTCAAGGTAATATGAAAACTATGTGTGCAGGTAGTGAATTTAACTGAAGATAGAGAGTATACCATGGATGGACAGAAAAACAAATAAATAAATCCTACAAGAAACAAATGAAACCAAAAACTGATTTGAGAAATGAAAATGTAGAAAGTTTTTGAGCATGTTATGAGGAGAAATAAGCTAGAAAACTTAGTAACAACTGGCAAGACTGATGCCAGTAGAGGGAAAGGGGAAGGCAGAGAGATAAATATCTAGATGGCCTAGCCACATGGCATTAACAAGACAATATTACAGAGCGGATCCAAGACTGGTGATCGTGTGAGATGGCACATCATGCTTACTGGCACAGCATTACATACATTGGCACCTTGCCGTCTTGACAGACGATAGTTTGCGCTTCAAAAAGGCATAACTTCTTTTACCCATGGCGGTAGCGAATGTGACTGATAAGGCCAATTCGCTCTGTAAATGTTCGTTCACAGTGGGTGCATGTGAAAATGTGGTCATTTCCACCATCATGCACCATCTTACGTCTCACACGCTCGGTGTTTGACTTAACTGCAATAATTTTCTCCTTTGTCTTTATTCCATTTCTGATGTTTGCCCACCATGCAACACGTTCATCAGTGACATGCTCCCAAGGTTAGAACCAGGGATGGAGTTATTGCCTCTCCATAGCACAAAGCCTGGGCTAAAATATAGAGATAATGTGTTGCCCATGCAGCATGATCCCTCTCTCGGCCTGCCTAGTTCACTCCATAGGAAAGTTAACACTTCTACATCTGGAACAAGACAAGCTGCAGAAGCTGCCGGATCAGCAAAGCAATGCTCTAACTGTCCGCCTGTCAGAGCTTCGATTCTAGACCAGCCACCAACCAAGGCTTAGGGCCTGGACTGCCCTGCCATGACATTTTGTCTTTAGGTTGTATTTTCTCGCACCAGGGTAAGGCTTGTACCCTCCCAATTGCGCTCTTCCGCGGCACAGCATTATGATCCCCCCTCTCTCTCACACACACAGAGAGAGAGAGAGAGAGAGAGAGAGAGAGAGAGAGAGAGAGAGAGAGAGAGAGAGAGAGAGAGAGAGAGAACAGCTTGAGGCGGAGGAACACAATTAGGAAGATACAAGCCTTATTCTAGTTCGAGGAAATGCAACCTAAAGTCTAAATATCATGGTAGGGCAGACCAGGTCCTAAGCTCGCACTGGCAACTGGTCTAGGATGGAAGCTCTGACAGGCAGACAGTAAGGTGTTGTTTTTGCTGATCTGGCAGCATGTCTTGTTCTAGATGTATTGGTGTTACCTTTAAACTAGGCAGGGCTGAGAGAGCGATCATGCTGCATGGGCTACATATGATCTCTACAATTTAGCCCAGGCTTTGTGCTATGGACAGACAGAAAAACCAATGACCAAGTACTACAGGAGACAAATGAACATCGTAAACTGATTAGAGAAATTAGACGTAGACAGTCAAAATTTTTTGGACATGTTATGAGAAGAAATGGGTTGGAGAACTTAGTGACAACTGGCAAGATCGAGGGGAACAGACCAAGAGGAAGACCGAGAGGAAAATACCTGGATGGCTTGGCCACATGGCATGGACGAGACAGGAACACTGAGCTGACCCACAACACTGGTGATCGAGTGAAATGGCGAGTCATGACCGCCCGCGCTTTCCGGCATGGCACATGATTGATTGATTGACTGTGCTATGGAGACGTTACTATGCCTTTTTTTTTTTTGTTAAGACGGCAAGGTGCTAGTATGGAGGAGCAGGAGGGGGAGAGAGATAGAGAGAAAGACGAATAGGAAGAATATCATAAACATCCGAGAAGACAAGAATAAAGTATGAGGGGAAGTCAATAAGTAAGTCAAAATGGCTGTAGAAAAATAACTAAATATGATAACAACTTGAAACCAGTTTATTTTTATACATTCATTGTCCATTTATTTCTCAACATAATTTCCACCAACACTGACGCACATATCCCATCGTTTTATCAGTCTTCCCAAATCAGCTGCATAGAACTGTGAGCTCTGTTTTCTAAAACTCTTTTTCACTTCATATTCAACTTCAGCATCATTAGTGACATGTTTCCCGCCAAGGTGGGTTTTCAGTGGACCAAAAGGTGGAAATCGATAGCGCTAAATCGGGGCTGTAAGGTAGATGGTCCAGAACTTCCCATCTTAGTTGGTTAATTTTCTCCTGAGTTAATTGAGCTGTATGTGGTCTGGCATTGTCATGAAGAAGCAACCCTCCGCTAGTCAGCAGTCCTGGATGTTTTCTTTGAACTGCATCATGAAGCATCGATAGAACTTCACAGTACGATTCAGAATTCACATTGTCACCATTCTTCTTGAAATTGGTTAAAATCACTCCTTGACAATCCCAGAACTCTGTCAGCATAACCTTCCCTGCTTGAATTTTTGGATAGCAAGGAAAAGAATAATGTTGCCATTGCACTGAAGCACACTTTGAATCGGGCTGGTAGTCAGTATAAAAAGGAGCATTTACTTATGAATGTCCTTTGCAGGCAGTCCTTTTGCCCACAGCACAAAAAAAAAAAGCACAACAGCACGTTGCTCTTTGGTTGTACACTCTGTAAGTACAGTCGCCATTTTATTTATGCGCTGCGCATGAGATATCTAGCGCCATCTGACAAGTGGAAATATAAAGTTTGATGTTGCTGTCACTAATGACACCTGTAGAAAACATCAACTACGTTTACCAGCCATCCTACAGAATTGTGTGACTTACTTATTGACTCGCCCTCGAATTACAAAAACTGGGACTGAAGAAACAATTACTAATTGAGATCACAGTCAGACAATGAAGCCATTTCAGCCATGCGAAAAAGGCAGCTTCTTGTTAAAGAACATGATGGAGATTACTGAAGAAAGTGTGGGCAACATGATAGGTGGGTGGACAACATGAAGAGATGGACTGGAAGTAGCATACATAAATGCATCATAAAGATGCAGGACAGAGGGTGTTTAAGACATTGCAGCCAAACTTCAATGTTGATTGGCAATTGATTCATTCATTGTCTGGCTAACTGATTGTGATGGACAGTGGTTATGGTTACATTGGCCAGGAAATATATGCTACCGACATATTAACACTCACTGTGATCTCGACATCACAGAGCTCTCCTGTTTGATAAAACTGGTGTAGCAGTTCTAGATTCTCCCTGGCCTGTCCTTCGGCTATAAACTCCGACATCGGATTACTCATCCATCAGAGCCCAACAAAATGAACATCTGAATGAAAACAAAACCAATATAACATTTGAAGCAAACAAATCATAATAAATCTACACAATGTTTACAGCAGACCTTGTGCCTTTCAACGTACACATCTGACTTCTCAGCATTTGTTAACTGGGTCTGCCTTTCGTCTTAGTTTAGCAGGACATTCCATGGCCTCAGGGTGGAAACATCATCTTCGCCAATCCATCCCCAGAAGGTGCCCAAAGTCCTGTCAG
The DNA here is from genome assembly GCA_014155875.1 of Cepaea nemoralis. Lineage (NCBI taxonomy): Eukaryota > Metazoa > Mollusca > Gastropoda > Stylommatophora > Helicidae > Cepaea > Cepaea nemoralis. The sequence continues at coordinate 122,759 of JACEFZ010016168.1, read as the reverse complement.
AACAGACACTTTCATGCCATGTCAGCCCTCGAGGGAAGGCAGGGGCAGAACATGGACTTTCCCCACCATCCAAGGAGGCTTCCATAAATACACAGTTGACACATGATGCTTTGACTATAGGCTCACCCAAGGAACCATCATGTCCAGTACATGGCTGCAAGCTTCCCCTCTGTATACTGAGTCTCCAGATCATCACAGGGTGCGCCTTTATAGACCATAAGAAAGCTGTCTGTAGATTTGGGACTTTGATGACCTCCACATAATTAGCAGTTCAATCCCTCAGCACAGTGCCAACCTTTAGTTCAATCCCTCAGCACAGTGCCAATCTTTAGTTCAATCACTCACCCCTCAGCACAGTGCCAACCTTTAGTTTAGTCCCTCAGCACAGTGCCAACCTTTAGTTCAATCCCTCAGCACAGTGCCAATCTTTAGTTCAATCACTCACCCCCTCAGCACAGTGCCAACCTTTAGTTTAGTCCCTCAGCACAGTGCCAACCTTTAGTTCAATCCCTCAGCACAGTGCCAACCTTTAGTTCAATCCCTCAGCACAGTGCCAACGTTTAGTTCAATCCCTCATCCCTCAGCACAGGTGCCAACCTTTAGTTCAATCCCTCAGCACAGTGCCAACCTTTAGTTTAGTCCCTCAGCACAGTGCCAACCTTTAGTTCAATATCCTCAGCACAGTGCCAACCTTTAGTTTAGTCCCTCAACACAGTGCCAACCTTAGTTCAATCCCTCAGCACAGTGCCAACCTTTAGTTCAATCCCTCAGCACAGTGCCAACGTTAGTTCAATCCCTCATCCCTCAGCACTGTGCCAACCTTTAGTTCAATCCCTCAGCACAGTGCCAACCTTTAGTTCAATCCCTCAGCACAAGTGCCAACCTTAGTTCAATCCCTCAGCACAGTGCCAACCTTTAGTTCAATCCCTCAGCACAGTGCCAACCTTTAGTTCAATCCCTCAGCACAGTGCCAACCTTTAGTTCAGTCCCTCAGCACAGTGCCAACCTTTAGTTCAATCCCTCAGCACTGTGCCAACCTTTAGTTCAATCCCTCAGCACAGTGCCAATCTTTAGTTCAATCCCTCAGCACAGTGCCAACCTTTAGTTCAATCCCTCAGCACAGTGCCAACCTTTAGTTCAATCCCTCAGCACAGAGATGTCAATGACCTCAAGTTGAATGCTGCTGTCTTTAATTATATTCAGGGTGACATCTGGAGGTGCATACACAAGAAGAAGATGGAGAGGGGGAAATGAAAGAGTGGCGAAGAGGAGGAAATGAAGAAGGAGAGAAGATGGAAGAATGTCGGGAAACAGAGATAATAAAATAATACAAAAATGGAAAGAGCAGCTTTAAATTTCACAACTTTAGTAGCATGTCTTGTACAAGACGCTGCAAATTGCAATCAATCACACAGCATTTCAGTAGTTTGCCATTGTTTTCTGAACGGCCAACACATCATGCCATCAAAATCAACGCAAACTGATCAGCTTGCAAATCATCCAAGGTTGATTTAGAACCTGCGACTTGATATGTCGCTTATTTGTAAAACTGCATTTCACTATCCCATACTCATAACATTATTTTTTTTTTGGTGCTCGCTCGTTTTTGAACTCAAGCGTAGTCCACACACATTATTTTTATAGTAGTGATGGACTGAATTTTGCGTCTGGATTAGCTTTCCCTATTAATAGTGTCCCTTGCCATCAGGCGAACCCACTCTGACTTCAGAGGTACTTGTAATTTACATCCCCAAGTCAAGGACGACAGGTCAACATTTTAGTCAGCTGTCCGGTGTAGGGGTTGAACTGCTAACCTCGGCATCAGCACACTAGATGTTTAAGAACACGCATTCTTATCCATTCGACCAGGCTGACCTGCACTCATAACATTAGATATGCTAGCAGTGCCGCGACCTGAACTGAACACAGAAGTGGTATACGACGCCACCCGGCCTGATCCATTGTGTCCCAAAATTGGCTATGTATGACCATTCATGCTTACCATGTCATTTATTCATTCAAACGCCATCTTAGGTTCTGCAGAAAAGGTTATTCTAACATTCTATGCATACTGATTGGTTGAAATTATCGCAACTTTTAAATAAATTTAATTATTTGGCGAAACGTAAATAATTTTATTTTCTAGAGCTTGTTTACTTAATTGTACTACATTTTTAGATGGATATTCGAATTCTGCACCCATTTTTACATATATTTGGAGAGTTTCATTGTGGATATTGCTTCATATGTCATTTAATGACATATGAAGCAATATCCACAATGAAACTCTCCAAATATATGTAAAAATGGGTGCAGAATTCGAATATCCATCTAAAAATGTAGTACAATTAAGTAAACAAGCTCTAGAAAATAAAATTATTTACGTTTTGCCAAATAATTAAATTTATTTAAAAGTCGCGATAATTTCAACCAATCAGTATGCATAGAATGTTAGAATAACCTTTTCTGCAGAACCTAAGATGGCGTTTGAATGAATAAATGACATGGTAAGCATGAATGGTCATTACATAGCCAATTTTGGGGACACAATGGATCAGGCCGGGGTGGCGTCGTATACCACTTCTGTGTTCAGTTCAGGTCGCGGCACTGCTAGCATATCTAATGTTATGAGTGCAGGTCAGCCTGGTCGAATGGATAAGAATGCGTGTTCTTAAACATCTAGTGTGCTGATGCCGAGGTTAGCTGTTCAACCCCAACACCGGACAGCTGAACTAAAATGTTGACCTGTCGTCCTTGACTTGGGGATGTAAATTACAAGTACCTCTGAAGTCAAGAGTGGGTTCACCTGATGGCAAGGGACAATATTAATAAGGAAGCTAATCCAGACGCAAAATTCAGTCCATCACTACTATAAAAAATAATGTGTGGACTACGCTTGAGTTCAAAAACGAGCGAGCACCAAAAAAAAAAATAATGTTATGAGTATGGGATAGTGAAATGCAGTTTTACAAATAAGCGACATATCAAGTCGCAGGTTCTAAATCAACCTTGGATGATTTGCAAGCTGATCAGTTTGCGTTGATTTTGATGGCATGATGTGTTGGCCGTTCAGAAAACAATGGCAAACTACTGAAATGCTGTGTGATTGATTGCAATTTGCAGCGTCTTGTACAAGACATGCTACTAAAGTTGTGAAATTTAAAGCTGCTCTTTCCATTTTTGTATTATTTTATTATCTCTGTTTCCCGACATTCTTCCATCTTCTCTCCTTCTTCATTTCCTCCTCTTCGCCACTCTTTCATTTCCCCCTCTCCATCTTCTTCTTGTGTATGCACCTCCAGATGTCACCCTGAATATAATTAAAGACAGCAGCATTCAACTTGAGGTCATTGACATCTCTGTGCTGAGGGATTGAACTAAAGGTTGGCACTGTGCTGAGGGATTGAACTAAAGGTTGGCACTGTGCTGAGGGATTGAACTAAAGATTGGCACTGTGCTGAGGGATTGAACTAAAGGTTGGCACAGTGCTGAGGGATTGAACTAAAGGTTGGCACTGTGCTGAGGGACTGAACTAAAGGTTGGCACTGTGCTGAGGGATTGAACTAAAGGTTGGCACTGTGCTGAGGGATTGAACTAAAGGTTGGCACTGTGCTGAGGGATTGAACTAAAGGTTGGCACTGTGCTGAGGGATTGAACTAAAGGTTGGCACTGTGCTGAGGGATTGAACTAAAGGTTGGCACAGTGCTGAGGGATGAGGGATTGAACTAAACGTTGGCACTGTGCTGAGGGATTGAACTAAAGGTTGGCACTGTGCTGAGGGATTGAACTAAAGGTTGGCACTGTGTTGAGGGACTAAACTAAAGGTTGGCACTGTGCTGAGGGATTGAACTAAAGGTTGGCACTGTGCTGAGGGACTAAACTAAAGGTTGGCACTGTGCTGAGGGATTGAACTAAAGGTTGGCACTGTGCTGAGGGATGAGGGATTGAACTAAACGTTGGCACTGTGCTGAGGGATTGAACTAAAGGTTGGCACTGTGCTGAGGGATTGAACTAAAGGTTGGCACTGTGCTGAGGGACTAAACTAAAGGTTGGCACTGTGCTGAGGGGGTGAGTGATTGAACTAAAGATTGGCACTGTGCTGAGGGATTGAACTAAAGGTTGGCACTGTGCTGAGGGACTAAACTAAAGGTTGGCACTGTGCTGAGGGGTGAGTGATTGAACTAAAGATTGGCACTGTGCTGAGGGATTGAACTAAAGGTTGGCACTGAGCTAAGGGATTGAACTGCTAATTATGTGGAGGTCATCAAAGTCCCAAATCTACAGACAGCTTTCTTATGGTCTATAAAGGCGCACCCTGTGATGATCTGGAGACTCAGTATACAGAGGGGAAGCTGCAGCCATGTACTGGACATGATGGTTCCTTGGGTGAGCCTATAGTCAAAGCATCATGTGTCAACTGTGTATTTATGGAAGCCTCCTTGGATGGTGGGGAAAGTCCATGTTCTGCCCCTGCCTTCCCTCGAGGGCTGACATGGCATGAAAGTGTCTGTTCTGACAGGACTTTTGGGCACCTTCTGGGGATGGATTGGCGAAGATGATGTTTCCACCCTGAGGCCATGGAATGTCCTGCTAAACTAAGACGAAAGGCAGACCCAGTTAACAAATGCTGAGAAGTCAGATGTGTACGTTGAAAGGCACAAGGTCTGCTGTAAACATTGTGTAGATTTATTTATGATTTGTTTGCTTCAAATGTTATATTGGTTTTGTTTTCATTCAGATGTTCATTTTGTTGGGCTCTGATGGATGAGTATCCGATGTCGGAGTTTATAGCCGAAGGACAGGCCAGGGAGAATCTAGAACTGCTACACCAGTTTTATCAAACAGGAGAGCTCTGTGATGTCGAGATCACAGTGAGTGTTAATATGTCGGTAGCATATATTTCCTGGCCAATGTAACCATAACCACTGTCCATCACAATCAGTTAGCCAGACAATGAATGAATCAATTGCCAATCAACATTGAAGTTTGGCTGCAATGTCTTAAACACCCTCTGTCCTGCATCTTTATGATGCATTTATGTATGCTACTTCCAGTCCATCTCTTCATGTTGTCCACCCACCTATCATGTTGCCCACACTTTCTTCAGTAATCTCCATCATGTTCTTTAACAAGAAGCTGCCTTTTTCGCATGGCTGAAATGGCTTCATTGTCTGACTGTGATCTCAATTAGTAATTGTTTCTTCAGTCCCAGTTTTTGTAATTCGAGGGCGAGTCAATAAGTAAGTCACACAATTCTGTAGGATGGCTGGTAAACGTAGTTGATGTTTTCTACAGGTGTCATTAGGTGACAGCAACATCAAACTTTATATTTCCACTTGTCAGATGGCGCTAGATATCTCATGCGCAGCGCATAAATAAAATGGCGACTGTACTTACAGAGTGTACAACCAAAGAGCAACGTGCTGTTGTGCTTTTTTTTTTTTGTGTGTGGGCAAAAGGACTGCCTGCAAAGGACATTCATAAGTAAATGCTCCTTTTTATACTGACTACCAGCCCGATTCAAAGTGTGCTTCAGTGCAATGGCAACATTATTCTTTTCCTTGTATCCAAAAATTCAAGCAGGGAAGGTTATGCTGACAGAGTTCTGGGATTGTCAAGGAGTGATTTTAACCAATTTCAAGAAGAATGGTGACAATGTGAATTCTGAATCGTACTGTGAAGTTCTATCGATGCTTCATGATGCAGTTCAAAGAAAACATCCAGGACTGCTGACTAGCGGAGGGTTGCTTCTTCATGACAATGCCAGACCACATACAGCTCAATTAACTCAGGAGAAAATTAACCAACTAAGATGGGAAGTTCTGGACCATCTACCTTACAGCCCCGATTTAGCGCCTAGCGATTTCCACCTTTTTGGTCCACTGAAAACCCACCTTGGCGGGAAACATGTCACTAATGATGCTGAAGTTGAATATGAAGTGAAAAAGAGTTTTAGAAAACAGAGCTCACAGTTCTATGCAGCTGATTTGGGAAGACTGATAAAACGATGGGATATGTGCGTCAGTGTTGGTGGAAATTATGTTGAGAAATAAATGGACAATGAATGTATAAAAATAAACTGGTTTCAAGTTGTTATCATATTTAGTTATTTTTCTACAGCCATTTTTGACTTACTTATTGACTTCCCCTCATACTTTATTCTTGTCTTCTCGGATGTTTATGATATTCTTCCTATTCGTCTTTCTCTCTATCTCTCTCCCCCTCCTGCTCCTCCATACTAGCACCTTGCCGTCTTAACAAAAAAAAAAAAAGGCATAGTAACATCTCCATAGCACAGTCAATCAATCAATCATGTGCCATGCCGGAAAGCGTGGGCGGTCATGACTCGCCATTTCACTCGATCACCAGTGTTGTGGGTCAGCTCAGTGTTCCTGTCTCGTCCATGCCATGTGGCCAAGCCATCCAGGTATTTTCCTCTCGGTCTTCCTCTTGGTCTGTTCCCCTCGATCTTGCCAGTTGTCACTAAGTTCTCCAACCCATTTCTTCTCATAACATGTCCAAAAAATTTTGACTGTCTACGTCTAATTTCTCTAATCAGTTTACGATGTTCATTTGTCTCCTGTAGTACTTGGTCATTGGTTTTTCTGTCTGTCCATAGCACAAAGCCTGGGCTAAATTGTAGAGATCATATGTAGCCCATGCAGCATGATCGCTCTCTCAGCCTGCCTAGTTTAAAGGTAACACCAATACATCTAGAACAAGACATGCTGCCAGATCAGCAAAACAACACCCTTACTGTCTGCCTGTCAGAGCTTCCATCCTAGACCAGTTGCCAGTGAGGCTTAGGACCTGGTCTGCCCTACCATGATATTTAGACTTTAGGTTGCATTTCCTCGAACTAGAATAAGGCTTGTATCTTCCTAATTGTGTTCCTCCGCCTCAAGCTGTTCTCTCTCTCTCTCTCTCTCTCTCTCTCTCTCTCTCTCTCTCTCTCTCTCTCTCTCTCTCTCTCTCTGTGTGTGTGAGAGAGAGGGGGGATCATAATGCTGTGCCGCGGAAGAGCGCAATTGGGAGGGTACAAGCCTTACCCTGGTGCGAGAAAATACAACCTAAAGACAAAATGTCAAGGCAGGGCAGTCCAGGCCCTAAGCCTTGGTTGGTGGCTGGTCTAGAATCGAAGCTCTGACAGGCGGACAGTTAGAGCATTGCTTTGCTGATCCGGCAGCTTCTGCAGCTTGTCTTGTTCCAGATGTAGAAGTGTTAACTTTCCTATGGAGTGAACTAGGCAGGCCGAGAGAGGGATCATGCTGCATGGGCAACACATTATCTCTATATTTTAGCCCAGGCTTTGTGCTATGGAGAGGCAATAACTCCATCCCTGGTTCTAACCTTGGGAGCATGTCACTGATGAACGTGTTGCATGGTGGGCAAACATCAGAAATGGAATAAAGACAAAGGAGAAAATTATTGCAGTTAAGTCAAACACCGAGCGTGTGAGACGTAAGATGGTGCATGATGGTGGAAATGACCACATTTTCACATGCACCCACTGTGAACGAACATTTACAGAGCGAATTGGCCTTATCAGTCACATTCGCTACCGCCATGGGTAAAAGAAGTTATGCCTTTTTGAAGCGCAAACTATCGTCTGTCAAGACGGCAAGGTGCCAATGTATGTAATGCTGTGCCAGTAAGCATGATGTGCCATCTCACACGATCACCAGTCTTGGATCCGCTCTGTAATATTGTCTTGTTAATGCCATGTGGCTAGGCCATCTAGATATTTATCTCTCTGCCTTCCCCTTTCCCTCTACTGGCATCAGTCTTGCCAGTTGTTACTAAGTTTTCTAGCTTATTTCTCCTCATAACATGCTCAAAAACTTTCTACATTTTCATTTCTCAAATCAGTTTTTGGGTTTCATTTGTTTCTTGTAGGATTTATTTATTTGTTTTTCTGTCCATCCATGGTATACTCTCTATCTTCAGTTAAATTCACTACCTGCACACATAGTTTCATATTACCTTGACCTCTTATTGCCACTTTTCGTGCACATCAGTATAAAAAAAAAGAGCTTGATCACTAATAATTTTAATTTGTAAATTAACTGTTTAGATGTGAGAAATATGATCATGTTCACCATATTAACCACTGATATCATCATCATCATAAACCACTGTCACTACCGTCATTCATCATCATTCCATTATCATTGCTACCATCATCATTTACCACCATCGCTACCACTATAATCACCATGACCATTATCATCACTACCACCACCATCATCATCACTACCACCACCATTGTCATCACTGCTACCACCATCATCATCACTGCTACCACCATCATCATCGTCACTACCACCATCATCATCACTACCACCACCATCATCACTACCATCACCACCATCATCATCACTACCACCACCATCATCATCACTGCTACCACCATCATCATCATCACTACTACCACCATCATCATCACTGCTACCACCATCATCATCATCACTACCACCATCATCATTGTCACTACCATCATCATTGTCACTACCATCATCATCATCACTACCACCACCACCATCATCATCACTACCACCACCACCATCATCATCACTACCACCACCACCATCATCTTCACTACCACCACCACCATCATCTTTACTACCACCACCACCATCATCACTACCACCACCATCACCATCATTTTCACTACCACCACCATCTTAAGTATCACCACCACCATCATCATTACGACCACTATAATCATCATCACTACCACCACCACTATAACCATCATAACTACCATTATCATCATCACTACCATCATCATCATCATTACCACTATCATCATTACCACTATCATCATGGCTACCTCACCAGTATCACCACCACTACCACCTTCATTATCATATCCACCAACACCAATACTACTACAAGCATCATCAACACTACTACCACTACCAGCATCGTCATTAATATCACCACCTACCATTACTACAGCATCATCATCAACACTACTACAAGCATCATCACCACCACTGCCACTACCAGCATCAACATCAGCATCACGATTACCACTACTACAGTATCATCATCAGAATCATGACTACTACTACAACATTATCCCGACCACCACAGCTACTACAGCATCATCATCAGTACCACGACTACACCCACCATCATCACCACCACTACCACCTCACCGCAGTAGCAATCGTCATCACTACCACTAGGAGAAATACCTCTGAAACATGTACTTACTCTATATGATTCTTCATATCTCACACTCCTACCAACACGTTGGTATTGTCATGTTTTTAAGATAATAAATTGGTTCAAATAGCTATCCTGTTTTTAAGCCACGGCTGTGACATACTTTCCCAGGTTGGCAGCAGGGTATTCACTTGCCACCGACTGGTCCTGGCCTGTGTGTCCGACTATTTCCGGGCTATGTTCAAGTCGAAAATGGCAGAGGCAACGGAAAAATCCATCACAATCCAGGACATTGAGGAGGAGGCCATGGACAAGCTGATTCAGTTTGCGTACACGGCCAGGATTAAGTTGAGCACTGAGAACGTGCAGTCACTCCTGTACGCTGCCTCTATACTGCAGATTGAAATGGTGGCCAATGCCTGTAGCAGCTTCATGCAGTCTCATCTCCACCCATCAAACTGTATTGAGGTATGACTGCTCTGTTGTTTTCACAGTGTTTCTGTTATCATGTGTGAATGAATCAGCCACTGGTTTGTCCTTGCAATCAAAGAAGCTTTGGCTAAATACCCAGTGATAGACCAAGAGGCAGATCAAGAGACATACCCAGAGACAGACCAAGAGGTAGATCAAGAGACATACCCAGAGACAGACCAAACAGCAGATCAAGAGACACACCAATAGACAGACCCAGAGATAGACCAAGAGACATACCCTGAAACAGACCAAGAAGCAGATCAAGAGACATACCCAGAGACAAACCAAGAGACATACCCAGAGACAGACTCAGAGACAGACCAAGAGATAGAAGGAACTATGAGGTACCCACAATGACCTGGATTTAGGCATGCACTTATGTCTTTTGTTATTCCGCTGGGCATAGGTTTTAACTCTTTCGCTACCAAACAAAACTTGGGTCCTGACCAAGCAGAAATTCATGGCAGAAAATTGGAAGTAGGGGTGTGTTACAATAATGCTTTTAAAATGGTTAAAATGGTAGCAGATCTATTATATTACATATCAAATTAAAGAGGGTTGCACAAGGAACATGACAGTGTTAATAATTAATTGATAGGTTACAAATATTATGACAATAATGAGAGGTTTAATAATAACAACTGAAATTAAAGAGGTAAAAATTATTTTAAAAACTGCACTTATAAGGTGTTTTCTACACTCCTATACTGCTAATCATGTTTAATTTACTGAATAATCAAACAAACACCACTTGTCTTCAAGAATATAAACAGTATTGCTCATTAAAATCGCCCAAAAGGAAGTTTTGGTGCATATTCTGAACCGTGTCTTTTTCACAAAAAAATGAAAAAAAATAATGACAGAAAACTGTAAGTTGGGGTCTGTCACAATAATGTTATGAAAATGGTTAAAATTGTAGCAGAAATGTTGTATTATATATCAAAATAAAGGGGATTGCACAAGGAATATGTTGGTAATGGATTTATTGCTACAGGTTTTAAATATAATAAAAATAATAATATAATTTGTAAAATAATTGGACAAAAAGAGGTAAAAATGATGAAAACATTACACTTATAAGGTGTTTTCTATACTCGTCTACTGCTAATCATGTTTAATTTACTGAATAATCAAACAAACACCACTTGTCTTCAAGAATATAAACAGTATTGCTCATTAAAATCACCCAAAAGGAAGTTTTGGTGCATATTCTGAACCATTTCTTTTTTACAACAATGAAAAAAAAATTATGGCCGAAATCTGGAAGTTGGAGTATGTCACAATAATATTATGAAAATTGGTTAAAATTGTAGCAGAAATGTTGTATTTTTTTTTTTTTTTTTTTTTTTCCCGCGTTTCCATCCTGTTTCAGGATATTGCGGTCAACACCAGCATCTTTCAGCTGTATGTTGGTTCCTAAGCTAGATTACGCTCATCAGCACGCCACGACTTTCTGAGCGACCGGCTCCATACTCTCATAAGTCACTTTTGCGATTCGAACCACTGCTAATTCTCGTCGCGTCACGTGACGAGAGTATTCGGAGTTAGCGGAGAAAGCTGCTAACCCCTCGGCCACGGAGCCGGTAGAAATGTTGTATTATATATCAAAATAAAGGGGATTGCACAAGGAATATGTTGGTAATGGATTTATTTCTGCAGGTTGTAAATATAATAAAAATAATAATATAATTTGTAAAATAATTGGACAAAAAGAGGTAAAAATGATGAAAACATTACACTTATAAGGTGTTTTCTATACTCCTCTACTGCTAATCATGTTTAATTTACTGAATAATCAAACAAACACCACTTGTCTTCAACAATATAAACAGTATTGCTCATTAAAATTACCCAAAAGGAAATTTTGGTCTTTTTCACACAAAATGAAAAATAATAATGGCAGAAAACTTGAAGTAGAGGTGTGTCACAATAATGTTATGAAGATGGTTAAAATTGTAGCAGAAATGTTGTATTATATATCACAATAAAGGGGATTGCACAAGGAATATGTTGGTAGGGGAATTTTTGCTGTAGGTTGTAAAATATAATAAAAATAATAATATAACTTTTAAAATAATATGTTAAAAAGAGGGAAAAATAATTTAAACATTGCACTTACCAAGGGGGCGTTGTTATCCAATATCCTGAACACTGCTAATCCTGTTGAATTTACTGAACAAACAACACTTTTCTAAACTATAAACACAATTGCTCCCAGTCAATCATCCGAAAAGAAGTTTTGCCGCAGATTCTGAATCATGTATTTTTCTTTTTTCAGACAAAAATTAGGAAAACACTTGGCAGATTTACATTTAATTACAAGGAATATTTACACATGTCTGTTTGTTTTTATTTACTATATGTGGCAGTCTATTTGTGATAGGCTGCAAAGCAAACTTTGGCGCACAAGTGTGGTCTATTAGTGCAGCCGGAGCAAACAAAAGAGGATCTGTGTCAGTTTAGTTCGAGTGCTGCAAAAAACACAGTCTCTATTGACACCGACAAATTCTATTAAATGCTTGGCTCCTGTCACTCTTTCGACATAATTTCCTGCAACAGACTTATGGAAATTCTTCGGCAGGCAGAGTGTCAAACTTTCAGGAATACTCTGAGCTGCTTCGCGATGAGCACTTTCAAGTAAACTTTGCTTGAAATCCTTCAATGACAGTTTTTTTCCTCCTTTCTCTGTTTGGCATATGGAATGTAGGATGTGAGCATTGATCTGTGCAATTTCAAAGATCCAGTAGTAGATCTTCTTCCACCACTTAATGGTTTTCCTATCATGGATATTATAATATCCAACCATTTGGTCCATTCTGTCGCAGCCATTCATCGCCATGTTATATTCATGGACATTCATGGATCATCTTCGGCTTGCTTTGCGGTTTTCGCAATCCGCTCTCAACAGTTCCAACTACAGACTTGGTAGAGACAACAATGCATGGTTTTTTAGCTTTTTTTATCTCTCCATGCCACACACAATATTCTTTCTCCTTCAAGAAACCACTTCATCTCTTGATGCTGAAGTCGCAAATGCTTCAACTCTGGAGGGAAGCCTACTCGGTTGACATTCAGTGTCCCTGTATAATTGAAATTGTTGGAATGCAGATAATCAATCAGAGCTTTCGAAGTGTAGAATCTGTCAGCAAAGAAGTGATGGCCAGCTCCGAGAAAATTCAGTAGTGTGGCAAACACTTTCACTGCATGAGCAGTTGTGGGATCTAAATCACAGCCATTCAGCCATTCGTGCTTCGTTGTCAGACACTCAGCTGTTGACGAACATTCACTGGTTTTTCTTTATCACCACGTGCTAAAACTTTAGACACAACTAAAACTTCTTTCTAAATATTCACTGATATCGGAATCACTATTGTTTAAAACAGTTTCAAACATTAACCTAGCTAGATCTGAAGTCATTCTACACGGACGCATACTGGTGGGCGTTTCCATTGTGAAAAACCAAAACAAACAACTTTAAAACTGAAAATACACAAAAATCCAATGTTAAGAAATGTTTCACGACACAACCATGATGTAGCTCTTTTCCGGTTGTGCGACTTTTCAGTTTACTGTAACATAAAATTCCAAAATGGAGCAGAAATGTATCAAATAAACCACTGATCATTCTGTGTCGATAAAACTACCAATTGCCACCAGAGTTGGGAGATTGCGGCGTTAGATCGGCCCTTGGTAGCGAAAGAGTTAAGCCATTCAGCATAGAGATATGAAAATAATACAACAGTCAAGTAGATCCTTCAGAGAAAGAGAGAGACGGACAGACAAGTGGATCCTTCAGAGTGATAGAGACAGACAGACAAGTGGATCCTTCAAAGAAATATTAATATCTTCCAGTCAAGATGGCGGCAGATGGTCATGTTGTTTTGTGACCGTTTCTTTTTTCGCGTAGGAGATGGATATTTTCATCTCCTGCGTGTAATTTGTGTGCCAGGATGTAAAACCAGTTCCTTCACAAGATCTTCACCAATGCTACGGAGTTCGTGCATTGAGCAAAGCAATCCTTGAGTGAATTTTCACAGCGTGTGTGTTTCTATGGTGTTTGGTTTTTCAACATGGCGGAACAACGTTTAACAAGGCGATGGGGAGGCCGCAAGTGGCAAGGTAGACGTAGTGGAGCAAGTAGTTTTAGACTCAAATGTGACCGTCTGGGCCTCAGGAATACCCGTATTCTATATTGGAACTGTGCCAGCGTAAAACAATGAGGCCCTATTCTAGAAAACCTGGTATACAGGAACAACATTGTAGCGCTTCAGGAGTCGAGACTGGGTGATCCATCATGTGCCATGCCGATAAGCGTGGGCGGTCATGTTCTGCCATCTCACTCGATCACCAGAGTCATGGATCAGCTCTGTGTTCTTATCTCGACCATGCCACGTGGCTAAGCCATCCAGGTATTTACTTCTCGGTCTTCCCCTTGGTCTCTTCCCTTCGATCTTGCCAGTCGTCACCAAGTTCTCCAAGTCATTTCTTCTCATAACATGCCCAAAACATTTTGACTGTCTACGTCTAATGACTCTAATCAGTTTACGATCTTCATTTGTTTCTTGAAGGACTTGTTCATTGGTTTTTCTGTCTGTCCATGGTATTCTTTGCATTTTCCTCAGAAACCACATTTCCACAGCCATCAGCTGTTTTTCAGCTTGACTGCTCATTGTCCACGCTTCACATCCATACAAAAGTACAGGTTCTATGTAGCACTTCAACACTCTTTTTCTCATTTCAATTTATATCTTTTTATTGGTCAGTATGTTTTTCATCTTGCAAAAGGCTACATTTGCAATGGCAATTCTTGTTCTAATCTCTTCAAGGCATCTCCCATCAGATGTTATGACTGTGCCGAGATAACTGTATCGATTCACTTGCTTAAGAATATGCCCATTTACTCGTATATCTCATTGTGGTATTTCCTTCTTCCCAGTGACGACCATAATCTGTGTCTTCTTAATATTCAGTTCTAACCCTAGTTGTTCACTGTGTGCAACAACCGCATCTACTAAATTTTGCAGGTCTTGTTCATTGTCTGCAATCAAGACTGTATCATCTACTTATATAATATTATTGATGTATCGGCCCCCCAATGTTGATTCCTTTCATATCTTCTATATTTCTGAAAATATTTTTACTGTACAGGGAGAAAAGATCTGGAGACATTGCACATCCCTGTCTCACACCTCTTTTAATAGGCCGATATTGACCTACATCGTTATCAGTTCTAATGGCAGCTTGTTGTTTCCAGTATATGTTTTTTACAAGTCTAAGGTGTTTTCCATCAATTTGTAGACCTTCTCTAGAACTGGGTGATCAGTTACTCCAAATTGCCGGCTTCAAATGTTTCTACAACAGGCGACATCTGGGTATGGCGATTCTCATTCGCGACAGTATGGTGGCTTCAGAGCTAGACATGTCCAGTTGGGACAGTGACAACATTCAAATACAGGCGGTTAGAGTTCAATCCGGTCTACCATTCGTGTTGGTTCATGTTTAAGCCCGTGACGCGAGTGTGGATTTCCAGAAGTGGTAGTGCTTAAGTGACATATTAGGTCACGAGAGAAATGTTATTTTCTGTGGCGATTTCAACGCTGAAGGCAGATCATGGGGAAACATTTCCTCCAACACACAGGGAGAGGCGCTCGAGACTGCACTTGAAACCATTGACCTGGTTTGTATCAACAGTGGCTGTGTCACCAGGACAGCAAGCCATCCAGGTGATGAGGACAGTGTTATTGATCTAGTGCTTGTTTCTCCTTCACTCACTACAGTGTGTAGATGGGGTGTCCTAGGGTACCACAGCAGCGACCACCACCCTTGCAGCATATTGGTTGAGAAAGGCAGAACCAGGCAGTACATAAGTCAACGGTCAAGACTTTCCAATATGACAGTACAGGGCAAGATGTGGTGAGTAAAATAAGGTGCGACAAGCGCAGAAAGCTTCATGGCAGGGAAAAAAGCTGGAAGTAGCCACCTTGGTGGAATTTTGAGGTGGAAAAGGCTTGGGTGGATAAGCGTAATGCTGTAAGGAAATGGCAAAATGCCAAGAAGAATAGAGTTGCTCATCCTAGTCCCTGTATGCACTTAGAGAGATGCACACAAAGGAAAGCTACTTTGAAAAACTGGTTACAGTGGTTAAAAGTGAAAAATAGGCAGAGGTATGTCAAAGAGTAAGCACAGACAAGTGACTGAAATTGTTCTGGCGACTACATAAAAGCATGAGTAGGGTAGTCAAGAATAAGAGTATTCCTGACTTCCAAGGTGCTGACCTTATCTGGCAAAGGACTGACGAGAACAAGGGCAAAATCCTCTTCGAATGCTATCTAGAGCAGAGCAACCAGACAGACATGAGAGGCCGAAATCTTGCCAAGGAGGTTACCTCAGACAGATGCAAGGCCCAGAACACAGTGATAGTGAAAGAAATCAAGGCTGTGCTTCGACGATCAGTGCTCCAGGGCCAGATGGCATAAGATATGACGACATCAATATGTGTACCGACAACGAACTAGAGAAACTAGCAGACATGTACAACAACAGTATAGGGAGTGCTAGCATCAAGGAGGAGTGGTTACACAGCTATCTGATTCCCTTGCCGAAACCTGGCAAAGACCACACATAAATTCAGGGATATCGAGTAATAACCATGCAGAACTACAATAGGCAAGCTGCTGGAGAAGTTAATTGCCAGAAAAATATCAAGCCAGCTAGAGAGGCAAGGTGTTTTCCCACCTACCCTGGGAGGGTACCGTCCAAAAAGAGAAACCTGGACCAATGCAGCAGTTTTTGCCCATGATGTCTATGAAGGTTTCCACTCAGGCATTGAAACATTTGCTGCAGCGATTGATCTTGAGGACGCGTACAACAGAGTACCAGTGGATTTCTTAATGCTTCAGCTTCTTGAACTCAAAATAAGTCTTTTCCTCCTCAGCTGGATCGCGACTGCCCTCTTCCAACGGAAAGTAGTCTTTAGATGTGGCAGTTGGACTTCAGAACCAACAACAATATATCCTGGCCTACCACAGGGATCACCATTATCTCTGGTGCTGTTCAACGCCTACACTGTGAGAATCACCAGCGAGCAAATCATAGGACCGGGGAGGACATTGTCGTATGCAGACGATGTTTTAGTGTATCGTCAGGGTAAGGACAGAGATCAGGTTGCTGTAGAACTACAAACCGAACTCAATCGCATAAGCACTTGGTGTGTTAAAGCTGGGGCAGTGGTCAACCCAACAAAGGCAACAGTGACGTGGGTCTCTTTAAATGACCATATTGTCAACACCCCAACACCAACTGTAAATCTGGGTTCAAAGATGGTGGAAAGAACGCAGGTAATAAATTACCTGGGGATACGATTTGATTGAAGCCTAGCTTATACTGAACACGTAGACCAGGTGATAACAAAGGCCAAGCAGGGTTCGGTTGCGATGCGGTTGATGGCGGCGGCAAACTGTGAGCAGCGCCATCTGTCTTCTTTACGAGGGGCTGGTCCTTTCTGTTCTGGAGTATGTGATGGCGATCCTGACTCTCAGCCATAAGCAGATAGAAAGGATGGAAAGGATACAGAACGAAGCCAGGCACATTATTCTTGGATGTACAAGAGATACAGCATGCAGGGCGATGTGCTACCTTCTTGATTTTCCAACCATGAGGGACGGAATACAAATTTGCCAAGCACATGCCTATCTCAGAGTCAACGCAAACACACAACATCCACTGCATAGCGAGATTAAGAAGGTAAAGGGCAGCAGGTTAAAAAGAGGAAAGTCGTGGATGGGTCAAGCCGAAGACATTCTTCAGCAGGTGTGTTCACTTGAGGACTTAGAACCTGGCGAGGAGTGGGTACAAGTGCCAACAGAGTTCTGTACATCCTTTTCAGTGTGCATCCAACTAGACAGGAAATGCAGACAAGAAAATCCATCTGCTGTGGAGGCGGAAGTACAGGCTCTGATCTTAGAGAATTCTTTAGAGGATGATGCTGTCATTTACATGGATGGGTCGGTCATCCGAGGAGTGAGAAGTTCATGGGCCTTTATGGCTCAGGCCGGAGGGAAAACTGTGAAGGAAGAGTCTGGTGCTTTTGCTTTGACCACATGCAGCCTGACTATGGAAGTCATGGCAGTAAGTAAAGCAATAACATGGCTCGGGACACAGACTGAATATGCTCAGGAAGATAGATATGGGGTGGGTCCGAAGAGAGTGGCTGCTGTCTCTGGAGTGGTCTGGGCTGACAAAGATTAGTTTCATCTTCTATTTTGACCCACACCTGCTTCATTCGAATTCAAGCTCTATGGAGATATCGACAAGCTCAAGTTGACCGCAGCTTACTTTAACTACATTCAGGTTGACATCTAAAGGTGCATGAAGTACTTAGACTGCCACACTTCATACCACAGGTATGTCGGTAGCAAAAGCGTCCCAGAGGCATGAAATGGAATATTACTTGGATAGCAAATCCATTACATAGAAAGTCTGAATCGAAAGCTCACTAGTTTAGTTTAGTCGACGGATTAACATCATGGCACATGGGTGTAACCCATAAGTACTCCGTTCTACTTCTAACTCAAGACTGAATCTGGAGAATCTCAGCTCAGTGCACAAACTCCATAGCACCGGCAGGGATCCTGAAATACTTTGGGTAGATTTTTAACTCGAAATTTTGCCCGGGCAGCACCATTAGGCTACTCTTTTTCGATTTCCAACTGCCAAGGGATATTTTACGTGCGCAACAATACACACAGGTGTCAGATCTCACTACCCAGAGACCAGGGTAAATTTTGTTACTAGAAGTCCACGTGAAAAAATCCCGGTCCTCACTGGGGCTTGAACCCAGGACCTCCAGTACTCGAGGGACACCATACCTCGAGACCACTCAGCCCTCCCCCAAGCTCACTATGTGGGTGTCATCAAAGGTGGAAAAAGTGTCCTAGTGGCACGAAATGGAATAGTGCTTGTTGGATAGCAAATCCATTATGTGGAAAGTCCAAATCGAAAGCTCACTGTGTGAATGTATCTGCAGACTGCATTCTTCTGGTTTCTGGAGGAACAGCCTGTGGTGAACAGAAGGCTCAATATACAGAAGTGAGGCTAAGCAGCCATGTGCAGGACATGACGATTCCTTGGGTGAGCCCAGTACCAGAGCGCTATGGGGGGGGCTCTGCAGTTATGGAAGCCTCCTTGGATGGCGAGGATTACCCATGGTCTGCCCCCTGCCTTCCGTTGAGGGCTGACCATTATGTCTTCGGCTGTTCTAAATGGGCCAGCTGGAATGAGGGATAAGACTAGGTACTGCGGTTCATTTTGCAGTATTTCACCGGAATTTTTCTTGCGGTTACGTTCGGATATTTGTTTTTGTGTCTCCAATATGGGGACGGTAAGCGTACTCGTAATGCAAATTCCACGATTATTTCAAGATCAAGTTAAAACAGACACTGATTACTTTATATAGTTTTCCCCACCCTGTTTTGCATTCTGCATTTCTGGCAAGTCAGGAACCTTTGTTATACCGTAGAACTAGGCTGCCTATTCTAAGTGGTAAGTAAACCCGTAAATATCGTTTTATGAGACGTATTACATTGTTATGCTATGTATTATTAAATGTAGCATCCATTTTTACGTATATGTTGTAATTTTCGACCATTTAAGTTGGCATTCAATCTACACTAAAATTATGTTAGTTAGTTAGTTAGTTAGTCGACAGATCATCCTCGTTGCACATCGAACCATTCAGTCCATAAGTGCTCGGATCCCCTCCTCAGCAAATCCCGCAGCGTGTAGCGGCTAACGACGCCAGTTCTGTGTTGGTTTATCAATCTTCTTTGGCTTCCTGCGTAGTGTTCTTGTTTGGCCACCCCTCTTTTAATTTGCTGCTCCCGCAGTCTGGCCATTGTTGTAGATTCACAGTCATCACTTGGTTCTCGCAAAAGTCTCACTTCTCGTAGAGCATTCAGAATGTCAGCCTGGTCCATGGCGCGTCCGCCCTCCACAGTAGCCTGACCTGCGAGCTTGTCAGCCCGCTCATTTCCTTGTACTCCCGCATGACCTGGCATGAAGATGAAACTAATCTTTGCCAGCCGAGACCGCTTCAGAGGCAGCAACCATTCTCTTCGGATCGACCCCTCCTCTATCCTCTTGATCATGTTCATTGAGTCGCTAAGGAAACAAGCCCTAGTGAATGTCTGTGTACACTAAAATTATGAGATCACATGCTGTAATGTGGTATTTCAATGGCGGGGGATGGCAGTTTTCGTTGTCATACTCCATTTAATTATTGTTATGGAGTATTCAGAGCGATTAACATGATAATGAATGCATGTGTACATTCAACACCCATTATTGTATGTATGTTTAATTTTTCATCACTCTTCAAGGACAAGATCATTGATAATTTTGCATCTTTCCAACGGGACTTCTTTTGTCAAAATGCATCTATGCATATAAAATGGCTGACAAGACTCGCGTGCAGTCCACGCGCGGTCTGACGTCACACAGATGACGTGAAGATGTATATATCTGTGTGCATGTGTGTATATATAAACCGGCAGAGTTATTTTTCCTTGAGTTAGACAGGCCGCTGTGTTAATCTCCCTTGGCGACAGTGTAAATCGTTAATTGTGTGAGTGTGTAGGTAGGGTCACAAAAAGTGAAAGGTCAAAATCGTTTTTCTTCTATATGTCCCTTCTTAATGATAAACTTACACACAAACATTAATATCTCGGCTTAAAATTGACCTACAGTCTTGAATAAGGTACCGTTGCATTTGTTTTGTCATGAGCTATCAACTATGCAGGTTATATAATTAAAAAGCAATTTGGAAAAGTTACTAAAGTGGCTAGATAACGCCAAGAGTCATCGAGAACGTCCCACGAAACCCCCGGGAAGGTTAACCCGGTCAACAAATGCCCACAGAAGCCGGATGAGTCAGCCTAATGGCGCAAGAGCACAGCTCTGCTGTAAACAGGCACAACACAATCATGTCCGGAAAAAAAAACAAAGCTCTCCCGGATGAACGCAGAAGAAGAAGAAGAAATTTCATCTTCGTGCCAGGGCATGCAGGTGTACAAGGGAGTGAGCGGGCTGGCAAGCTCGCATATAAGGCTACTGTGGAAGGTGGACGAGCCATGGATCCGGCAGACATTCTGAATGCTCTACGAGAAGTAAGTCGTTTACGAGAACCAAGTGATGACTGGGAATCTACAACCATGGTCAGGTTGTGAGAACAGCAAGTTAAAAGAGGTGTGGCCAAAAAAGAACACTACGCAGGAAGTCAAAGAAGAGTAATAAACCAACACAGAACTGGTGTTATGAGCCGCTACGCACTGCGGGATTTGCTGAGGAGGGGATCCGAGCACTTATGGACTGAATGGTTCGATGTGCAATGATGATGATCTGTCGACTAATTATCTAACTTCAAAGAAATAGAACAGACATACAAGTGGATCCTTCAAAGTAATAGAGACAGACAGACAAGTGGATTCTTCAAAGTAATAGAGAATATGTAGAAGTCTTGTGCCAAACTTTCAACATCTTACTCTAACATGAAGTCAGTACTGCTGTATTGTCGGAAACTTGGGGAACAACAAAAACAATTACTTATAAACTACAAACATTCTTTACTTGGTGTCTAAGTCTAAAAAAAAGCCCTAAAAGTCGAAGGGATTGACTTCATCAACCCGAGTTTGATCCCATATGGCTTCTTGAAAACATCGCACAAAGAACGAACTTCATAGCTCCAGTGACAACCCCCAGGAGTCTCCGAGAAAAATGCACTCGTGAACCGTAAGACGTAGCCTGGAATCGAACTAGTTAAAAGTTAGTTGCATATCCTTTACAGGACTTACACATTTATTTCATATGCTGTAGTCTCTTCTTGAATCAGGTCTTAGTCAGATATGACTGAGCTACCATATAATAGTAGACGGTACTAACTATTTTCTGTTAGCACAGAATGTTGGGCGGCCTCACCAAACCCGACACAGCACATTGTGCCAACAGCTTCAGGCGAAAGAGTGCAATTGGGAGGGTACAAGCCTTTTCCTGGTGCAAGGAAATGCAGCCTTAAGACTACATGTCATGACAGGGCAGACGAGGCTCTAAGGCTTTCTTGTCAACTGGTCTAGGATCGAAAGCCCTGACAGGCAGGCAGTTAGAGCATTGCTTTGCTAATGCATCAGCTTCTGCAGCTTGTCTTGTTCCAGACATATTGGTGTTGCCTTTCCTCTAGAGTAAACTAGGCAGGCCGAGAGAGGGATCATGCTGCATGGGCAACACATGCTCTCTACAATTCAGCCCAGGTTTTGTGGGATGGAGAGGTTATTATGCCTTTTTTGAAGCACAATGTAACAAACTCTCGTCTGTCAAGATGGCAAGGTGCCAGTATTGTCTGTTCAGCTGATTTTGTTGCACACATGGGTCTAATGCATACACAGTGAATGTAACAAGGACAACTATTTGCAATGTCTGGCGACTTTCCAAAGATCAGTTTTAATTACAATTGTTGGGGGGGACCTCTATTTTAATTACGCAGGTTCGCTCCTTTGCACAACAACACAACCGCATCGAGTTGATCAAAACCACTGACAGCTACATTCGAGATAACTTCATCGCAGTTTCTCAGACAGAAGAGTTCCTGCAAATGACCTTTGACATCTTGCTGGAGTTCATCTCTTCACCAGACCTGAATGTCGACTCTGAGGAGCAGGTCTATAGCGCAATCATGAGGTGGATGGGCCATAGACCAGAAGATCGCAAGAGTCACCTGCCCTGCCTGCTGGAAAAGGTTGGTCTTCATGTTTCTGTGCTAAAGCAATGGGCAACAGTTAAGCCATGAAGGTAAAATCTGGGTATAATTTTGGAATTTATTGGTAATGCTGTAATGCAATATCTAAAATCTGAGTATTGGGCCAGAGTCTATAGGCAATAAAATATCTAAAAATCTGGGTATTGGGTCGGAGTCTATTCGCAATGAAATATTTAAAATCTGGGTATTGGGTTGGTGTCTGTTGGCAATAACATATCTAAAATCTGGGTATTGGGTTGGAGTCTGTTGGCAATAAATATCTAAAATCTGGATATTGGGTCGGAGTCTGTTGGCAATGAAATATCTGAAATCTGGGAATTTTCTAACAAGAAAGTCTCCCTAACAAAGCGTCTTCATAAAGATGGAATAGATGTGGCATGCATTCAAGCGACACACCTCAACACCAATCGCAGATTCTCAGTCAGAGGATATACAATACCTTGCAGCGAAGTATCTGTGATCTCTGACAACCAAACGGAAATTATAGGTGTTAATATAATGATAAAGGATGTGAAAATAAGAATTTACAATCTGTATAGCCCAGCAGATAAGGATCTTACACTCTCAAACATTAAAATAACTGCATTATTGTCGGAGACAAAAATAGCCATTCAGAAAGATGGGGATACCTAGATACTGACAACAGAGGAGATGAAGTGGAGGACTGGGAAATAGACTCAAATCTCCATCTACTCAACAAAGCGGATGACACACCGAGCTTCTACTCCAGAAGATGGTTTACCACTTCTACTCCAGACTTAGCTTTCTGCACAGGAGACATCCTCCACAAAATCGATCGCCATGTGCTTGACCAATCAAGCTTGTAATGAATATGGAGTATGTTCCACAGGAGCTAAAGATTTTGCCTCACTGGAATTACAAACGAGCAGATTGGGACAGATTTGCCATACAGACAAATATTGTGAAAACATAAATACACGATATGGCAACATGAAGCAAATGGTGGAAAGTCTAAACAAAGAAATAATACAGGCGGCCACTGAGTCTATTCCAAGAGGAGCGAGGAAAAATTACAAACCATACTGGACTGAAAAACTACAAATTTTGGAGGACAAAGTTGAAGAAGCCAGGAAGACAGCAGAGAGAGAACAAACAACTGAAGCGAACACCTCTCTCAAAGCCATCTCAGCAAAATATAAA
The DNA here is from genome assembly GCA_014155875.1 of Cepaea nemoralis. NCBI lineage: Eukaryota > Metazoa > Mollusca > Gastropoda > Stylommatophora > Helicidae > Cepaea > Cepaea nemoralis. The sequence continues at coordinate 99,145 of JACEFZ010016168.1, read as the reverse complement.
AGAACAGTAAATCAAGCAACAAGAGATTGTTGGAGGGAAAAAACACCTGAACTTTGACAGGGATAGAAACAAACTATGGAAACTAGTGAAAGCCATGAACAATGAAGGACCCAGAAACAAACAAATAACAATTAAACAAGGAAATGCCTTGCTTACAGGAAAAAAGGCTGCAAATGCACTAATGGAACACTATGCTAGTGCACACCACATTGATATTACAACTGAACAGAAGAAAGCAATCAAAGATAAACAGACATATCATAGTAATACAGAGACAGCAGCAGAATATATGATGGCAAATCTAACAATGGAAGAAGTGGAACAGGCAATGAATACCCTTAAAAATGAAAAATCACCAGGAAAGGATGGAATCACAAATGAAATGCTAATAGGACTAGTCACTAAAGCAAAAAAGAAACTACTAACAGTCCTAAATTACAGCTGGGAGAGAGGAATAGTACCACAGCCATGGAAGGAAGCTATACTAATACCACTCCCAAAGAAAGGAAAAGACCTGGAATAACCAAATGGCTATCGATCTAATGAGGCAGAGAGGTTTATAAAAAGCACTTATAGAACCAAATGGGAATCAGAGCATCGAGGCCACCAGAAAGATGATGCATATTACAAGCTTGACCGAAGAGAACAAGTAGCAATCTTCAGACTCCACACAGGACATAACAGGCTGAAATATTACTTGTTCAATAAACTAAAGATAGGAGATAACGATGAATGTAATTGTGGAACTGGTAAAATGACAGCTAAACATTTGCTGCAGTGGTGCCCAATATATGCAGAACAGAGAAAGATATTTTGGCCCACACCTGCTTCATTTGAGGACAAGCTCTATGGCGATATCAACAAGCTCAAGTTGACCGAAGCTTACTTTAACTACATTCAGGTTGACATCTAAAGGTGCATGAAGATGTACTTGGACTGCCACACTTCATACCACAGGTATGAAGGTGGAAAAAGCATCCCAGTGTTGCGTAATGGAATATTGCTTGGATAGCAACTCCATTACGTGGAAAGTCCTAATTGAAAGCTCACTATGTGGATGTCATCTGTAGACTGCATTCTTCTGGTTTCCAGAGAAACAGCCTGTGGTGAATGGAAGGCCCAATATATGGAAGTGAGGCTAAGCAACCATGTGCAGGACGTGACGATTCCTTGGGTGAGCCCAGTACTAGAGCGCTATGTGTCAACTCTGCAATTACGGAAGCCTCCTTGGGTGGCGGGTAATGCCCATGGTCAGCCCCTGCCTTCCCTTGAGGACTGACCATTATGTCTTCGGCTGTTCTAAATGGGCCTGCTGGAATGGGGAATAACACCATAACAGTGAGAGTCAAACATCTTACGAAACCTCCGGGAAGGTTAACCCGGTCAACAAATGCCCACAGAAGTTGGATGTGTCTGCCTAATGGCGCAAGAACGCAGCTCTGCTGTAAACAGGCACAACGCAATCACATCCGGAAAAAAAAAAAGCTCTGGATGAACGCAGAAGAAGAAGAAGAAATCTGGGAGTTGGGTCGGAGTCTATTGGCAATAAAACATCTAAAATCTGGGTGTTGGGTTGTTGTCTATTGGCAATGTTGTTTTTTTTTTCTTCCATAGACAGTGTTATCTGAGTTTTGCATTGTACATGTTTTTTTTATTTTCATAGGCAGAGTGGCCCAAGTTTTGTATTGTTCATGTTTTTATTTTCATAGGCAGCATTGACTGAGTTTTGCATTGTTCCTGTTTATTTTCACAGGTGAAGCTACCACTCCTGAGCGCGACATATCTCATAAACAATGTTGAGCGGGACGAGCTGATACGTAACAGTTTAGAATGCCGAGATTATGTTAATGAGGCTAAGAACTATCAGATGTCATTGGCTGACCTTGTTCCAGAAGTTAATGTTACAGAACGGTCACGGCCAAGAAAGAGTTATGCAGGCAGGTTTTGATATAGTGTTGATATAGTTTGAAATTTAGGTTCCCCTTGTAATCATCATCCTGTGGCTTGTTGCAAGCAGGACTTTTCTCCCATAACTCCTTTCAAAATGTATCTCCATCACCAGCCAGATGTCTTGCCCCTGTTGCTGTCATTTATATACCCACATCTTCAATCTATCTAAGTTGTGGTTCTTCCTCTTCCTCGCTTCCCCTGTACACCTCCCTCCATAGCTATCTTTTCCAAACATTCATGGCTTCTTACATGCCCAGAATATTTCCTGTTCCTCAGTGTTATTTGTCTTAATAACCATTCTTGTTTAGTACTGAGTTTTTGTTGGATAGATCTGTTTTTTCTCTTTTTCGTCCAGTGAAATTTTAATATTACTTATATTCAAAACCTTCTGTTAGGTCTTAGTCAGATATGACTGAGCGAGCACATGACTGGAAGGTACTGCCTGCTTTCTGTTACCACCAAATATTGGACAGCAGTCACCAAACTCGACACCCCTTATTGTGCCAATGGCTTCGGGCAAAGGAGTGTACGCCTTATCCTAGTGCAAGGAAATGCAACCTAATCACTATATGTAATGATAACTGGTCTAGGATGGAAGCTCCCACAGGCGGACAGAGCATTGTTTTGCTGATCCAGCAGCTTGTCTTGTTCCAAATGTATTGATATTACTTTTCCTCTGGAGTACATTAGACAGGCCGAGAGAGTGACCATGCTGCATGGGCAACAAATGGTCTCTACAATTCAACCCAGGCTTTGTGTTATGGAGAGGTATAACTCTATCCCTAATCCCTGCCATTGGTTGTTTGTTTTTGTACGTTTATTGAAGCACAATGCTACAAAAGCCTGTCAAGATGGCCAGGTACCAGCATATTCAAAACCACATAATTACTTTTAAACTGATTTGTTTAATATCCATGTTAAGGTCTCCTGTGTGTTAACAGGAAGACAAGAATGTTAACACTGCAGCCTACCAGGCAGGTTATCAAGAGCCAATAAGGAGTATACCTCCCAGAATCCTCAAGGGGAGGCAAAGAATAGTATCACAGTATAACCTACCATACAGGTCATAAGAGGCCATGAAGGAGGGTTGGGTTTGGAGCTGGCTTCCTCATCCTGTAGAAAAAAACTCAGCCACAAAATGCAACCAAATCCACTTTGAGTTTGCCTGACTTGGGAAAAGAGCTTGCATCTTTAGAAGTGATGTTGCCATACAGTCATTTCCCCCAGCCAGGTACGAAAGTACCATCTCCATGGGCACTGTTGCAGAATTCTCCTTTCCAAGCTTAGAAACCATCAGGGTGGGCAAGATTAGCACTGGAGCTGCACATCTGTGGAGGCATATTTTGATGTAACATGATCTAACACAGCATAGACAGACTTCTGGGAAGACTTCTTCCAGAACTCGGATATGCAGATGAGATGGTTCTCCTCTCAGAGATTCTTCTTCGGGTGCTTGGTTGGTGCAGACATTGTGGGTCATGTTTCTCCACTTCTCTCTGTCATTTGATAATTTGATTAAGTTGGTGTTTATACAGTAATACCTTGGTTTTCCACTATAATCTGTCCGAAAACAATTGGCAAAACCGAAACTGAGAAAAACTGAAGCAATTATTTCCATATAAATGAATGTCAATTCAATTAATTCATTCTAGACACTCCAAAATACATAAAAACACATTTTATAGAGAATAAATATAGTGTTTAATACTAAAAACAATAAGACATTGGTAGCTAGGTCACGTGGACAATGAGATTTGAGCACATGTTGTTTTATCTTACATGCATTACTACATTTTGAAACTGAAAAATGCAAAATAAACACATTACGCTGAATACTGTATACACAGTAAACACATGTAAATGGTGTATTAGCACTTACAATCAATATTTTAAAAAAGCACAAAAACACTGGAAAGCGTGAGTCCCTTTGTTTTCACAAAACTGTCAGCGAGGTCACGAGGGCATGCCGATGAAATTCGAGGCAACGGACAAAAATCGAGACAAATTTTTTGTGGAAGTAATCTACAAAACCCAAAACTGGTGATGACCGAAGTCAACGAACACTGAGGTATCACTGTATTATTATTTGTTACCAAGCTGTTTAAACTTTCCACATACAATTTCCTGTCTTCCTTCACCTCCCCTGCCAAGGATTCTTCCACATAAAGCCATTTTTCTCTATTCTACACTTTCTGTTGTTATGCTCCATAAATTTCACTTGCTACAGTTTTGATGAGCAATCTTATAACCCTTTCAGCTCTTAATATCCATACATTGTAGTAGCACTATACGGACTACACTTGAGATCAAAATGAGCAAACGCCAAAAATAAAAAGAACCATTAACAAAAAAGTTAACAGAAGTCAGAAGAATACTGGCCATAGCAGTGCAGAAGCTCAAGAACACGAAGAACCTACGGCACAGCACCAGCAAACAAATACAATTAAACGTTTTGAGAACATTCCTGTGGCAAGATACATGTGAGAATCAAGGACCGTTTCACAAATGCTGAAGAATAAAATCGAGGCTTTTAGATTTTGAATGTAACAGTGAAATTCTCAGAATACCATGGATCAAGAAGAAGACAAAATAATTTGAAATTGTTCATGATCTGAACATTGAAGCAAACTGGTTAAAAATTGTTTCATGTCCTGGAGACTAAAATACTTTGGTTATATTAAACATCAAAGGTTATGGAGTCCTCCTCTGTATTTTTACAAATAGGAAAATTATGGTAAAATTTAATATGATTCCTTGGATAGTAAACAGATGTCTGGACTTCTCAGACAAGGACGAGGACTAGTGTGCACATTAAACATCTTTAGGCAAATTGACATAAAAAAAGAGCAGGGTAAATTAATCACTTCATTCATTCATTCATTCATTCAGTAGCATGTCCTTTGCAGAACCTCGCTCCCATAACAACCTTCCGGAAAACTTCTCGGTCATAAGCAAGATGTACCGCATCTGATACACCCATCTGGAGATCACCTGCCACATCCTACACCCATCTTCTCTTTGGCCTACCTCTTCCTCTCTTTCTGGGCATACACCCCTCCATGTTTGTTCTTTCCAAACTTTCATAACGTTTCAAGTGACCAAAATATTTCAGTTTCTTTTTTTTATGGTTTTATGTCCAGGCTAAATTTCACAATGAAAAAAAAACCTACCCACACATGGTGGGGCTATGGGAGTTTGTGCACTGTGCTGATATTCTCCATGTGTGATTTATGGAAGGAGACTGGGGCCAGTATGGAGATTCAAAACAATGTTTTCTCATAGTGAATTTGAATAACGAAGAAACAAACAATAGATTGCACAATTTATTGCCTGACATATTTCAGGTATGGAGATATTTATGTGCAGTGAAAGTGTGTGTTGACCAAAGCTAAAACCAAATGTCACAGTTGTTTAGAATGAACAGTAATGGAAGGCATGATTCTGGGAAGAAGAGCCGGGGATATTCTGAGCATACAAATGCACAAGGCAGGGAAGCAGCCGAAGGATTGAGTCCTTTTGACAAGCTGTGATGAGAATGATGTAAGGAAACTGTAAGGAACTTACAGCATAATGATGCTGCCTGGATGGACTCATATGTTAGTCGTTATCTGCGGTTCTAACTTCATGGTGGAGGGTCACCCTATAATGCTCCGTTCCTGTGCCAGTGAATATCACACACAATGCTCCTCACTGTCCTGTGTGAAAAGTGGAACAGACAGCAGTCATGACAAACCAACAGCACGCACAGGCATACATGTATATGGCAGCTGCCAGAATGCCAACACAACAGTCCGCCACTAAAATTACAGTTCATTGTCGATGGAAACGGCAGTCTCTAGAAAACCAGCAGCTGCACACACATTACTGCATAATTACAAAACCAGTTAGTTCAGCAACCCACTCGTCCACCATTTTTCTGAACATGCAGTTCAAAATCCAAACCACCGTGGACGGATGTAAATGCATTTCACACAAAATCCACAGCTCACAGTGTCTCCCCACGCACTCAACTCAGCATCTGGGTCATGGAACCATATACTACCAGTCCAATATGAGGGAAATCTGTAAGTAAATCATAGCCAGAAGCAAATACACTCCAGAGGCCTTAACAGCTCAATAGCCTGCCCATGATATTGGATAATGTGTGGTGACCTATATTTTGTGTGTACATCCATACCTGAATGTGTGTAATCCCCACTCTTGAACATATCCTCTTATCCCACCCTCAGGAGTTCTATTCTGTGTCGGGGGTAGGGGTGCTTCAGGCGACCCATTTAAAAGCATTGAGTGTTATGATCCTCGCCAGGATCGGTGGTTTCTGGTTGCAGACATGACTACCAGGCGCAGACATGTGGGAGTGTGCTCTTTTAATGGTGAGATTCTCTTTGTTGCAGGGGTTTATATGTATGACAAGACTGATTTGGTTGTTGATAATGTGTGTGTGTGTGTGTGAGTGAGAGAGTGGGTGAGTGAGTAAGAGAGCATGTAAGAGAGTGAGAAAGTAGGAGACAAAGTGAGAAAGAGAGCGTGTGTGAGAGAGAGAGAGAATAAGAGTGTGAGTGAGTGTGGGTAAGAGAGAGAGTGAGACAATGTGAAAGTGAGACAATGAGAGAGAGAGTGAGACAACGAGAGAGTTGTGTGTGTGAAAAAAAATAAAGATAAGAGAGAGAGAGAGAGTTGAGCGCACGCATGTCATGTCATGCTATGCCATATTTTTTCTGTATCCTTTTCTTTCATATTATAAATTTTACTGCCACTTGATTGTAACATGTACTATATGCACTGCCTATGTATTTTTTTTTCATTTTTACAATTTTTCCATTGTTTCCATGTTTTCCCATTTTCCCCCACACTTTTGTCCAATTTTGTGAAGATGCTCACGATAATTGTCAGTGTATGTGTGTGTAAAGTGTGGGGGTTTGTTCATATTAGTTTTAGTGATTATGTTTAGCAGCGTGTATGTTTCTAGATATGTGGGTGGGTATGTGCTTGTGTGTCTCTTTTTTGTGTTTATATATGTGTGTGAGTGTGTATAGGTGTGTATGTGCGTGTGTATGTTCATGTATATATGTTTGTGTGTGTGTGTATGCGAGGGAGTGTGTATCTGTTATTTGTGAGAATGCTCATGATGATCGTCAGTGTATGTGTGTAAAGGGTGGGAGTTTGTTCATATTGGTTTAGTGATTATGTGAGGCAGCATGTATATGTCTGGATGTGTGAGCGTTTGTATGGGTGGATAGGTGGGTGTGTGTTGATTTGTGTGTGTGTGTTTCCATGTGTATGTGTGTGTGTGTGCATGCATGAGTGTATATGTGTTTGTATTGTGCATATGTATGTGTGTGTGTGTGTGTTTTTGTGTATGTTTGTGTATATAGATATATATGTGTGTGCATGCATGCAGTGTATGCGAGGGAGTGTGTATTTGTATGCTATAGAGTGTGTGCATAACTCTGAGAGTTTGTGCAAATGATGTAAGTATGTATGCATGTATTATGTGTGTTTATGAATATGCGTGTGTATGTGTCTCTGCCTGTCTCATAACATGGTAATATGCATTGTTTATTTTTACAAAATCCATTTGACAATGTTTTTTTCATATGTGAATGTAACATGCACAATTGACGAACGAAAGATGACTGAATGGAAGGGCCGAATGTAAGACAGGCCTGCATGCCCAATTTGTGACACTTTGAAAATAAAGTTTGTTTGTTCTCTCTCTCTCACTAATTCTCTCCCTCGCTCCCTCTCTTCCCCGCTCCCTCTCACTCACTCTCTCTCCCTTCCCCTTCCTTCACAGGTACACCCACCCACAATTCACATTTGAAATAAGGATTAGCGCGCACGCACACACACATGCACACACGCGCGCGCACACTCACACATACACACACACTCACACACACTCACACACATCTATATCTATAAAACAGAGTATGTGGTTTTGTGTGTTTGTGGGTAGCTATGTATTGGATGCGTTCGATAACGGTACATCCGATTGAGATAAAATTTTCTACATGTCTTCCTTTCATTCCTGTACAACCGACTATAATAGTTTCATAGTGTAAAATCTTCTACTTATTTAATAACATTTACTTTTTCATTTTTCATTATATAATTTCTATATAGCAGGGGGACTTCACTCTAGAAAAGTTATTTCAAGGGGCATAACTTTTAATAACATTTCTATATACTTGATAGTCGTATTGTTGGACTTACTTGCACTATTGTTAAACTCTTTGTCTATAGTTATTTTCAGGCATATGAGTTATAATAAATAATGATATAATCTTTAAGGCATTTTCAAAGTTTTCATAAAAATAATGCATAATATTGTAACCCATCTTTTTCTGCTTAAAGAACTTATCAACTGTCATGTCGGTGATTAAAAACAGTTTTCATGAAAAATAATGAATGGTGTGTGGAAGGACATTCTTTTAAGTTACTGTGCGCCAGGAGCTGGGCGAAACCATGCCGGGTCAGATAGATAGACAGACAGACAGATAGTCGGGAACGGAAGCTTATTTGACTACTTATATGAATTAAATGACATGCTCCCCACCAGGGACTGGGTGAAGCCGGGCCGGGTCAGACAGATAGACAGACAGACAGTCGGGAACGGGAGAGCTTATATGACTACGTATATGAATTAAATGAGATGCTCCCCACCAGGGACTGGGTGAAGCCAGGACAGACAGATAGACAGACAGACAGTCGGGAACGGGAGAGCTTATATGACTACATATATGAATTAAATGAGATGCTCCCCACCAGGGACTGGGTGAAGCCGGGCCGGGACAGACAGATAGACAGACAAACAGATAGTCGGGAACGGGAGAGCTTATATGACTACATATATGAATTAAATGAGATGCTCCCCACCAGGGACTGGGTGAAGCCGGGTCAGACAGATAGACAGATAGTAGGGAACGGGAGAGCTTATATGACTACTTATATGAATTAAATGAGATGCTCCCCACCAGGGACTGGGTGAAGCCGGGCCGGGTCAGCCAGACAGACAAACAAGCAGACAGACAGACTGACTGATAGATAGATAGATCCCCTCCAGGGCCTGGGCGAAGCCGGGCCGGGTCAGCTAGTATATATATATATATATATATATATATATATATATATATATATATATATATATATATATATATATATATATATATATATATAGCCTGTAAAATAAACCTGGGGTTGATTTAAATGCCCTGCAAACCCTGCAAAGGATATGCATATAGACGCACACACATCTTATCTCAACAGGCCTTTTGTACGCTGTGGGAGGCCACGATGGCAGTGATCATTTGCGAAGTGGAGAAGTCTTTGATCCCAAACACAACATATGGAAACCAATAGCTCATATGGCCACTCTAAGGTAGGCAGGTAGATAACTGGACTGATCATTCTTCCACTTTAGAATCTACAGTAGACCTGTAGATTACTTGCGTACTCACTGTAAGATGTAGAGTAAATTACTTGCCAACTCACAGTAGATATGTAGATTACTTCTTTAATCAGTCTTCCACTCTACGATATAGACATATAGATTATTTACCTAATCACTGCGATGTAAAGTATACATGTCATTTACTTACTTAATCCCTCTTTCACTGCTTGGAGATCTACAAATTGATGGGAAAAACCTTAGACTTGTAAAAAAATATATTGGAAACAACAAGCTGCCATAAAGCTTGGTAACAAAGTAGGTCAATATCAGCCTGTTAAGAGAGGTGTGCAACAGTGATGTAAAATGTCTCCAGATCTTTTTTCCATAAATAGGGAAAATATTTTTAGAAATTTAGAAGATATGAGAGGAATCACAATTGGGAGACATAACATCAATAACATAATATGTGGATGATACAGTACTGATTGCGGACAATGAATAGTATCTGCAACATGCAGTAGATATAGTTATTGTACAACTAGGGTTAGAATTAAATTGTAAGTAGACCATCTCTATAATCATCTCTAAGAAGAAAAAAATACCACAATGTAATATAAGGATACATGGGAATATTCTTAAAAAAAGTGAATCAGTACAACTATCTTTGAACAGTCATAACATCTGATGGAAAGTGTTAAACAAAAGTTAATTGCATATCCTTTACAGGACATTGCAGTTAATCCCAGAATTTTTTGACTGTTTGTGATTTCTTGGCAAGTTTACATTAGTAGTTTGCCATTGATTTCTGAACGTTGGGTACACATACCATAGTATGAAAACCAACTGCTGCCAAATCACTCACAGCTGTGTTTCGAACTCGGTATGCTGATTATGAATTGCGTCCATAACCCTTCGCCTCAGAGCCAGCTCGGTATAATTACAAGAGCAGAGATACACTAGAGCAGTTTTTTTTGGTTTTATTTTTTTGTGCTCGCTCGCTTTGAACTCAAGCGTAGTCCATATACACTGTTGATACCACAAACTCCAGCTTAAGAATGGAGTTGGAGGCAGTCACTGCGGCTCTCCGCTGGATGGAGAATACGACACACACACACATCATGGTTGTAACTTACTCAGAAAGCATGCTGATGAGGGTGAGGATGGGCAGGCTTCATGCGGAGTGGCTTGCTTCGCTTCGGAGGTCACAGGTGACAAGCATCGCCTAGATCTTTTCTCCGGGGCATGCCAGTGTGCTGGGAAATGAACAGGCGGACAGATTGGCTGGCTCTGCAGAACTTGGTGGAGTATTGATACATGACAAGGCAGACGTGGTTGCGCCTTGTGGGAGCACGTGTACACCTCGGAGAAGCAAATGGATTACCATGGTCTGGCAAGAATGAGACAGCGAGGAGTGACGAGGGGATCTGGCCGACGCTCAACGCTCAGAGGAAAGGTGAGACGGACATATAATCATATTGCTACTGGTACTATTAGTGTTGGAACTCTTCGCTGGCTGCTGAGGATGGGGACGGAGCGCTTATGGGAATGCCCCGAATGCTGTGGTGTCGATTCCTAAATCAATCCATCAATCAACCATATACACTATATATAGTAGTGATGGACTGAATTTTGTGTGTGGATTAGCTTTCCCTATTAACAGTGTTGCTCGCCATCAGGCGAACCCACTCTGACTTCAGAGGTACTTGTAATTTACATTCCCAAGTCAAGGAAGACAGGTCAACATTTAAGTCCAGCTGTCTGATGTAGGGGTTGAACCCCTGACCTTGGCATCAGCACACCAGATGTTTAAGAAAATGCATTCTTATCCATTCAGTCATGCGGACCTGCACTAGAGCAGTGGTTCACTACTTTTTTTTTTTTTAGCACATGCACCCCTTTACCATATGTTCAGAATGTCATTCTTCCCCCCCCCCCCCCTTTTTCATATTTCCTCCCTATAAATTCCCCCCACCCCAACCAATCCTATACAATATATGGAAAAATGGAAGATAAATTTAATAACTATGGGTCTAGACGCCTACATAAAACGTCATTTTTTTAATTCCCACCCCCCCCCCTCCCCCCCCCCCCCCCCCCCCCCCCCCTCGAAAACTCTAAAATTCTCCCCTGGGGAGAATTCCCCACCTGTTGAAAACCACTGCACTAGAGGATCAGCTCCCTTCAGACACCAGTGAGTGTGCGATTAGTATCTACAGCAAGTGATGCTGCCTAGGCATTCTCTCATTGAGACTGCTGCCCTACTATGAGCTGCTATGCCCTACTGCTGGAGTGTAGGTGAAGTTAATCCTCAGTATAATTGTATCGGCAGGCGAGGAATAGCCCTGGCTTGCCTTGGTGGTGTCATTTATGCCGTCGGGGGTTTGGATGATACAACTTGCTTCAACACGGTGGAGAGGTATGACCCGAAGGAGGATTACTGGAGTTTTATTCCAAATATGGAAGTTCCCAGAGGAGGTGTAGGGGTGGCAACACTTAAGGTAGGCTCTGATTTCTGTTTGTCTTTCTTGTGAGTTGTTGAATGGTAATGTGCTAGGGATGTACGAAGGTGGTTTCTCCTTGCCTTCCGTCAGTTCTGTCTAACTCGGTTTAACTCCACCAGCCTTTGTGTAAAGATGCGAACCCTGCCAGGTCGGTAAAGGGGAGATGTTGTGCCTTTTACCCACTCATGGTTATTTTTTAATAACAAAGACACAAACAATATATTGCATGATTTATTGCCTGGCTTATTTCGCTGCATCTCGTCAGGTACATTCTGCAGAAATCACACAACATAAACTACAGCATTAAGATAAATCCTTCAAGTTAAATTATACCAGCTTCAACATGCGACCATTGTATATTATGCCAGATTGTAACAGTATATTATGTCAGATTGTAACAGTATATTATGCCAGATTGTAACAGTATATTATGCCAGATTGTAACAGTATATTATGCCAGATTGTAACAGTATATTATGCCAGATTGTAACAGTATATTATGCCATATTGTAACAGTATATTATGCCAGATTGTAACAGTATATTATGCCATATTGTAACAGTATATTATGCCATCATATTGTGTTAAACAACACACAGAACGCTTTGTCTCTATCAAACATGTGGCCAGTTTTCAAAATGTGCCATCCATTTGAAGGTTCTTTCTTTCTTTCTTGCTTTGTGTGTGAGAGTTGTTGTTCTTTCAGTCACTCTTGCTTTCTTTTTTTCTTGCTTTGTGTGTGGGTGTTTTTGTTCTTTTAATCACTCTTGCTATCTTTCTCTGTGGGATCTTTCTTTGTTTTCCTTTGTGGGTTTTCTTTCTTTCTCTCCCCTCATTCTCTTGACTACTGCCTATGTTCATGCTGATGTGTGAAGGTACACGGAGGAGGCTGAGAACGAATGAAAGAACAAACTTAAGAATTGGGTACGCAGGCCCATCTGACATTTTGCCCTTCTTCTCTCTTTCCTCTCATACATTATTTCATTCAACATCACTTAATAGCAGAGGAGGTAGACGCGGCAGCAGCAGAAGAAGTTGTTATGTGGCAGGTATTGTCTTTCTCCTAGGGCAAGTTGTATGCCCTGGGTGGCAATGACGGAACCAGCTCATTGGACAACTGTGAAAAGTATGACCCATACACGGCTCGTTGGGAGACCATAGCTTCCATGCACAAGCGCAGAGCAGGGGCGGGAGTGGCTGTTCTGGACGGTTGTATTTATGTTGTAGGTAAGTTGGGCTGATGTTGGTCCTCTTTAAAAACAAATGCTAACTTAGCGCTTGGAGACACATCTCTTGGTGGCTCTTCTCGATTACAGCTGCTGGAGTACCCGTCTTTGAATTTGTTGATTACAGCTGTGCAAATTTGTTGCAACAATTGACACTGCTCAAATCTGAGAAATTGTGTCATACAGTAGGTCACGCATTGTTTTCAAATATTTTAAGTTCTCTGATCACTAGGAAATTGGTCTCAGACAATGTATTTACACTAAATTAGTTTTTATATATACATATATATATATATATATATATATATATATATATATATATATATATATATATATATATATATATATATATATATATATATAATCATTGGCACCTTGCCGTCTTGACAGACGATAGTTTGTGCTTTAAAAAGGCATAATAACTTTTAACTATGGCGGTAGCGAGTGTGACTGATAAGGCCAATTTGTGCTGTAAATGTCCGTTCACAGTGGGTGCATGTGAACACGTGGTCATTTCCACCATCATGCACCATCTTACGTCTCAAACGCTTGGTGTGTGACTTTTCTGCAATAATTTTCTCCTTTGACTTTATTCCATTTCTGATATTTGCCCTCCATGCAACACGTTCAGCGGCGACTTGCTCCCAATGTGCATTATCAATGCCTGTATCAATCATGTCCCGCTTGCACACATCTTTGTATCGTAGTAGAGGCCGACCCTGAGATCTCTTACCCATCTGTAATTCACCAAAAAAGGTGAATATATATATATATATATATATATATATATATATATATATATATATATATATATATATATATATATATGCATAAATCATATCTTGGGACAAATTTCTTGCAGAAAAACTGAGATAGCTGAAAATTAAGAAATTTCAACATATCGCTGGTCATAGATTTTTCCCAAAAAATCAAAGTTGCCTGACCACTGGGAAGTTAGTCTAAAATAATGTGGACAAATTGAGATAGCTCAGAATTGAGAAATTACATCCATAAATCTTTTCTTGGAACACATTTCTTGCAGAAATTGAAACTGCTCAAAATTGAGACATTTTGTCAAACGGTCGGTCATGAATTTTTTCAAGCATTTGAAGTTCTCTGATCACTAGGAAATTAGTCTCAGATAATGTTTTTACACTAGATTAGTTAATATATATCCATAAATCGTATCTTCGAACAAATTTGTTTCAAAACTGGACACAAACCAGAGTTCTTCTGCAGTGTTTTTGCATCAGGCTACAGTTTGCTTGTGCATTTTCTTCATGTTGGATTGGTAGTATATGGTTCCGTGTTAAGTGCAGGGAGTGACACTGTGAGCTGTGAATTTCATGTGGAATGCTGTTACATCTGTCCGCAGTGGTTTGTATTGTCAACTAGCTCGTTTTGACTTAAGCTGTAATGTGTGTGCAACTGTTGGTTTTCTAGTGACTGCCGCTTCCATCGACGATGTATTGTAATTTTAGTGGCGGACTGTTTTGTTGGCATATAGGCAGTGGCCGTTTGCATGTATGCTTGTTCTTCTTCTTCTTTCATTCGTCATAAGTTTGTCTATAACTGCAATGTTGTCTCTTGTATGAATTTAACTGTCTTTTTTAGTTCACTCAGTGGTCCATATAGTTTATCTTCCACTGTTATCTCTCCGGGCCAGAAGGTTTGCCTAGATATGTTATATTTTGGGCTGTCTTGGAGTTTGTGATCTGTTGGCTGTGGCACCAATCCACATATGCACATGGCTGATTCACCAATCTTGAATTGTGTATACATGTGGTTGCGTTTATATTGTTGTGTTTTTGTAAACATGTGGTTGTGGTTTATATTATATTAACACGAAAAAACAGAAAGAGAAATATATTAGATGCAAGGGCAGTGCCCAACTTAAGTATAAACACAGACCACAAAGCAGTTATTGCCACAATAAGAACCAACAGAAGAAGAAAGCAAAGACCAGAAAAGGCATGCCATGTGAATCAGTAAACTTAGGGGGCTGAGTGGTCTCTAGGTATGGTGTCCGCTCGAGTGCTGGAGGTTCCGGGTTCAAAGGTGAGGGCCGGGATTTTTTCATGTGGACTTCTAGTAACAAAATTTCCCCTGGCCTCTGGGTAGTGAGATCGGACGCCCGTGTGTATTGTTGCGCACATAAAAAATTCTTTCGCAGTTGGAAATCAAAAAAGAGTAGCCTAACGGCGCTGCCCGGGCAAAATTTTGAGTTAAAAATCTACCCGGTGCTTACAGAGTTCATGCACTGAGCTGAGATTCTCCAGACTCAGGCTTGAGTTAGGAGTAGAACGGAGCACTTATGGGTTACACCCGTGTGCCGTGATGTAGATCCGTCGACTAAACTAAGCTAAATTAAACATCAGAAAACTTTAAAAAACTCAAAGACGAGGCAGTGAGGAAAAATGATGAGAAGGAACTAACTGAAATCTTTGTAAAATTACCTATAGACACAAAAACAGTGGAAGAAGAATGGGAGATGTTCAAATCAAAGCATTTTAGATACTACAAAAATAACATGTGGAACCATGAAAAAACGTAAAACATGGATAAAGAAAATAACAAGTTGGTGGAACACAGAGGTAAAGAAAGCTGTTAAAGACTAAAAGGAAAATATAAAAAGTGGTTGAAGAGTATACAGGAACGTGATTACATAGGATGTAGAGTAGCGAGAAGACATGTGAATAGAATAGTAAAGAGAGAAAAACTAAAAGACTGGGAGGAATATGGAGAAACCCTAATTAAAAACTACAAGGAGGCTACTAGAAACTTCTACAAAAAAGATCAGTGCAATGAGAACCAGAGGCGAACCCTTTGACCCAACTGAAATAATTAAAAACGAAAATGGAGAACTAATAAGTGAACAAAAATAAATCCTAAAAAGATGGAAGCAGTACTTCGAACAACTTCTCAATATTCCATCAAATGTCACAGGAATTCAAGAAAGCGACACAGATTCCACCAAGGAACTAGAACCAGACATACTGAAAAAAAAGAAATTATAGAAGCCGTCAGATTAGCCCCATTGAACAAACCACTGGGACAAGATGAAATACCAAATGAACTAATTAAAGCGGCAAGAGAAGTAGGAACAGCATGGCTTCATAGACTATTCAACCATGTTTGGGTAGAACAATAGACACTACAAGACTGGGGAAACACCATAATTATTCCAGTTTGGAAAAACAAAGGCAGCAAAAGAGACTGCACACAGTACAGAGGCATTTCCCTTTTGGGTCATACTGGCATAATATTATGCAAAATTCTTGAGAAAGGATTACAAACTACTATAGAATCCCAGCTATGTGAAACGCAGCTTGGATTTAGGAATAATATAAGATGCACAGATGCCATGTTTGCTCTTAGACAACTTATAGAAAAATCAATTGAATTTAATGAAACACTCTAAGGCATTTGATAGAGTAGATAAAAACAAGCTGTGGGAAATCCTGAAACAATATGGAGTGAGTACACATCTAATAAACCTATGTAGAAGCTTAACCCTTTAGCAGGTGAATCGTCCGTTTCCGTCCGTACGCTTAAACGGGCAAACCGCCCCAACGCGTCCATGACTATTATGCATTGTAAAAATATGATCTCTCGGCTTTCCGATGCTTCTGACGGCTGCTTTCGCCGATAGCTTGACAACGTGGCCACCATTTGCAAGCACCTACTATGAATTTGGACGGATGTTTTTTTGATAGTTTTCGGGGTTTTTACGCTTAGTTTTTCAAAATGGATTTTGGCGATTCTTCAAGTGATAGCCGAGGTTTCGCTAGGTTCAATTTAAGTGACATTGAAGGGCACAAAGTTAACTATTAATCGGAGCTAGATATCAGTGAAAAGCGTTACTTTGCATTAGCAGTCGTGAGTCGGACTTTAAAGAAAGTGATTATGATTTTGAAAATGTGTTTGTAAATTGCCGTATAGATGACTGTCAATCACAAACAATGTGCTGTATTTCGTAAATATTTGTGTTCATGTATGGATTACCGGCAACAATCACATGAGTAACATATTCTGCATGCTTTTCCCTTCATTGTGTTGTTTATTTAACTAAAATCGGTTGACTAACACCTTATTTGTGATGTTTTTACTAACATAACCCGAAATTTTACCGAACCTGAAAAAATCTTGCCCGTTCAGGGCTAAAAGACAGACAAGCGTCTCTCCGATAAAGGGTTAAACAACAACAGTGAATGCTTAGTGAGAACAACTGGGGGACACAGAACCCTTCATCATAAGATCCAGAGTACGACAAGGATGTGTCCTGTCCCCTCTCTAGTTCATAACCTATATAGACAACATATGTAAAGAAATCAGCCAAACAGAGACAACAAGAACACTGCATGATCTGAACACACAAGAAGAACCCTTTGCAAATTACACCATTAGAGAACTCCTGTTTGTGGATGACCAAGCACTCACTAATAGCAAAATCAGAAGCTGAATTACAAGACCACATGAATAGTCTAAACGTAATGCTTAGGGAACATAACATGAAAATTAGCACAGGTAAAAATAAAGGTAATTACTGTAACTAAAGAAGAAAAACAACAGTTCACCTAAACAAACACCCCCTGAAACAAGTAAAGAGTTTCAAGTACCTAGGAAGTAAAATATCAATCAATCAATCATGTACCATGCCAGAAAGCGTGGGCGGTCATGACTCGCCATTTCACTCAATCACCAGAGTCGTGGATCAGCTAAGTGTTCCTGTCTCGTCCATGCCATATGGCCAAGCCATCCAGGTATTTTCCTCTCTGTCTTCCTCTTGCCAGTTGTCACTAAGTTCTCCAATCCATTTCTTCTCTTAACATGTCCAAAGCATTTTGACTGTCTACGTCTAATTTCTTTAATCAGTTTACGAGTTTGTCTCCTGTAGTACTCGGTCATTGGTTTTTCTATCTGTCCATGGTATTCTTTGCATTTTCCTCAGACACCACATTTCTGCAGCCATCAGATGTTTTTCAGCTTGACTGCACATTGTCCAAGTTTCACATCCATACATTATGATTCGCCTAAAGACTGATCATCGCAAGACAAGTAAAATATCATCAAATGGCAAATCAGAAAACGAGATCGAAAATAGATGCAATAAGGCAAACCAACTCATTGGGCAAATGGCACCAATACTAAAGAACAAACATGTATCAATAGTTACTAAGAAAGCACTTTACAACACAATCTTCCTACCAACTCTATGCTAAACCCGGACATTGACAGAAAAAGAGAAAAGAAAAATCACAACAACAGAAATGAGATTCCTGAGAAGAATACTAAATGTATCAAGAAGAGATAAGATCAGAAATGAAGAAATCAGGACTAAAGTGGGAGTTATAGCAGTGCTAGATTTTATTAGAAGGCAGCAAGTCAAATGGTTTGGCCATGCAACTAGATTACCAACTAACAGTGTACCACAACAAGCAATGATGTACAGACCAGATGGAAGCAGAGGAAGAGGCCGACCACGTAAACGATGGATGGAGGGTATAGCAGAGTCCATGGGAATATCGATACATGAAACCCATAAGTGGGCACTCTCCCACTGTTTATACTTCACCTCGACACCGCAAGGCACAAGAGGAACATGATGAGATGAGAAGATGAGTCTGGTACGCTATTGTGCCCTGTTCTGAGGCAGAGATTAAAATGTTTCTGTCCATAACGTGGTAGTCATCGATCATAGTGAGGTTAATGTTTACTTTTCGCCCAGTTCAATGCCAAAGTACAGTCTATATCGCAGTTAGGTTATCTAGACTTTTCTCTCAATTCTGCACCAAAGTACAATCTCTATTGCAGTGAGGTTAATGTAGACTTTTCTCCACGTTTGGTACCAAAATACAGTCTCTATTGTAGTGAGATTAATGTAGATCTTTCTCCCAGTTCTGTACCAAAGTACAGCCTCTATCACAGTGAAGTTATTGTAGACTTTTCTTCCATTTTGGTACCAAAGTATAGTCTCTATCGCAGAGAGGTTAATGTAGACTTTTTTCCCAGTTCAGTACCAAAGAACAGTCTCTATCGCAGTGAGGTTAATATAGACTTTTCTCTCAGTTCAGTACCAAAGTACAGTCTCTATCGCAGTGAGGTTAATATAGACTTTTCTCTCAGTTCAGTACCAAAGTACAGTCTCTATCGCAGTGAGGTTAATATAGACTTTCTCCCAGTTCAGTACCAAAGTACAGTCTCTATCGCAGTGAGGTTAATATAGACTTTTCTCTCAGTTCAGTACCAAAGTACAGTCTCTATCGCAGTGAGGTTAATATAGACTTTTCTCTCAGTTCAGTACCAAAGTACAGTCTCTATCGCAGTGAGGTTAATATAGACTTTTCTCCCAGTTCAGTACCAAAGTACAGTCTCTATCGCAGTGAGGTTAATATAGACTTTTCTCCCAGTTCAGTACCAAAGTGCAGTCTCTATCGCAGTGAGGTTAATATAGACTTTTCTCCCAGTTCAGTACCAAAGTACAGTCTCTATCGCAGTGAGGTTAATATAGACTTTTCTCCCTATTCAGTACCAAAGTACAGTCTCTATCGCAGTGAAGTTAATATAGACTTTTCTCTCGGTTCAGTACCAAAGAACAGTCTCTATCGCAGTGAGGTTAATATAGACTTTTCTCTCAGTTCAGTACCAAAGTACAGTCTCTGTCGCTGTGAAGTTAATGTAAACTTTTCTTCCCATTTCACTACCAATGTTCAGTCTCCACAGGGACTGTCACAAAGCTCTCATTCCTCTCTCCAAACCCAGAATCCAGTGAGATAAGCAATATCAGTTCATACAACTCCACATCTACAGAGAGACTTGTTAGGATCAGCTGACCCATTGTCATTAGGTCTATGTTAGTGTGCTGATGTTAAAGTGTGCACTCCTTGTTGTCTTTGATATTCCCCAGGTGGATTTGATGACAACTCTCCTTTGGATTGCGTGGAGAAATATGACGCTGAGAACAATAAGTGGACTCTGGTGGCTAGTATGTCTTGTTGTCGCGGTGGTGTTGGCGTCAGTGCCCTGGGTGGTCGTTTGTATGCTGTTGGAGGTCATGATGGTTCCAACTACCTGAACTCCGTGGAGACCTATGACCCTTTGACCAACAGGTGAGTAGTTCTTTTTATTAATAACAATCAACATAACGGTTTGGAGATAGCCTAAAGATTGCTCAGTCTCATCACGTAACACAACACAATCGACAATGAATCTTGGCCGCATTTTGACCTTCTGCTTGAAGAAAACGAATGAGTTTCACATCTGGGAGGAAAGGCAGTAACAATGCCCATGCTTTTTCATTTACGATTCATAAACCACTGAACAATTGCAACTGTAGGTTGGTGCGTAGTGAGCTAAAGGGCTACTGAATGATGCAAGCAAAGAACGGTATTGCGATGGCATCCGGTTTATGTTTGTCAGCCGATTAAAGGTTGATTTTGGAATAGCCCTCGTTTTATGGCCTATATTCCTAATTAGTATTAATATATCACCACACATATTCCTTATTGATGTTTAATATATCACCATCTATCCCTGATATAAAACAAATACCTGTGGTGTGGTGACTTCGGTCACGCGCGTCGCAGAAAGTAAGACCGTTGTGATACATGTAAAGGGATACACGGTATCACACCTCAGGCATCGGTAGATTCTATGCTGGTTTACGTAACCCCATGCAAGACTCCTGCCATACAGCCTCATCGTACATCATGGAAAAATGATCACCGTTGGCCTAAACCAATCTGGCAAAGTATTTCAGAGTTGGTGGCCCTAAGAGATACCATGATCAGAAACCATTCTGGCACTTATCAACACACACCTAGTCGATGGATAAATGGAAGGTATGCTCTGCTACATTGACAAAATATCTTGAAGCTAGTTCTTGAATCCATTCTAAATGTATTAAAGATAGTTCTTGAATCTATCTGTTCCAGTACAGTGCATTAAAGATAGCTCTTGAATCTGTTCCAGTACAGTGCATTAAAAATAATTCTTGAATCTGTTCCAGTACAGTACATTAAAGATAGTTCTTGAATTTGATCTGGTACAGTATATTAAAGATAGTTCTTGAATTTGATCTGGTACAGTATATTAAAGATAGTTGTTGAATCTGATCGGGTACAGTACATTAAAGATAGTTCTTGAATCTGATCCAGTACAGTGTGTTAAAGATAGTTCTTGAATCTGATCTGGTACAGTACATTAAAGATAGTTCCTTGAATCTGATCGCAGTACAGTGCATTAAAGATAGTTCTTTAATCTGTTTTTTGGCATTTTGCATTAAAGATAGTTCTTTAATCTGATTTTTGGCATTTTGCATTAAAGATAGTCGCTTAAAAAAAAAAAAAGATAGTTCTTGAATATAATCTGATACAGTGTTTTAAATATAGTTCTTGAATCTGATCCGGTACAGTGTGTTAAATATAGTTCTTGAATCTGATTCTGCACTGTGCATTAAAGATAGTTCTTTAATCTGATACAGTACTGGGCTTTAAAGATAGTTCTTGAATGTGATCCGGTACAGTGCATCAACGTCCAGTTCAGTATATTCTTTGAAGATGGTCCTTGAATCTAATTCAAGTGCATTAAACATGCCCCTTTAATCTCATCCAATTCTGGAATCTATGAATTCTCATCCAACTAATTTTTTTTAAAGATAGTCCTTGAACACAGTCTAGTCTATAATCATTGAAGATAATGCGTGGATACAAGTCAATCCATGTGCATTGAAGATAATCCGTGAATACAATCCTATCCATGTGCATTAAAAATAATCCATGAATACAATTAAATCCAGCAAATATACATTGAAGATTGTCCTTGAACTGGGGCTCATCATTAATTCACTATGACCTACTTCCAGGTGGGAGCCGGCGCAGGGGATTCAGCAGTATCGAGCTGGTGCTGGCGTGGCCTTCTGCGACTGCTCCCCGAAGCTGCTACGACAAGTCACGTCTGCAAACAGCACTGGACATTTGTAAAGCTTGAAGATCAGAGTCTTTCCATCGGTAAACTCAAGCTTTTTCAGGAGTCTGTACAGTTAGGGTACATGTCGTCTAATGATTGTGTGTGATGACATGGTTGGGGTCTTGTTGTGTGATGATTGTGTGTAATGACATGGTTATGATCTTCTTGTGTGATGATTGTATGTAATGACATGGCTGGAATCATCACGTGTGATGATTGTGTGTGGTGACTTGGCTGGGATCTTGTTGTATGATAATTGTGTGTAATGGCATAGCTGGCAACATGCTGAATGATAATTCTGTGTAATGATATGATTTGGTAGAATATATTGAATAATAATTTTGTATAGTTGTATGGTGGGAAACATATTGAATGATGATTTTTGTGTAGTTATATGGTGGGAAATGTTGAATGATGATTCTGTGTAATGATATGATTATTCAATGATGAGTTTGTGTTGTTGTATGGTGAGAAATGTTGAATGATGATTTTGTGTAGTTTTATGATGTTAAACATATTCAATGATGATTGTGTGTAATGTATGGTAGAAACATATAGAATGATGATTGTGTGTAATGTATGGTAGAAACATATAGAATTATGATTGTGTGTAATGTATGGTAGAAACATATATAATGATGATTGTATGTAATGTATGGTAGGAAATATATAGAATGATGATTGTGTGTAATGTATGGTAGGAAACATATAGAATGATGATTGTGTGTAATGTATGGTAGGAAACATAGAATGATGATTGTGTGTAATGTATGGTAGGAAACATATAGAATGATGATTGTGTGTAACGTATCATAGGAAACATAATGAATGATGATTGTGTGTAATGTATGGTAGGAATCGTATAGAATGATTATTGTGTGTAATGTATGGTAGGAATCGTATAGAATGATGATTGTGTATAATGTATGGTGGGAAACATATAGAATGATGATTGTGTGTAATGTATGGTGGGAAACATATAGAATGATGATTGTGTGTAATGTATGGTAGGAAACATATAGAATTATGATTGTGTGTAATGTATGGTAGGAAACATAGAATGATGATTGTGTGTAATGTATGTTAGGAAACATATAGAATGATGATTGTGTGTAATTTATATTGAGAAACATATAGAATGATGATTGTGTGTAATGTATGGTGGGAAACATAGAATGATGATTGTGTGTAGTGATCTGACCATGAAAATGTTGAATGATGGTTTTGTGAAATCATCTGTCTGTGCACATATTGGATGATAATGCTGTGTCACTGTATGGTGTAACATTCACTTTTTATGATCATATTCTTGTAAATTATTTTGTGTTGACATCTAATATGTGGTTTGCGGAAGAATGAGTATTGAGTTGTTTTGTTTAGTATGCGTTTTTAAGGAGGTTTGATTATTTTGTGTGTGTGCGCGCATTGAAAAGGAGATTGTTCTGACATTGTCTTTTGAAATGTATGTGTTTTGTCTTAGGGGTGAATTGTAATTTCTTTTGCATACATTGTCTTTCTAATCATTTCTTATTTGTTCTGTGCCCTTGCTCATGCTTCAACTTTATCTTTGGCCATGTCTGTTTTGACGATAGTGCTTGAATCCAGTTCAGTCATAGTGCAGGTGGAGGCAGTCATTGCAGCATCCCACTAGTTGGAGGACACTCATCATCATCATGTGCCATGCTGGTAAGCGTGGGCGGTCATGTTTTGCCATCTCACTCCATCACCAGAGTCATGGATCAGCTCAGCATTCCTGTCTTGACCATACAACATGGCCAAGCCATCCAGGTATTTACTTCTCTGCCCTCCCCTTGTTCTCTTCACCTCGATCTTGCCAGTTGTCGTCAAAGTTTATTTCTTCTCATAACGTGCCCATAAAATTGTGACTGTCTACGTCTAATTTCTTTAATCAATTTACGGTTTTCCTTTGGAGGACAAACAGCGGTTGTAATGTGTGTTTCCATTGAGTTTTAAATATGTTGCCTATGCAGTAAGATTTTATTGTTTTGCCTGGGTTGGTGTTTAATCTTCCAGAAACCTAAGTTTTAACTCTTGAGATCCCCCGGGAAGGTTAACCCGGTCAAAACATGCCCGCAGAAGTCGGATGTGTCGGCCTAACGGCGCAAGAACGCAGCTCTGCTGTAAACAGGCACAATGCAATCACGTCTGGAAAAAAAAACTCCGGATGAACGCAGCAGAAGAAGAACTCTTGAGATCATCAGCTTGAATGAAAAGGGCTTGCATCCTTTAGATGCCAAAGTATTATCTCCAACCTTTCCAGGCTCAGAAATCAGTGTGTGTGGAAGCCAGCACTGGAACTTCAGTTGTGCAAATAGGCATTGTAGGGTGTCACCAGGTCACATTTGTGCAAATAGGCATTGTAGGGTATCACCAGTTCACAATTATGTAGAAAGGCATTGTAGGGTGTCACCAGTTCATAATTATATAGACAGGCATTGTAGGTTTTTTTTTTTTTCATATTTACAGGACATCGCTGTCAACACCAGCATCTTTCAGCTGTATGTTGATTTCTTGGCAAGATTACGCTCAGTAGTTTGCCATTGCTTTCTGAGCGGCCGGCTCACATACCCCGTAAGTTACCGATGCGATTCAAACACTGCTGATTCTCACCATCATCACGTTACCCATGAGAGTATACGAGATTACGGAGAAAAGTCATAACCTCTAAGCCACGAAGCCGGCTTTATATCACCAGTTCATAATTGTGCAGAAAGGCATTGTATGGTATCACCAGTTCATAATTGTTCAGAAAGGCATTGTATGGTGTCACCAGTTCACAATTATGCAGAAAGGCATTGTAGGGTGTCACCAGGTCACAGTTGTGCAAATAGGCATTGTAGGGTGTCACCAGTTCACAATTGTGCAGAAAGGCATTGCATGGTGTCACCAGTTCATAATTGTGCAGAAAGGCATTGTATGGTGTCACCAGTTCATAATTGTGCAAATGGACATTGTAGGGTGTCACCAGTTCACAATTGTGCAAATAGGCATTGTAGGGTGTCACCAGTTCACAATTGTGCAGATAGGCATTGTAGGGTGTCACCAGTTCACAATTGTGCAAATAGGCATTGTAGGGTGTCACCATTTAACAGTTGTGCAAATAGGCATTGTAGGGTGTCACCAGGTCACAATTGTGCAAACAGGCATTGTCGGGTGTCAGCAGGTCACAGTTCAAGCACACATGGACTAACTGGAATTAGGCCCCGGTTGGTAACTAAGACAAAACATTTTTAAAAGGCAGGATTATCGATTTCATTGCACTGAGTTTTATCCCATGTGGCTTGATCTATTTCCGCAGGGCGGCCTGGTGAAAAAGTCACACAATGAACGAACTCCATAACCCGTCACTACTCCCAGGAGTCTCCTAGAAAATTGCACTCATGAACCACACAAAGTAGCCCAGAATCGAGAAAACTCCGAAACTTTCAGAGTGCAAAGCATGCTGAGTAACCACTTTGCCATGGAGAATCCCAGTTATTAACTATAATAACTGGATATTTGTGTTGTGGATATTTGTGTTGGGGATGTTTGTTCGTGGATATTTGGGTTGGGGATGTTTGTGTCATGGATGTTTGGGTTGTGGATATTTAGGTCGGGGATATTTGGGTTGTGGATACTTAGGATTGGGATATTTGGGTTTGGAATATTTTGGTTGGGGATGTTTGTGTCATGGATGTTTGGGGTAGGGATATTTCGGTTTGGAATATTTGGGTTGGAGATATTTGTGGCGTGTGTGCTTGGGTTAGGGATATTTGGGTTGTAGATATTTCCACAACAACAAACTTCAACTCGATGCCCATTTTCTGTTGAGTTCTCATTTGTATTGACTTGTAAATAAGTGCTAACATGTTTTGTATGCATTGACTTGTAAATTAGTGCTAACATGTTTTGTGCACATTGTCTTTAATATGACTTTAGACTTTTGTCTTGTTCGTATTATTTGTTCTTCCAACTTCTAGGTGTGTAGTAATTGTATCTTTGATGATCCTCTTATATCACCAAAGTATCCATGTTTTTCTCTCTCCTCTTGTACGCTAAAGTGTCTGCATACTCGTCACTCCTCTGACACACTGTGCTGTCCACATCCTCGTCACTCCTTGGGCACACTGTGCTGTCCACATCCTTCTCACTCCTTTGGCACATTGTTCTGTCCATATCCTCGTCACTCTTTGGGCACACTATGCTGTCCACATCCTCGTCACTCTTCTGGCATACTGTACTGTCCATATTCTTGTCACTCCTTTGGCACACTATGCTGTCCATATCCTCATCACTCCTCTGCCACACTGTACTGTCCACATCCTCATCACTCCTCTGGCACACTGTACTGTCCACATCCTCGTCACTTCTCGGGCACACTGTACTGTCCACATCAACCAGCTCTGCTGTCATCGCTATGAAATGTCAGGGAGGGGTCGACTGCTGTGGTGAGAAGTATTAGCTAAACCTTAACACAGACTCAAAGCTGCAGTCACTTTAGCAGGCCGAGCTAGTATTATACCGCAGGTCCACTAATTGTATTAGTGTTATCGAGGCATATCAATGAATAAATTAGGAAGAACTTGTAGGCAACAAAGATGTGTTTCCTGAAATGAATGTTGCGAATTTCTTGAACTGCCATAGTAACTAACGACAATTGCCTGAAAGAGACTAATGAAACTAGAAATTTATATATAACAATAAGAAAGAGGCAAACAGTTTACTTTGGTCATGTGATGAGAAGAGAGGCATTGGGAAATATCGTGGCGACTGGGAAGAGAGGCAGACCAAGAGAAACAATGCTGGATGGTCTGAGACAGTACCATAGAGGAATTTCATCAGCAGAGTTGATCCAGAAAACCCAAAACCGAGATCTTTGGATAGACATGATCGCCTACGCCAGCTGCTGGCAGGTGTTTGATGATGATTATTGAGATGCACCAACAATTTCTGCTGGCAAACACAGCAGCTGTCTTTATGACATGAAATGGTTCTTTTCCTCATCGCACTTTGCAACACAAGCAAGTTACTTGAAATCAACAACTTAATGATGTGTAGGGTTTGAACCCACCTGTAATGTTCATAAATAAATTAAAATTCAGAGTGAAGTCCTGCATGAAATTCTCACTTAATTTAACTAATTCAATCCCAAACAGTCATGACTTTTGCTCTTTCAGTCACTTTCTACTCTTTCGGTTACAGACATTTATCACTTTCTACTCTTTCAGTCACAGACAGTTGACACTCTAACCTTTTCAGACTCAGACATTTAATATATAAACTCTTTTCTATCCCACGCAGTTGACATTTGAACTCTTTCAAACTCAGACATACTACATGCTAACTCTATCCCACAATCACCATTATTCATTGATCCTCATCAGATGTCACCTTAAAGCAATACTGTTCGTGTTTGGATGAATTAAATTAATAATATCACGCGGCAAAAAGAGTTAAGACAACAGTTCTGTTCAGATAGCTGATTAAAATGACAACTGTTTGTGGCAGTTCTTGTCAATGTATCGTACGTTAACGAAATTTGAATTCCGTGGTTCAAAGTCAATGTTGCTTGGTGTGCGACAAAGGGTAATCATCATCATCATCATCCAGTGGCTTACCGGCTGGCGTGGTCGATCGTGCCTCTCCATAAATTGCGATTTTCAACGGCATGGATTAATTCGTGTGTTGACTCCCTTCCGTGCCATGACACAAGACTGTCAAGAATTTTCTCACGTTGTCTTCCTCTATTTCTCTTTCTGCAAATCTGTCCAGTTGTCACATGTTCCAGTTTTTGTCTTCTCATAATGTGGTCAACAAATGACTGCTTCTTTCTGTTTGTGATATGTTGTCTTTGCAAGAAAATCAGTCCGGTGCACTAGAAGCAAGAAAATCAGTCCGGTGCACTAGAAGCAAGAAAATCAGTCCGGTGCACTAGAAGCAGCATTACATGTGTGAACCACGCTTGAGTACAAAGCGAGACAGCGCAAAACAAAATCAACATGTCCAGATTGCTCATGTTGGCTGTAAAATGAATTTTCAGCATTCTATAAAACCAAATCTCCAAGTCTTGCCAAGGATTTTTTCGCCTGTTTACTAATTGTCCAGAATTCACAGTAGTAGGTTAAAACTGGTTCTATGTAGCAAACAAGAACTCATTTTCTAACTGACAAGGACAGTGGCTTATTGCATAAAATGTTCTTCAATTAATAGTTCACAAATAAACACACATAGTATCGTTTGGCTACTCTTAGAAGGAGAAGAAGGAAGTAAAGATTGGATGATGCATTCGACAACATACAATTGAAAGCTATAGTTACCGACTGGGATTAGAACCTGTCACCTCCAAATGACGACTGCAGGAACAAGTGTACTTTGATGCATAACCAACTAGACCATGCAGTTTTTTTCTTGCCCTATTCTTTTCTGTACCTCTGTGGGGCATCTTCCATCTGTTATCATTGTGCCTGGCTATCAAGGGATATAACCGATAAAATGTATCCTGTGGCTTGTCCTGGTAGAGTTTCTCCCTGATGACAATGTTTCGACATTTCTTTCTAACACAAGCCAGACCTCCTGCTGTCGTATGTAAATCTATTACATTTTGAATCAATCTACATATGGACACGGGAGAGGTGGTCGTGCGCCTGTGGGACCAGGTGGAGAAGGTGAGGGAACAGGTTGAGAGCACGTATGTGGAACGAATGAGATTGCAGGGGTTCTGGTAGAATCTCAAAACTGAGAGGGAAGACCAGAACTTTCAATCAGATAGCGGTAGGAACGATTAGTAGAATGCTCGACCCTTCGCTGGCAGTTGAATGGGGGGACGGAGCGCATATGGGAATGTCCTGAGTGCAGTGATGTCGGTTTTAAGCTCAACACAACTTAAATAAATCTATATATGCGTCTAGCAAACGGGTAGGGAATTTACGTGATCCTAGAAAAATACTGCTCATGAATCAAAGAGAAAATGCGCTGGAAATTCAATTATCATTCCTAACGGCATAAGAGGAAATCAATAACAACAACATATATTATACAATAATTCTAAGTAGAATATACAGCTATGATGCTACATAGTTGTTAAATATACACTTCAGAAACGCCTTTTGCCAACAAACATGCCTGAAGAAGGTGCGTAACAAGCTGTTCAAGTATTTTGTCCAAGAAAACCGCCACTGCTAGCGTGGAAATGGGCTCATCAAGGTCAATGGACTTACTAGATCAAGTGGAGCCTGAAATTGTTTCCGCGAAACTCCAAAAGTCAGGTCTTTTACTGGGCAAAGAGAGGTCTGCTGGAGGTGATGTCCGTGTGCGTATGAACATGGGTGGTCATGTGGCACTCATCTGAACCGTCAGAGAAGTTGTTTCCAAGGCCATCCAGTCTTATTATCATACATATATGGATGAGGCCTCCAAGAAATCGATCAGGGATGTCTTGATTCAGTATGACAGATCCCTGCTGTTGCAGATTCTCTTCGTTGCGAGCCGAAGTAGTTTGGTGGCCCTGGAGCTAGTGCCAGATACCAGAAATCTGACCGTTAATTTCTGGGTGCTGTTAATGTGCGAGAGGCATTACTATACGTACAGGAGGGGGGGGGGGGGGGGGGAGGTGCTCAAGAGTGGGGAAAACCGAAATCTGGTTGGATCTAAATGAAGCCAATGAGATTGTCAATACCATCTCTCGTATAAACATTAGGAAGCCAATGACATCTCTCGTCTAAACATTAGGAAACTTGTGAAGGATGGGTTGATCATCTGCAAATCAATGAAGATCCACTCCCATGCTCGAGTCCGCAAGAATGCTGAGGCCTGCCGCAAAGTAAGTCGTGTGGGACATGGCAAGAGAAAAGGTAGTGCGAACGCCCGTATGCCAACAAAGATTCTCTGGGCCCGAAGGCATGAGAGTTTTTTTGCAGGTTGTTGTGGGGGGGCTAAGAAGGTTGACAAGCATTTTTACCACGGTGTATACATGAAGTGGAAAGGTAACGATTTCAATGACAAACGTGTACTGGCGGAGTTCGTCCACAAGAGAACGGCTGAGAAGTCCAGATATAACATTCTTAGTGGTCAGGCTGAGGCTCGTAGACATAATACAAGACATCTGATACCATTTTAACCATGTTTACATCCCATACATCATCATTTCAAGTGACACACCCCTTCTTCCCATTTTCTGCCATCAATTTTTGTTTGGTCCAAACCCACTTTTTGTTTGGCGGTGAATCGGTCAAAGGGACTTGTCGCAGACGTGAGGAACGCATTGCACTAAAGAGAAGAGAAGAGCTGTTGAAGAACTCCAGAAATAACCGATACATTAAAGTGTTGCTATTTGTTTAAAAAAAAAATAATAATAATAACGGCATGTCCTATGCAGAAGTTCTTCCCTATAACCGTCCCTCTATCACTATCACAAATCAGATGTCCTTCCCTGTTACTGGCATTTGTAGATTATTTGCCATATCTGGAATCTATTTACGATGTGGTCTGTCCCCTCTCTCCCTGCCTTTCGTAAGTATCATTAATTGTTCTGCAGATTAAATATAAAATCCTAGAATAAACAGGCAAAGACGGATGTGTACATATCAGCTGAGTTGTCAAATGTTGAAGTTACGCACGATAAGTTGTAACAGAAAAAACGCATCCTCTTAGTATTCTGGCTTTTTTTTTTCTACATGTTCAAATGTATAAATGTTTAATGTGCTTTGATTAATGTAGATAAATGATTGTACTTCTGGTAATTTCTGTTATTTGATCGTCCGTCAGCAGAAAACCTACGCTTTCAAAACTTCTATGTTATCTCTCTCCAGTGATAAATATGTCGCCATATTCCGTTACAACATTGTCTGCAATAAAATAAAAATCTCCTTCATTTATTATATATTCAGAAACAACGATCTCTTTGTGGGAAGTCACCTAAAGTGGCTGGCAACTAACAGTTAAACAGTACCAAACAACTCGCCAACGCATTTGGTGGGCCGGCACGCCAGCAGAAGTAACAGCCTCTCGATGCCTTTTTTCTTGCCCTTTCTCAGATTGTGGTTTGTCATGTTGGTCCTTGCGTGAGGGCTGTAGTCGTAGTTAAAGAAGCCCTCAGCCTTCAAGTGCGCCATGAGGTTATGTCCCCGTATTGTCCGAGCCATCTCCTCCATCATGACTCGGTGCCGTTCTCTGACGACCTCGCGGGCGTTCAATGATACTGGCCTTGACTGCAGTGCCCGTACAGCTGTGGAACAAATTGACATACATTGAAGACCACATTCATATATTATCGGTAATAGGTCATGTGATGAGAAGAGAGGCATTGGAGAACATCGTGACAACTGGAAAGACCGAGGGGAAGAGAGGCAGACCAAGAGAAATTATGCTGAATGGATTGAGAAGGTGGCATGCAGGAATATCAACAGCAGAGTTGATCCAGAACACCAAAGACCGAGATCTGTGGAGAGCCATGAACGCCTACGCCAGCTAGCAGGTCACTTGATAACGATGACGATTCTTCTTTCGTTCGCTCGAAATATGTCTATAACTGCAATGTTGTCTCTTGTATGATTTTAACTGTCTTTATTTTAGTTCACTCAGCTGTCAGTCTTTGGGATGACCAGACGCTCTATTCTCAGGTCCCCTGGCTCCACAGGACATCTGAGAATGACCTCCAGTCGTTTTGGTTGGGCTCCTGGCACTGCACCTACTGGGGCTCCAAAACAGGGCGAGCACTATAGTGCTTTGCAGTAACTGACACATCTCATTGCGTAATTGCGTGGCATCCTGATTTCTGCGGTGCGCCTCCTGGCTGGTTGCCTCCGTCTTCAGCACCTTTCCTTTACTAGAGCAGACAGTGGTCTTACTCGAGTTTAGATGTGTAGGCGCGCACACGCGTGTCTGCGCATGCATGTACGTGCATACACACCTAGAGCATTCTGGTTACTT
This sequence comes from Cepaea nemoralis, assembly GCA_014155875.1. Lineage (NCBI taxonomy): Eukaryota > Metazoa > Mollusca > Gastropoda > Stylommatophora > Helicidae > Cepaea > Cepaea nemoralis. The sequence goes on along the minus strand of JACEFZ010016168.1, from coordinate 67,181 downwards.
TTCAGCGCCAGAGACTCGCCGCCGCCCCTTCTCCTGTTAGTTAAAACAGTTCCGCCACGTGAAGACCAGCAGTTGACTTTTGCTGCAGAGATGGTGAATGCATGAGCCATGGTGTATTTATGCAAGGTTGGGCGTTCACACCAACTCTGCACCCCCGGCTACATAACAGCAACATTCGGAACCCAGGGTGATGATGGATAGAGGATTTACTGCCGCGGAGCTTATACTGGAATTCGGAAACACAAAATAATACAGGGAAGTTGGAAGGGAGGTAACACACCACTTCTATCTCTGTCGGGTGTTTCCGTTGTCAAGTGACTGCTTCGCGCTCCGTCGGTTGTGGCTTCAATCCCTGACCACGTCGTTAAGTTCACGAGTGCAGTTTTCTCCCAGAACCCAGAGGGTTGTTGCTAGAGCTACGTATTTCGTACTTTGTGCGACGCTCTCAGCAGGACGCCCGAGGAAAGATAAAGAGCCATATTCGATAAAACGTGGTGTAATTCAGTCGACCCTTTTGTCTTTTAATCCATTGTGTATCTCTGTATGATTTCCGTTCATTCATTCATTCATTCAGTAGCATGTCCTTTGCAGAACCTCGCTCCCATAACAACCTTCCGGAAAACTTCTCGGTTATAAGCAAGATGTCCCGCGTCAGATACACTCACCTGGAGATTATCCGCCACATCCTGCACCTATCTTCTCTTTGGCCTTCTTCTTCCTCTCTTTCTAGGCATATGCCCCTCCATTACTGTTCTCTCCAAAGTTTCGTGACGTTTCAACTGACCAAAATATTTCTTTTTTTTTTTTTCGTCTTTAGTAACCAACCTTCTTCAATATTCAGCTTGTGAAGTATGCTGTGCACATTGGAGGTATATTTTGCTTTGATTCGGATTCCGTTGAAATGTGAATAGTTTTAACTGTAAATGTTTAGAATGTTTCATGGTAGATACTGCCGCTCTGTTTGCGTCCGCTTTCTTTGAATTCAGGCGTGCTCCTTACATGCACTACTACTTCTAATGCACTTGACTGACTTTTGCGTGTGGATTAGCTTTATCTAGGACCAGTGTCCCTCGCCATCAGGCGAATCCACTCGGACTTCTGAGTTACTTGTAATTTATGTCCCCTAGTCAAGGACATGAAGTCAACATTTGAGTCCAACTGTCCGGTGTAGAGTTTTGAATTGCTACACAGAACAAGTACTTCTGTTCGGCGTGAAGCGGGGACGATGAGCAGTCAAGCTGAAAAAACATTTAATGGCTGTGAAAATGTAATTTCTGAGGAAAATGCAAAGAATACCATGGACAGATAGAAAAAAAACAAATGACCAAGTCTTATCAGAAACACATGATAACCGTAAACTGATTAGAGAAATTAGACGACACAATTTTTTTGACACGTTGTGAGAAGAAATACATTGGAGAACTTGATAACAACTGTCAAGATTGTGAGGAAATGAACAGGGGAAAAGCAGAGAAGTAAATACCTGGATGGCTTGACCACATTGTATGGTCGAGACAAGAACACAGAGCCGATACACGACTCTGGTGATCAACTGAAATCGCGAGACATGGCCGCCCACGCTTATCGGCATGGCATATGATGATGATTATGACCGGTGTAGGGGTTGAACCGGCTACCTCGGCATCAGCACACCGGATGTTTAAGAGACAGCACTTGTATCCGCTCGGCCAGACCGACCTCCGACGTTGGGAGTATGAAGTATCAGGTCTTCACATATCATAAGCCACATGGTAATGAGGTGGGGTGTCCAGTTGCCTTGCCTTCTCATAAACATCAATGCCGACGATGTTCAGTTGCTCTCGGAGTCTGACATGTCCCCATGTTTCACACTGTCCAGCGCCATTGTGTAATCAATGAAGCGAAGGTACATCTATCTTAACCATGTTTTTTTAGATGTCAGATATTGCAACTTAAACATTAATTTCATAAATTACACCCCCTTTCCCCGTTTTTCCTACTGCTTCTAGTAGTTACCGCAACTGGATAGTTTTTGTTCGCTCGCTTCGAAATCCAGCGTAGTCAACGCTAAACTGCATTTTGCTTCTGGGCCAGCTTTCCCTATTACCAGTGTCCTTCGCCATCAGGCGGAACCCACTCCGACTTACGAGGTACTTGTAATTTACCCCCCCCCCCCAAGTCAAGAACGAGAAGTCAAATATTTAGTCAAGATGACCGTGTATGGGTTGAACCCGCTACCCAGGAATCAGCTTACTGGAATATAAGAACGGGCAAAAAATATGAAAGGTAACGGAAACTCAAGGGCTGACACCTCTTCTGGTGATTGAAGCGTTTGGTCGTCACATATTCTATCTCAGTGGTCCTTAACCTTTTTTGACCCATGCACCCGTTCACCATATGTTCAGGATGTCATTATTCCTCCCCCCCCCCCCCCCACTTTCATTTTTCCTCCCTATAAATCCCCCCCCCCCCCCCACACACACACACAGTATATGTAAAAATGGAAGCTAAATTTAATAACACATACTAGAACAAATCTAGACGTCTACATAAAACGTGATTTGCGGGTCTACTTACGTTATAAATGAATTTCAGAAGGGCAAGAAGTACAGAACTGTAAAGTATGGAGGGACAAGCTATCAAGCTATCAAAGGATATCAAGTAATCGGTTCTTGCATTAACGCGATCTTGAAATAATCTTAATTCCCCCGGAAACCCTAAAATTAATCCCTGGGGTGAATTCCCCACCGGTTGAGATCAACTGTTCAATCTAGATCAAGCCAAAAGTAGGTGTGATGGCCAATTTCTACATCTTCACACATTATAATTAAATAATTAACCGAACCACGCAGCCCCCTTACCTTGGGGGAGACCCATTTCATCCTCCTCCTCGTCATCATCATCGTCGTTGTCATTATCATCTTGTCCAACTGCGTCCTCCTTTCCTTTGCTGTCTTCCTCAGAATTGTCCCTCGCTTTGTGCTCGCTACTTTTATTCGCCGACGACTCGTCGTTTTCTTGGAGATATTTGGAATCATCTAGGAAATGTAAGAATCTAGGTTATTTATATCTTTCTTTGTGCCTAGCTGTAGTTGTTGTTGCTGCTGCTGCTCTCCATCTCATTCTTTTTTCTTCTACCTCCTTTTGTTCAACCACCACCACCAACACCGCCACCGCCACCACAACCACTACTACTACTACTACTACTACTACTACTACTACTACTACTACTACTACTACTACTACTACTACTACCATTACTACTACTACTACTACCACCACCACCACTACTACTACTACTACTACTACTACAATAACTACTACTACCATTACTGCTACTACCATTTCTACTACCATTACTACTACTGCTACTACCATTACTGCTACTACCATTTCTACTACCATTACTACTACTGCTACTACCGCCACCACCACCACCACCACTACTACTACTACTATTATTATTACTGCTGCTGCTGCTACTACTACTATTACTACTACTTCTGCTGCTGCTGCTGCTACTACTACGACTACGACTACTACTACTACTACTACTACTACTACTACTACTACTACTACTACTACTACTACCATTACTGCTACTACCATTACTACTACTACTACCACCACCACTAATACTACTACTACTACAATAACTACTACTACCATTACTGCTACTACCATTTCTACTACCATTACTACTACTACTACTACCATTACTGCTACTACCATTTCTACTACCATTACTACTACTGCTACTACCACCACCACCACTACTACTGCTGCTGCTGCTACTACTACTACTACTACTACTACAACTACTACTACTACTACTACTACTAAGACTACTACTACTACTACTGTTGCTGCTGCTACTACTACTATTACTACTACTGCTGCTGCTACTACTACTACTACTACTACTACTACTACTACTGCTGCTGCTGCTGCTGCTGCTACTACTACTGCTACTACTACTACTACTACTACTAATAATAATAATAATAATAATAATAATAATAATAATAATAATAATACTGCTACTACAATTGCAGCTACTACTACAATAACAACTACTGCTACTACTGCATCTATTACTACAATAATAACAACAACAACTACTACTACTACAATAATAACAACTACTACTACAATCAAACAATCTTGACATGAAAGAAATCGTTCAACCAAAATGCATCATTTTACACAGAATTACTTCATCATCAGCAGCGTTGGCTAATGAGTGATTATTTCTTGCAGTCCATCCTATTACTTTCAGACGCGCTTCTTAGCTTGAAATCATCACTGATAATAAACAGCAAATGGATAGATGGGTAGAGCACTATTTGGAGCTTTCCTCAAGCGAGACCAGACTAGCGGATTATGCCATAGAGGCTCTACCAACTCTTGACCACCTGAACACACTTTCCATCATAACAGAAGTAAGTGCGCTATAAATGAACTTGCATCTGGCAAGGCCCCAGGTAAGGATGGAAATCCAATAGAGGTTATCAGTAGTGGGCAAGACACACTCACTCTACAGATCCACCAGCTAACAGAGCTATGCTGGCGAGAAGGACAAGTCCCACAGGATGTAAAAGACTCAAGCATCATAACACTGTACAAGAACAAGGGGGAATCGGAGTGACTGTATTACAGTCACTGTAACAACTTTTGATGTATCTGACTTCTGTGTATTGTCGGGAAAGTATTTGCCAGAATTGTTCTGCGCAGACTTCAAGTCCTGGGACATCAAGTTTACCCCGAATCACAGTGTGGCTTTCGACGGAATCAGTCTACCACTGATACGATATTCTTAATGCAACAAATTCAAGAAAAATGCCGTAAGCAGAATCAACCACTGTTTATTGCCTTCATCGACCCCACAAAGGCATTTGATTTGGTCAGTCGTGAGGGTCTGTTCAAGGCACTAAAGAAGATTGGCTGCCCACCAACTCTTCTGTTCATTCTGGAATGATCCACACAGGCATGAAGGGTATAATCAAGTTTAATGGTACAACTTCAGAAGAGTTTGAAATCAAGAGTGGAATTAAGCAAGATTGTGTACTAGCTCCCGCCCACTTTAGCATATACTTTTCACTTCTACTGAAATATGCCTTTCGTGATCAGGATGGTGGCATATTCATTCACTCACGCTCAGATGGCGGTCTCTACAATGCTTAGAGATTGAAGGCTACGACCATAATTAGGAGGGTACTAATCACAGAGTTGCTGTTAAAAGATGATGCTGCAATTACGACCCACTCTGAGTAGAATTGCAATGTCTACTATCTGCATTCTCCAATGCTTGTTCTGAATTTGGTTTAACAATTAGCAAAAAGAAGACAGAGATTATGTCACACGGTGCACATGGGGTACCATCAATCTTTATTGGCGGCATCAATCTTATTGACGACGCCAAACTGGAGATAGTAGACATTTTACATATTTAGGATCAGAGGTAAATATCAAATTATCCCTAGATCAGGAAATTAACATCAGGATTGGTAAGGCAGCAACAACAATGAACATGTTAGCAAAAAGAGTCTTGGAGAACAGGAAGCTTACTGCCAAAACAAAAGTCCTCGTCTACCAAGCCTGTGTCCTTAGCACTCTTCTTTATGGCAGTGAAGCCTTGTCAACTTACTCACACCAAGAGAAACGTTTAACAGCTTTCATATGCGGTGTCTGCGAAGAATACTTGGTATTAAGTGGCAAGACAAAATCAAAAATACTGAAGTATTGGAAAGATCAGGTTGTGTGGCGGTTTGTTCTTCGTAGACTTAGATGGATAGAACACGATAGGAGGATGGATGATGATAGAACTCCAAAGAACATTTTTTTTTTGGGGGGGGGGGGGGGGGTGAATTACAGATGGGTAAGAGATCTCGGGGTCTGCCTCTACTACGATACGAAGATGTGTGTAAGCGGAACATGATTGATACAGGTATTGACAATGCACATTGGGAGCAAGTCGCCGCCAAAAGTATGGAGGGCTATCAGAAATAAAATAAAGACAAAGGAGAAAATGATTGCAGATATATCACACATTGAGCGAGTGAGACGTAAGATGGTGCGTGATAGTGAAAATGACCATGTGTTCACATGCATCCATTGTTAACGAACATTTACAGCGCGAATTTGTCTGATCAGTCACATTCGCTACCGCAATGGATTGTAGTTATTATGCTTTTTTGAAGCAAAATGTAACAAACTATCGTCTGTCAAGACGGCAAGGTGCCAATGCAATGTAACAAATCTACAGAACACCATTGGGCAAGGTACAGTACCCGTTTAACCACTCGATCAAGGTGAAACCACAGATGAAGGTGGTAGATGGAATTTAAGTGCAGCAGACACATAGCTGTAGGTAATTGACTCCAATTTCACGACGGTAGACAGAGGATCTCTTTTTGGCGACAATGGCTACTGTCATCGATCAGTATGGTCAATGCTAAGAATGAAAGCAATGATAAACTTGTCTTTACAGATGCTACATTAACCATCTCGGAACAATCATAACATCTGATTGGGGGTGTCTTGAAGAGATTAGAACAAGAGTCGCTATGGCGAAGGTAGCTTTATGCAAGATGAAAAACATCCTGACCAATAAAAAGATGTCAATTGCAACGAGAAAAAGAGTGTTAAAGCTCTACATAGAACAAGTACATGTGTATGGATGTGAAACGTGGACGATGAGCAGACAAGCTGAAACACATCTAATAGCAGTGAACATGTGATTTATGAGGGAAATGCCAAGAATGTCATGGACAGACAATGAGCATGTCCCACAAGAAGCAAATGAAAACCGTAAACTGATTAGAGACATTAGACGTAAACAGTCAACATTTGTTGGACACATTATGAGAAGAAATACACTGGAGAACTTGGTGACAACTGGCAAGACTGAAAGGAAAAAAATAAAGGCAGAAACGTAAATACCTGGATGGCTTGGCCATGTGGCATGATTGAGACAAGAACACAGAGCTGATCCACGACTCTGGTGATCGTGTGAAATGGCGAAACATCACCGCCCACGCTTATCGGCATGGCACATTATTATTATGCGAATATACACATGTCCCTACAAATCAACACACATATTACCCTCTGACTTGCTATTGTTTCTTCCAAGCGCATTCTCTTCCTCTGATTTATTATCGTTTTTCGAGTCATGTTTCCTCGCCTTGCTACTACTGTCAACACAGACGTCAAACTTCTCCTCTGGTTTGGTAAACTGGGAGTCGGGCTTGCTGTCCAAATTGACTGCTTGTCGTCTGGCCTGTAATTTCATTTCAGCCAGAACTGTGCGATACAAAAGTAATTGTTAGCAGTCATACACCACTAGTATCACTGTGATTCTAACAGTTTGTTAGTCGTTAGCCGATGTCCCTATTTCACTGCATTGGGTCACCCCATAATGCCCGTGCCCGTGAATACCACACAAAATGATACCCACTGCCCCATGCGAAGAGCGAAACAGACAGCAGTCCCGAGAAATCAAAAGTACGCACAGGCATACACGTATAAGGCCTCTGCCAGAATGCCAACATAACAGTCCGCCACGAAAATTACTATTCATCATAGATGGAAGCAGCAGTCACTTGAAAAACCAGCAATTTCACAAAGATTACTGCGAAAGGCAAAATCAGCTAGTTCAGCAACCGGCTGTCCGCCAATCACAATACAAACAACCATGAACAGATGTAAAAGCATTCTACAAGTAATTCACAGCTCACAGTGTAACCCGGTAGCTGGGCGACTGGAACCAAATACTACGAGTCCAACATGGGGAAAATGTGTAAGCAAATCGTAGCCAGAGGCCTTATCAACTCTGTCTATCCGTCATAATGTACCGGACGTGTAACAGTCTATGTTATAATCTATGTGTGAAATGGTAAGTATGCGCTTTGCCTAGTAGACATGACTTGCATAAATTAATATAACCGCTTGCACTGGCACAAGAGATCAGAAAATGGGTTTAGATGCAGTGTTTAAAAGGGTCTAAAAGGCAAGACCGGTTTTTATCCCATAGGGCTTGGTTTCTTTCCGCAGGATGACCTGCTGAAAGCGTCGCACAAAGCACGAACTCCGTAGCTCCAGCGACAACCCCAGGAGCCTCCGAGAAAATTGCACTCGTGAACCAAACGACGTGGCCCGGAATCGAACCCACAAACTTCGGAGCGCGGGGCAGATGGCTTGACCACTTCGTCATGTAGACTCCCTCTTGATGCAGAGCATGACCCTCACACCCCCAGAATCTTCCACGGGAGATTCTGCGACGCATGACCAGCCCTGGTCGCCCGACGATCAGATGACCAATGCAATGTGTCGCTTAAAATCCCGCATACCGCATTCGAAACACTGCAGGCCGCCTTGCGTTGATTTTTTATACAGTGGTATGTGTTCCAGTCGTTCATAAGCAGTAGCAAACTACTGAACGTAACCTCGCCCGCGAATCACACACAACCCAAAAATTCTGGGGTTGATTGCGATGTCCTGTAAAGGATATAGAACTAACTGTTTTTAAAAGTCCATCCATTTTGAGTCGAACATCTCCACAACCACCACAATTTTATAATCACCGTGACTACAGTAATGTGTCAGGTCTCAGTCAGCTATGACTGAGCTACCGTATGACTTTAGACAGTATTACCTTCTTTCTGTTAGCGCCGAATGCTGGGCGGCGCTCACCAACCCCACATTGTGTCAACAGCTTCGGGCGGAGAAGCGCAGTTGGGGGGAGGGCACAAGCATTATCCTGGTGCGAGGAAATGCAACCTAACGACTAAATGTCATGACTAGGGCAGACAAAGCCCTAAGGTTTGGTCGGCAACTGTTCCAGGATCGGCGCTCCGACAGGCGGACAGTTGAAGCATTACTTTGCTGATCCGGCAGCTAACGCAGCTTGTCTTGTTCCAGATGCATCGGTGTTACCTTTCCTCTTGAGTAAACTAGGTAGATCGAGAGATGGAGTATGCTGCATGGGCATTGCATGGTCTCTACAATTCAGCCCATGGCTTTGTGCTATGAAGAGGTATAACTCCATCCCTGATTCCCACACCATACGTTGTAGTTATCATGCCTGTTTTAAAGCGCAAATGTAACAAACTTATCTTCTATCAAGACAGCCAGGTGTCTGTAACAGCAAGGACCACAATCAGCATCATCATTATCGTAAACCATCACTCTCATCATTATAGTCATTATCATCACATCCCATCGTCATAACCATCTTCCTCATCATTACCATCATCACTACCACACCCAAACCAACAGAATTCTATAAAACGACAACCTACACAGCCACCATGGAGCGTTCGGATCCAAAGGCACACCACCGTCCAGATTGCTTCTGAGATCGGCATATGGGTCCGGAAGTAGGGGTCGCCGGGCTGGGTCCTCGAAACTGGGGTCGCTGCTTCTTCCTGTGTGGAAAGGATGATTACTGGCTGCATCACTGCTGGCTATGTTAGTATCACTACGCCTGCCTGGGTAGAAAGGAAGAGTGGGTGGGTAGCTGCCCGATATGCTGTTCCAGGATGTTTGTGTGTCTGTATGGTGTGTGTATTTAAATGTGTATACATAGAAAGACTGGATGGTAATTATCCACTTCATGTGCGCGTGTATGTGAGTGTGATTGTGTGGTGGTGTGTGTGTGTGTGTGTGTGTGTGTGTGTGTGTAGATAGAAAGACTGGATGGTAATTATCCACTTCATGTGCGCGTGTATGTGAGTGTGATTGTGTGTGGTGTGTGTATGTATGTGTGTGTGTGTGTGTGTGTGTGTGTGTGTGTGTGTGGTGTATGTAGATAGAAAGACTGGATAGGTAGCTGACCAAAAAGCCATTGGTGCGTTTGTATGTGTAGACAGGAGGACTGGATGGTTAATTGCCGGATGTGCTCTTTGTCCGTGTGGGCATGTATATGTGTAGATACGAATACTGGGTAGGTAGTTACACGGTGTGCCATGTGTGTGTGTGTGTGTGTGTGTGTGTGTGTGTGTGTGTGTGTGTGTGTGAGAGAGCATTTATCTGTGTGCAAATATAAAGGCTGGATGGGCAGTTGTCCGATGTATTCTTCGCGTGTGTGTGTGTGGGGGGGGGAGGGGGGAGTACTTACGCGCACGTGTGTGTGCACGCGCGTATGTGTGCGTTGCTATGAAGACTGGTTGGGTAGCTTTCTTATGTCTTCTTCATATGTGTGTGGAAAGGAGAGGAGGACTTGAGTGGATGGCCGCCTTGTGTCTTGTGTGGGAGTGGGCAAGTGTGTGTATATGAAGGAAAGTGTGTGTAAACAAAGTGCGTATAAAGTCAAGCATGTATAAAGGAAAGTGTATAGTAATAAAGTGTGTATAAACGAAAGCATGTATCAAGGAAAGTGTAAAATTAAAGCATGTATAAAGATGTTTATTTAGTTTAGTTTAGTCAATGGATAAACATCACGGCACACGGGTGCAACCCATAAGTGCTCCGTTCTCCTCCAAACTCAAACCTGAGTCTGGATAAACTCAGCTCAGTGCACGAACTCCGTAGCACCGGCGAGGCTCCTGAAATACTTTGGGTAGATTTTTAACTCGAAACTCTGCCCTGGTAGTGCCGTTAGGCTGCTCTTTTTCGATTTCCAACTGCCATGGGATTTTTTACGTGCGCAACAATACACACGGGCGTCCGATCTCACTACCCAAAGACCAGGGGAATTTTATTACTAAAAGTCCACGAGAAAAGATCCCGGTATCACCGGAGTATGAACCCGGGACCTCCAGCACTCGAGGCGGACACCATACCTCGAGACCACGCAGCCTCCTTATGTATAAAGAGAAGAGGAGTGGATAACTTTAATGTGTCATTTGTGTGTGTTGGTGTGTGTCTGTAAAAAGGAAGCTTATAATAGTAAGTGTACTGTGTCGTTTCTATGTATTTGTGTGTATGTGCGACTTAAATGTTCTAGCTGAGGTGTGGGTAGAATAGAAGATTGTATGGATAAATATTATGTCTTCTTCTTCAAGAGAGAGAGAGAGAGAGAGAGAGAGAGAGAGAGAGAGAGAGAGAGAGAGAGAGAGAGAGAGAGAGAGAGAGAGAGAGAGAGAGAGCGATTATGTGTGTGCGTGAGCGCGAGCATGCGTGTATCTCAGGTATAATGTGGTTGGTTGAACATTTTCTGGAGAACCATGAGCTGTAATTCTTCAGTCCGGTGAATTGACGCACAGGTTATCGGGACCTTGCATCTATCGGAATGAGGTTGGTGTAGAAAAACTCCCCTCGACCCTGAGCCGACGTACCATCTTCACGGGGACTCTGTCGAACAGTTCTCCATTCCCTCTCCCTGCTCAGAATCCTGCGGGGCGTGCAAGACCGGTCGTAGAACAACACATATATTTAGATCCATAGTGATCCACGACGTTGACGGCCAGATTTAGAACCCAGTCTGCACCATGTAGAGGTCCTGTAAGGTCTTCAGGGTTGGGGCCCAATCCTCGTTTTGTGACCCCCGACGACCTATCGGTATCAGTAGATTATGATTATCTTTGTGACACTCCAAACAAACCATATGTGATCAGACTTCCGTCTGACAAATCCATAACTGTCGGTCGGTCAGTTGTGCAAGTTCTATGTTGGCTGACTACTGATCAAGTGCCTCCTATATGGGGCTGTCGGCTCCGCGGCGAAGGAGTTAAGGACGCAGTTCCTAATCCCGCATACCCGCGTTCTAAACACAGCGGTGTTGGTTTTTAATGCAATGGTATGGGTGTCGGTCGTTCAGAAAGCGATGACAAACTACTGAACGTAAACTTGCACATGAATCACGAACAGCCAAAAAATGCTGGGGTTGACTGCTACGTCCTGTAAAGGATATGCAACTAACTCACATGGTTCTATTTCCGAATGGTTCGTCATTGCTCACGGTCAACAGTCTCGAACCAGGTCTTTGGTCATCTGCACTTATGCACCTGCTGGCTTTCTGGGGTGATCTGGCGCACATGACGTTCTCTACCCGTACAGTTTATCTGAAAACGTGTCAGCCCTACAAAGATAACATACTGGAGATGCTCATCGATGTCTTCCATCCCTTTATCTGGTGGATAACTCCTTTAGTATAATGAGACGAACCTTACAGGGGAGAGTGAGGCGCGATTATGGCGTCCTTTACAGGCCTGTGGTAACTTCACTACGATAGATGTAAATCCTGTTCAGGAAATAGAGAAGTGAATCCCAATGGTAATCACACTCCGTTAGATGTAAATCTTGTTCAGGACTTAGAGAAAATGAATGCCAAAATATCAGGATTAACAGCTCAGGCTAACACACTTTTAGTAGATGCACAAGCAATCAATAGACGACAACCCCGCCCATGGTGGTATCACAGAATGTCGTTTTTTTTTTTCGTTCGTTAGCTTTGAACTTAAGCATAGTCCTCAGACGTATTACTGCTGCTGCTGCTGCTGCTGCTGCTGCTGCTGCTGCTGCTGCTGCTGCTGGTTGCTACTTCTAGTGTCTGCACTTGAATGATTATTTCGTGTGAGCTAACTTTCCCTATTACCAGTGTCCCTCGCTATCAGGCAAACATACACCGAAGTCCAGGGTACTTGTAATTAAGCCAAGAACGAGAAATCAACATTTAAAACGAACTGACCGCCGCGCGGAACGAACCCACTATCGCGGTCACATGAGAACATTTCAGCGCGAGGGCATTAAACCTTTCGGCTACATCGACTTCCGGAGAGTTTTGATGTATTTCTTACCCAAAGAACAATATACAACATGACCCAATATGATATTCTGCAAGTTAAGCATGCAACATTTAATAGATGCGGTTATTGTACACAGTGGGGTTAGAATTAAATTGTAAGAAGACAGAGATGATGGTCATCACCAGGAAGAAGGAAATATCACAATGTAATATACAGGTACATGTGAATATTCTTAAACAAGTGAATCGGTACAATTGTCTCGGAACAGTCACAACATCTGATGGGAGATGCCTTAAAAAATTACAACAATAATCGTTATGGCAAAGTTAGCCTTTTGCAAGATGGAAAACATATTAAACCACTTAAAAAGACTGTTGAGGTGCTACATAGAACCTGTACTTTTGTATGGATGTGAGCAGGCACACTGAAAAACATCTAATGGCAGTGGAAATGTGGTTTCTGAGGAAAAATAATACCATGGATAGACAGAAAAATCAATGATGAAGTTCTAAAAGAAGCAACTGATTAGAGAAATTAGATGCGGGCAGTCAAACTTTTTTTTGACACATTATGAGAAGAAATAAGCTAGAGAACTTGGTGACAAGTGGCAAGATTGAAGGGAAAAGAACAAGGGTAAGGCAGATAAGTAAGTATATGGATGGCTTGGCCGTATCGTATTGTCGAAACAAGAACACGGAGCTGATCCACAACTCTCTCGATCGTGTATGCTGGCGATACATGACCGCCCACGCTTATCAGCGCATGATGATGATGAAGTTAAACGAGATAACACTGCACTGCCACATTCATCTCTTCCCACTTACCATAAGTAGTGTACTTCAAGTCCCGGGGTTTCTTGTTCAAAGAATGCAACACCTTCCCCGTGCGTAGAGGTCTAGTATCTCTTTCAGTAACGCTACCCGATCGACCTGTCCTCTCGCTGACTCGACTGCACGGCTTGCTGACAGTCGTAGAATTCCTATTTCTACAGGTGGCAGCGCTGGGGACCTTTGAAGCATTGCCAATATTTGGCAGTGGTTTCAACTTGCTCTCAATAACAGCTGGGGTAGTCCTACATGTCTTCTTCGACTTCGGTTTCGTGAACATCGGTATCAAATAGCCCAACTAACTGGAGTCTTCTAATATGGAATAGGCTTGGGCTAAAGCTCTTATCCCTACTCTACCTACCAACCACATGTCTCTGATAACACTATTATAGAGATAGTCTGCAGTCAGCTGGAAGGCAAGGAGTTAGTTTGTCGTGGCTGTGGGACACCCCACATTGTTGAAAAGCCATAAATGTTAGACAGGGAAAGGCTATATTACTTTGTGCACTTCCGTAACGTTCAGCGGATGACGTCATTTCCGGTATGTACACAAAAGCAATGGACACAATAAGCCGCTTAAAAGTCGACAGGGACGACTTCGTTGCACCAGGTTTTTATCCCATATGGCCCCGTCTCTTTCCGCAGCGCATAAAGTACGAACTCCGTTACTCCAGCGACGAGCCTCAGGAGTCTCCGAAAAAATTCACCCGTGAACCTAAGGTCGCGACCCGGAATTGAACCCATAACCTTCGGAGCCCGAGTCAGACGGCTTGCCCACTTAAAGACAATAAGTAAATCTACTGAATTAGTTGAGTCTAAAATGTTGAGTTGAGTTGAGCTAAGAACTGACATGACTGCATTCAGAACATTCCCAAACGCGTTCCGTTCCCTCGTTCAATAGCCAGCGAAGAGTCACACTACTAATCGTTCCCACAGCTTTCTGATTGAAAGTTCGCCTGGTCTTTCCTTGAGATTCTTCCAGAACCCTTGCCAATCCCCCTTAATCTCATTCTTTCCACATACAGGTTCTCAATCTTCTCACACCATCTCCACCTAGTCCCATAGGTGCACGACCACCACTCCCTTGTCCATAGGTAATCTACCACCAAGAGGTGCATTCCCTGCCAGCCTATCAGCCTGTTTATCCCCCGCACTTGAGAATCGATATTACAACACTCAGCACATAACCATATGTGCCCCGACCTCATCTGCAACAACCAACAAAGAGTCCCAATTCTAATGGTACCAGCAGCAGTCTGACTATGTGTCCGTCTGGCCTTTCCTCGGAGTTTTGAGTGTCGACCAGATTCTCTGGTCACTCCCTGCAGCACCATCCTCTCCAAGCCGTGATGATCTAACTGTTCTTCTGCGCTATGCACACGATTCCAAAGGGTCCCAATCACATCTGCATTATCATTCACCAATACCCTACCATGTGGTCTAGACAAGACAACGTGTCTCTAATCTGCGTATTCAAGGTGCACTCATATAAGCTTCTTCCAGTCCACATCTTGTTGTTGTCTATCTATCTGTACCGTTGTCTTCCACTTCCACAATTCTCCCGTAAGATGGAATAATCCATCCATCATGTGCCATGCAGGAAAGCGTGGGCGGTCATGATTCGCCATTTCACTCGATCACCAGAGTCGTGGATCAGCTCAGTGTCCTTGTCTCGACCATGCCATGTGGTCAAGCCATCCAGGTATTTACTTCTCGGTCTTCCCCTTGGTCTGTTCCCTTCGACCTTGCCAGTTGTCACCAAGTTCTCCAATTTATTTCTTTTCATAACATACCCAGAAAATTTTGACTGTCTACGTCTAATTTCTCTAATCAGTTTACGATTTTCATTTGTTTCCTGCAGTACGTGGTCATTTGTTTTTCTGTCTGTCCATGGTATTCTTTGCATTCTCCCCAGAAACCACATTTCTACAGCCATCAGATGTTTTTCAGCTTGACTGCTCATTATCCAAGTTTCACATCCATACAAAAGTATAGGCTCTATATAGCACCTCATCACTCTTTTTCTCGTTTCAGTTGACATATTTTTATTGGTCAGTATGTTTTTCATCTTGCTAAAGGTTGCTTTCGCCATGGCGATTCTTGTTCTAACCTCTTCAAGGCATATCCCATCAGCTGTTATGACTGTTCCGAGATAATTGTACCGATTCACTTGTTGAAAAATATTCCCATTTACTTGTATATTACATTGTGGTATTGCTTTCTTCCTAGTGACGACCATTCATTCATTCATTCATTCACTCATTCACTCATTCACTCATTCATTCATTCATTCATTCATTCATTCAGTAGCATGTCCTTTGCAGAACCTCGCTCCCATAACAACCTTCCGGAAAACTTCTTGATCATAAGCAAGATGTCCCGCGTCCGATACACCCATCTGGAGATAATCCGCCTCATCCTGCACCCATCTTCTCTTTGGCCTTCCTCTTCCTCTCTTCCCAGGCACATACCCCTCCATTATTGTTCTCTCTAAACTTTCATGACGTTTCAAGTGACCAAACTATTTCAATTTTCTTTGTTTTATTGTCTTTAATATCCATCCTACTTCAATACTCAGCTCTTGAAGTATGGGTGCATTTGTTCTTTTCTTTACCCAAGATATTCTTAGATATCGTCTATAACATTTATATTCAAAGACATTTATGCGCTGTTCAGCTTGTTTAGTAAGTGTCCAGGTCTCACAGGCGTATGTAGCAATGGGAAAGATGCATGCTCTTAAAAATATAATTTGTGTAGTTCTGTCTGTCCCACTCCATACTTTATTCAGTTGTTTTAGTCTTTGAAGAGCAATTGCTAGTCGTCGTTTAATGTCTTTCATTGTGTCACCGTTGTTCAATGACCCAAGGTATTCAAAATTTTCCGCTACTTCCAATTTTTCCGCATTAACATATATTTCTTTCTCCATATTAGTTTATCTGTATGCATTATCTTTGTTTTTCTTTATGTTAAGAGTTAAGTGACGACCATAGCTGTCAATAACAGTGAGAAAAAGAATGTTGAAATATAAACCTTAGCGATGACTGGCAAGCTTTGTGGAAAGAGAGCATTGGGAAAGCAGAGATGGTAGTTAACCTTTTTAAGATCCTTGAGTAGATAGGATGTCCACCCACACAGTTAAGTCTTGTGAAATCATTTCAGGAAAATATGCAGGGGACCATTTTATTCGATGGCTTAACATCCCAGTCATTCAGCATCAGCGGTGGAGTAAAGCACGGCTGCATGCTTGCTCCTACACTGGTATCTTCTTCGCCATTCTCTTAAGGCAGGCATTTGGGACTGCCACTGAAGGTATATACCTCCAGACAAGATCTGATGCAAACTCTTTAACCCATCAAGACTCAAGGCAAAGAATAAAATAAAATCAAGATGCATAAGAGAACTTCTTTTTTGCAGACGATGCAGCATTGACTACTCTTGCAGCAGAAGATCTCCAACGGCTCATAGTTCATAGATCGTTTTGCAGCCACCTGCAGAGACTCTAGGCTCACAATCAGCGTAAATAAAACACACGTGATGAAATAAATGCTGGTGCGCCTCCATCAATCAAATGTTCTAATTACGAATTGAAGGTTGTCCATGAGTTTGCATATTTGGGGTCGATAATATCAGATAATCTTTCCTTAGATATATAAATCGACAGACGCATTGGAAAGGCAGCCACACCACTTTCCAGGTTAACTAAGAGAGTCTGGGAGAACAATAGACTAACGGAGCGTACAAATCTTCAAGTATATAAAGTTTAGTTTAGTTTAGTCGACGGATCAACATCACGGCACACGGGTGTAACCCAGAAGTGCTCCGTTCTACTCCTAACTCAAGCCTGAATCTGGAGAATCTCAGCTTAGTACACGAACTCCGTAGCACCGATGAGGATCCTGAAATACTTTGGGTAGATTTTTAACTCGAAATTTTACCGGGCAGCGCCGTTAGGCTACACTTTTTCGATTTCCAACTGCCAAGGGATGTTTTACGTGCGCAACAATACACACGGGCGTCCGATCTCACTACCCAGAGACCAGGGGAACTTTTGTTACTAAAAGTCCACGTGAAAAAATCCCGGCCCTCACCGGGACTTGAACCCGGGACCTTCAGCACTCGAGGCGGATACCATACCTCGAGACCACACAGCCCCTCGTCAAATATATAAAGTATGTGTTGTTAGCACACTACTCTATGGGTTTGAATCCTGGACCTTGTACTCACGACAGGTAAGAAAGTTGAATTCCTTCCACATGAGATGTCTGATACGTATCCTGGGCATATCGTGGAAAGACCATATAACAAACAAACACATGCTTGAAAGAGCGGATATTACCACAGTGAACTCCCTCCTCAAGCAGAGACGCATCCGGTGGCTAGGCCAAGTATCAAGAATGAAGGATGAAATATTCCCAAAGATTTCCTATACGGAGATCTAGCCACAGGTAAGAGGCCAACCGGAAGATATGAAAACCCTTGCCATAGATCCAAACACGTGTGGGAAAGAGTTGCAACAGACAGATGCTCCTGGAAAGGGATGCACGAGACGGACTGGTGCTCTTTGAGCGCAATCTGATCTAACAAACTTATGATAGGCGGCACAGGCATAACATGCAGCCACTTACTGTAGGACCTATCTTGTCTTACAGATGTGGAAACTGTGACAGGGATTGTCACTCTCGCATTGGACTATACAGTCACCAGCGGTGCTGTCAGGTACCTCCCCAGTGGCACAACTCTATAATTACTATAGTCCTACAGGACTGAAAGAGGACTACTACTAGTTTGACCACAAGCACGATCGAGACAAGAATACAGGCAGTGGCGTGCAGAGGTTCTTTGATGCCCGGCGCCAACCCCTTGATTGGATGCCCCTAAATTGTTCTTTACCTCATTCATTCCTCCTCACCCTCCGACTGCATGGGGCTGCCCCCTCTCCCTAACTGGATGCCCCCCTCCCGGCTGGATGCCCGGGGCCGTCGCACCCCCGAGCCCCCCTCTGCACGCCACTGAATACAGGCCTGATCTATGGAGATCACGTGAGATGGCGAGCCATTACCGTCACCATCATCATCCAATGCCTTGTCGGCTGGCGTGGGAGATCATGCCTCTCCACAATTTGCGATCTCCGACGGCATGGATCAATTCATGTGTTGACTCCCTTCCGTGCCATGTCACAAGACTGTTCATAATTTTCTTACGCTGTCTTCCTCTATCTCTCTTTCCGCAAATCGTTCCCGTTGTCACATGTTCCAGTTATTTGTCTTCTCATAACATGGCAAAATAAATATATGACTGCCTGTTTGTGATGTTTGCAATAAGTTGTCTTTGCGACTCAGCTTCCCTTAACACGTCCTGATTGCTCATTTTGGCTGTCCAATTAATTTTCAGCATTCCTCATTCTTCAGTGCCGCCCACGCTTTTTTTAAAGGCATGGCACATGGCCGAGGGGTTGGCAGCTTTCTCCGCTAACCCCGAATACTCTCGTCACGTGACGCGACGAGAATTAGCAGTGGTTCGAATTGCAAAAGTGACTTATGAGAGTATGGAGCCGGTCGCTCAGAAAGTCGTGGCGTGCTGATGAGCGTAATCTAGCCTAGGAATCAACATACAGCTGAAAGATGCTGGTGTTGACCGCAATATCCTGAAACAGGATGGAAACGCGGGAAAAAAAAAAAAAAAAAAAAAAAAAAAAATGGCACATGGTGATGATGTAGTACTAGTAGTCAAGCTTACCGCCAAATTCTCGTTTATCTTGAAAGTTTAAGAAAAGCGCAGACCATAATACTGGTTCCGGGTCATTCATGAGTTGACCCCGTCATGGTTTCCAGAGGAGAGAGTACCATCATGTACATCGCTCACACAGAACAGGCACGGGCGGATACATCGCTGGCAACTTTGCTTGATTGCCGCCAACTTTTACAGCTGGCATCGTCCGATAATGAGACATTCTCAGCCTTGTTGTCGGTATGTCTGACGCTTACAGTTTTACGGCACTTAGACTGAGCCAATGTTTCAAAAAATTATTGATTATTAAATAATTAATTATTAAATAATTTAATAATAATAATTTAATAAAAAATAATAATAATTATTAAATAATTTATTTAAAATATACAATACAATGATTTCAAAATAACAAACTAATATTAATAATAGCATATACAGGGAATATTTTTTAATGGGGTTTCTACTTATGAAATTATTGAAATCATCACAGTTGGATACAGCTTGACAAGAAGAATCCAATGGTATCTCAATGAAGAGTATACGTTAATTCTAAGCGGAGTTATGAATTTTTTGGTGCTGTAATTTAATACCAGGAAGTGTAATGATGTCCTAAGAGATAGGGGAGATTTTATCGTGGCTCATTAAATTGGAAGCTGAGAAATTCTGCCTTCTATTACTATGGCTTGTTTATTTTTAAGCGGACAACGCAGTAGCATATATTATTGCGTCCGGGGTGTTGAGGCCTAACTTGACATAATATTTACGAAGTGACTATTCGCAATAGAATTGCGAATAGAAAAAAAAATGGAAGTGTCTATTCACAGGGCCCTGTGTATAAACAAAGTGTCTATTCACAGGGCATGGCTGGTCACGTGATTTAACATAAGTTTGCGGCTATATTATACATTTTCGTTGATTGGAAAACGTGTCGTCAGTGGCATAGTTGATAGTGTCTCCACCTGATGGGCGGGAGCTCGAGGTTCGTTTCCTTGCCGGATATTTTTTTTTTTTAATTGTTCAGCAATTAATTGGATGAAAGTCAAATGTCAATCGTTCGTTTCCTTGCCGGACAATGTTTTTTTTAAATTTTTCAGCAATTCATTGGGTGAAAGTCAATCCTTCATCTCTTTGGGTATTTAGAATTGTGTTGTTTAAAGTGAGTGTAATTTAGTTAGTACCAGTTTCTCCAGTATTGGTCCTCGTTGCTTTGCACTACGGCAATTCCAATACCCAACCCACACATTTTTGAGTCCCAAACGATCCGTTTTCCTTCTACCCCTTCTGGCTCCAGCCCTCTTCTTCCTTTTCCTTCCCCCCTCTCCCCTACCTCTTCTCCTCCACTTCATTCTCTCCCCGCTGGCTGTTGTCAAAAGTATTGAGCACAAAGCACGTACTCCGTTGCTTCAGCGATAATTCTATGTAATATTTATAGTTGGTTAGGTAGTGGGTAGTTAGACACGAAAGTGGTTAAGTAGGCAGGTAGGTGGGTTGTTAGACAGATAGATGGTTAGATAGGCAGATATGTGGGTAGGTACACAGGTAGGTAGTTAAGTAAGCAGGTATGTGGGTAGCTAGGCAGGTAGGTGGATGAGTAGGTAGATGGGTAGCTAGATCCAACCCAACACTCGCTCGTCGATCATCTGTGTTCCACCATGCCAATTCATACATCTCTTTCAACCTCTCCCTGCAATACTCTGAACAGGCAGGTTGACCGGCCGAACAACAGAGAGGCAGGCAGTCAGAGATACAGACAAATAAACAACGGATATATAAACTGGCAGACAGATAGAGAGTCAGACACACGCATACATACACACAGAGAGTCAACCAGACATACATATGCATATGGAAAGACAGACAGACAGTTTGTTAGATAGAGATTCAGATAGACATATATACAAATGGACAGATACAAATAGACTGATAGAGAACAAGAACTCACGCAGGCTGTCAGACGGACGGACAGACAGAGACATCCAGACAGGCGGGCATGTAGAGAGACATCTAGACAGGTGGACATAGAGAGGCATACAGACAGACGGACATATAGAGAGGCATACAGACATCTCTCTCTCTCTTCTTCTCTATCTCCCTCCCCCTCTCTCTCTTTCTTGTCTTTATCACTTTTTTATGTCTTTCAACACATCTTTCTCATATCTCTGTCTCGCACACTATCTTCATTATCTATCTCTCTCTTCTCTCTTTTCAACCCGCTTCACATATACCAGGTTTTCCTGCACTTTATATGCGTAGCATTTCCTTGTTTATTTGTTAATTCATGAGGCCAGTCAGTCGAAAGCCTGGTGTTTGTATTGCCTAACGACCCTAATCATGTCTCTCTGAGGTGACGCATATTACTGTCAGCTTGGACCAGAATTATCAGGACATAAATAGTAGGAAATAGTAGGTCGGTAACGTAAACAAAGATGGATGCCTGTAAACAGTAAGTGTACAGAAACGCAAGTTAACAATTCTTAAACTCGCCTGATATTTAAACAGCCATACTTCAACTAAGTATAAAGTATCGATTCATAGGGCCCTATGTATAAACAAAGTGTCTATTCATAGGGCCCTGTGTATAAACAAAGTGTCTATTCGTAGGGCCCTGTGTATAAACAAAGTGTCTGTTCATAGGGCCCTTTGAGTACTCTCCCAAAAAAAATTATATTCACAGTAGAAGTAGGTCACGTGACTATTCCTATGCGTGTAGCTATATCATAAATTTTTGTTGATGTGTTAACGTGTAGCGTAGTGATAAGTGTCTCCGCCTGTTTTGCGGGAGCTCGAGGTTCGATTCCTCAGTTAAGTAAAATTTTTTTTTTTCATTTTCAGCAAATACGTAAACATATTAAACATTAGGAACTAAAATATAGAACTGAGAAACTAGAAGCATGTGAATAAAGTGTGATGATCGAAGCATATTACTGTCAGCTTGGACCAGAATTATCAGGACATACATAGTACTTTAGGACGGTAACGTAAACAAACATGGGTGCCTGGTAACAGTAAGTGTACAGAAAAGAAAGTTAACAATTCTTGAACTCGCCTGCTCCCCCAATGTGTCTCCACCTTGCCATGGTGGGGGAGCTTGCGTGTCCCATTGATCCCAGTGAGCAGACGCTGTGACATGCTTGTTACTTCTCGCAATTCTATTGCGAATATAATTTTTCTCTATTCGCAATTCTATTGCGAATAGAGCCTCCCTAATGTTTATTTTTCAATAGGATGTGCCGTGACCTAATTAAAATTTAAAATGGCCACCAATTGTGTAATATTTGCCTTTTATTACTGTGGCTTGTTTATTTTTAAATGGACAGCGTAGTGCCATATATCATTGCGTCCGGGGTGGCAAGGCCTAACTTGACTTTTTATTTATTTTTTGATAGGATGTACCGTGACTTAATTAACAATTTAAAATGGCCACCAATGGTTTATTATTCATTAAAAATCTTTCACATTGCTAACAAACCCTGTAAGATGTATATTTTATTGTGCGTTTTGGTAACAGGAAAGTAAAGGTCACATTCCTCTTTTGATAGAATGTCGAGAGGATCAACTTCATTGCACCAGGTTTTACCCCATATGGCTTGGTCTCTTTCCGCATGGCGGCCTGCCGAAAGCATCTTACAAAGCACGAGAGTCTCAGAGTCTCTGACAAAAATGCACTCGACTTTTAAGATTTTTCGATAAGATGTGCTGTGACCTAATTAATAGTTAAAAATAGCTGCCCATTTATATTAATTAAATGCCAAGTGAAATGTTCGTCGTTAGTGAAAGAACAATTCATGAAAATGTACTCATATTGTCTTAATGTACCAACTGCATTGCGACAGCTTTCTTTTGTTGATTAAATATCATGCATTAATGTAAGTAAATAAGTTTGTAACTGCTGTATAAATTAAGCTGCAGTTAATTAATTATTAAACTATTGATTATTTGGTTGTTTCGGGATTTGAAATTTAAATATTGAGCACAACCCACTACTGGCAACGCCGATCGCATTCCGGCACGAATCTAAGGCCTATCCACGTCATGGAAGCACTATACTCGAGTTTCGCCCTCGTTTGAGCTCGTCAGTAGTGCATATCCCTGACCGGATCCGGAAACAAGCCCCGGATCACGCAGTGTGAAGCGGGTGTGTAACCACGCGGCACACACTGGACACGCCAAATTATCACACCGGAATACCACAACGCTACCCATCGTAGGCTATGCTCAAGACTGCCCAATCGCCGCGACTGACGTCCGTCAATCGATGTGGACCCGAACGATCAGGACTTCTCACTGGCAAGGAACACCAGGCCTCCTAAATCCAGTGAGCAACGATACAATTGATTATTTGGTTGTTTCGGGATTTGAAATTTAAATATTGAGCACAACCCACTACTGGCAACAGCCGATCGCATTCCGGCATGAACCTAAGGCCTATCCACGTCAATGGAAGCACTATACTCGAGTTTCGCCCTCGTTTGAGCTCGTCAGTAGTGCATATCCCTGACCGGATCCGGAAACAAGCCCCGGATCACGCGTGTGAAGCGGGTGTGTAACCACGCGGCACACACTGGACACGCCAAATTATCACACCGGAATACCACAACGCTACCCATCGTAGGCTATGCTCAAGATTGCCCAATCGCCGCGACTGACAGTCCGTCAATCGATGTGGACCCGAACGATCAGGACTTCTCACTGGCAAGGAACACCAGGCCTCCTAAATCCAGTGAGCAACGATACAATTGATTATTTGGTTGTTTCGGGATTTGAAATTTAAATATTGAGCACAACCCACTACTGGCAACGCCGATCGCATTCCGGCACGAACCTAAGGCCTATCCACGTCATGGAAGCACTATACTCGAGTTTCGCCCTCGTTTGAGCTCGTCAGTAGTGCATATCCCTGACCGGATCCGGAAACAAGCCCCGGATCACGCGTGTGAAGCGGGTGTGTAACCACGCGGCACACACTGGACACGCCAAATTATCACACCGGAATACCACAACGCTACCCATCGTAGGCTATGCTCAAGACTGCCCAATCGCCGCGACTGACGTCCGTCAATCGATGTGGACCCGAACGATCAGGACTTCTCACTGGCAAGGAACACCAGGCCTCCTAAATATTATTTAGGCCTCCTAAATATTAAACTATTAAATAAAAAATAAAAATATTAAATATCCACTAAAATTGATTTCTACTTTTGCTCTGTAATTACACTGTTCTGTATCTAATAGTGAGCAATTAATAATTAAATACTAACTTATTTAAAACATCGGTCTCTGTGGCTAAGGGCTTACGAACGCGGTTTGTGAGCCCTTATCGGGTTTGAAACACAGCGGTGCTGGTTTTTTTTTGAAAAAGGTATAGGAGCCGGTCGTTCAGAAAGCAATGGCAAACTACTGAACGTAAAAATTGCCCAGGAATCATGAACAGCGAAAATGCTGGGGTTGACTGCTTCGTCCTGTGAAGGACATGCAACTGAATTTTTTTTTTAAAATTTTAAACATATAACTTATTTTACAGTACTGTATTTAAATTTAAATAATTATGTACTGCTGCACTGCTTAATGATTGATTGATTGATTGATTGATTTAGGAATCGACATCACAGCATTTGGGGCATTCCCATAAGTGCTCCATCCCCATCCTCAGCAGCCAGCGAAGAGTTCCAACACTAATAGTACCAGTAGCAATCTGATTATAAGTCCGTCTCGCCTTTCCTCTGAGCATTGAGCGTCGGCCAGATCCCTTCGTCACTCCTCGTTGTCTCATTCTTGCCAGACCATGGTAATCCATTTGCTCCTCCGAGGTATGCACATGCTCCCACAAGGCCGCAACCACGTCTGCCTTGTCATGTATCAATACTCCACCAAGTTCTGCAGAGCCAGCCAATCTGTCCGCCTGTTCATTTCCCAGCACACCGGCATGCCCCGGAGAAAAGATCCAGGCGATGCTTGTCACCCGTGACCTCCGAAGCGAAGCAAGCCACTCCGCACGAAGTCTGCCCGTCCTCACCCTCGTCAGGATGCTTTCTGAGTCAGTTACAATCACATTCTAAGCTGCACTGCTTAGAAAAAAAGTACTCCTTACTTATACTACTTACAGGTTTACAAACGGGTCTGAAAACTGGCTTTCAAAATTATTTTCAGTCATGTCATATGCAGAAATATTATACAAGTACACAGATACATTACTGCTACAAATGACACTTGTATTCTGTTTAATTTTATTAGTTAAATTACCAGTTCCAATTATAAATAAATAAGGTCCGCTATAGTTTATTGTATGGGCGCCACAATATTGAATTTTGTGTTATGACGGTCATGTCACTAAATATTTTTTCCTGAATGCCAGCAAACACCAGCAATGTTGAAACTCTTCACATTTATATGTTGAAACTCTTCACATTTATGTAAAATTGAACGAGGGATTCAAAAATGCAACAAAAAGTTAAGGTTTCTTTAAACTACAGGAGTTATAAGACAATTTAGCTTACTATTCGTAATAGACTCCAAGAAATTCAAGAGAAAACAGTTTCTCGGCCTCAAACTCTTGGCGCTTAGCAGAAGGACCTCTACTGCAAATATAAGAGTAGTTTCCCCTTTTGGCGTACCATGCAGGTTTCGAATAAATTAAATCTAATGAGATCCTGGGAAGGTTAACCCGGTAAACAAATGCCCGCAGAAGTCGGATGTGTCGGCCTAACGGCGCAAGAACGCAGCTCTGCTGTAAAGAGGCACAACGCAGTCACATCCGAAAAAAAAGATCCGGATGAACGCAGAAGAAGAAGAAGAAATCTAATGAGACATGGTAACAACCAGAAGTGAATCGTTGGTCGCAAAGAATAGCGCGGGAAATAAAAATTGGGCAGCCTCCCCTCCCCTCCCCCAAAAGGGCAAAGTTCGATAACTCTGACATTGCTACATATTGCTTAATATCACCAACACGTGTGCTATGGTCGCAGTGGCAAAATAATGGCATGAATATATTACATCCGAGAGAACTATAGACTGATTGGAGTTGTGGGAGAGAACGAGCAAACTTGATTTCCAAAGGGTCACAAATTGGACACACAGGCCCATCTTACATTCGGCCCATCCAATCACTCATTTTTCTTACATCTATTATCTGTTGTACATGATGCATTCACATAGGAAAATGTCCAAATGAATGTTGTGAACATGAACAATGCATATTACCATGCTATATGATGGGCAGGCACCAGACGCACATGAATAAACATGCACATACCTGCATAGCATACTTACATCATTTACACAAAATCTCAGTTATGCACCCACTCAATAACACACAAATATACACCCCCTCGCATACCCATATACTCACTCACAATCACAAACTAACAAACAAAAGTTTACCTATACATACATACTCTCTCTTTCTCTCTCAGTTATGCACTCACTCAATAACACACAATTACACACTCCCTCACATACCCATATACTCACTCACAATCACAAACTCTACTAACAAAACTTTACTTATACATACATACTCTTTCTTTCTCCATTTCTCCTCTCTCTCTCACACTGTCACATAAGAGGAGAAGGATCAGCCAGAAATAGAACGTTGTCAAGGTCAGTCATTATTGCTCAACACTGACCCAGTTTGCATTGTATCACACATTCTTTCTGACCTCTAATACCTACTAACTTTTGTGTTGAAGGGATATGAAAATAGGAATAGCTTTACAAGAATGTTATGCCTCAAGTTAGTTAAAGTTTCAATGTTTTATCAGATCACATACTGTATTTCAACTTACTCAGCGTGCCATTGAAAATTGTTTCGTGTGCCACACAGGGCAGACTTGCTGTAGGTTGCTGATGCCAGTTATAGAGTTCGGTGAAAACCTATTAGCTATTCATTAGTCTGGACTGATATTGAAACGCCAGTAATGTAGCACTGTTTTCTCAACAGATCACAAATCATGTGAGATCAAAGACATTTACAGCTGAGGATCAGAGAGTTATTCTTGAGGCTGCAGGACTGGATTTTGTATCAAGACTCATAAGCTCACGTAAGTACACCAAAGCTCATGTAAGTGCATCAAAGCTCATGTAAGTACATAAAGGCTCACTTAAGTACATCAAAGCCCATGTAAGTACATCAAAACTCATGTAAGTATATATAAGCTCACAAACGTACATCAGAGCTCACGTAAGTTCATCAAAGCTCTTGTAAGTACATCAAAGTACACATTAGTACATCAAAGCTCACGTAAGTAATCAACGCTCATGTAAGAACATCATAGCTCATGTAAGTATATCTAAGCTCATGTAAGTACATCAAAGCTCATGTAAGTACATCATAGCTCATATAAATAAATCATAGCTCGTGTAAGTACATCAAAGCTCATGTAAGTACATCATAGCTCATATGAGTACATCATACCTCACGTAAGTATATCTAAGCTCATATAAGTACATCAAACCTCACGTAAGTACATCAAACCTCACGTAAGTATATCCAAGCTCATGTAAGGACATCAAACCTCATGTAAGTATATCTAAGCTCATGTAAGTACATTAAAGCTGATGTAATTATATCTAAGCTCATGTAAGTACATTAGAGCTCACATAAGTACATCAGAGCTCACATAAGTACATCAAAGCTCATGTAAGTACATCAAAGTTTATGTAAGTACATCAAACCTCACATAAGTACATCAGAGCTCACATAAGTACATCTAAGCTCATGTAAGTGCATCATAGTTCTGTAAGTACATCAAAGCTCATGTAAGTATATCTAAGTTCACATAAGTATATCATAGGTCATGTAAGTATATCATAGCTCATGTAAGTATATCTAAACTCATGTAAGTATATCTTAAGTTCATGTAAGTACATCTAAGCTCACATAAGTATACCTAAGCTCATGTAAGTACATCATAGCTTATGTAATTACATCAAAGCTCACGTAAATATTTCATAGCTTACGTATGTATTTCATGTGCATTAAAAAAGTATTATATGGAAGAATGTCAGCAAGCACGACGGTGTCAACTCATGAATGACCCGGAACCAGTATTATGGTCTGTGCTTTTCTTAAACTTTCAAGATAAAAGAAAATTTGGCGGTAAGCTTGACTACTACATCATCACCATGTACCATGCCTTTAAAAAAAAAAAGCCACAGAAATATGGTTGTATAACAGAATGTTATCACAGAAGTAATGGTTATTACAAAGAAAAAATGTATACCTAAATGCAACATCAAAGTGAATGAAACCAATCTGAAACAAGTCAATGCATTCAAGTATTTGGGTAGTTTAATAACAACAGATGGAAGATGTGTTGAGGAAGTTAAATGTAGAATAACCCACGGAAATGCAACATGTCAGAAGATGAAGAATATTCTCTGCAACTTATCTTTGTCAACTGAGATGAGCAAAATAATTCTTAAGAATTATATTGAGCCAGTCCTGATGTAGGAGGGAGTCATGGACAATTAGCTGGCAAGTGAGGAATTATGTGACAGCTGTGGAGATGTGGTTGTATAGAAGAATGATGAGAGCATTGTGGGTGGATAGAAAGGGTAATGAAGATATTTTGAAAGAAGTTAACTCATTAAGGGTACTGGTTACTCGCATCAGAAGGAGACAGCCCACATTGTTTGTGCATGTCATGAGACTGGGAGAGCTGGAGTATGTCATCACAGTGGGAAGGATGGAGGGGAGGAGAGGCAGGGGAGACCAAGAGAGAAGATGCCGGACAGTTTGACATCATGGCATGGAGGAACATTGGTATAGAAATGATTCATAGTACACGAGACAGAAGATTGTGTACAGACATGATCACAAAAACCACAAGCATGGACTATAAGAAGATTGGCAGTACACGAGACAGAACACTGAACAGACATGATCACCAGTGCCACATTGCATGGACTATAAGAAGACTGGCAGTACATGAGACAGAAGACCATGGACAGACACGATCACCAATGCCATAAGGCGTGGACTATAAGATGAAGAAGAAGAAGAAGAATATTGCTAATACTATGAATAGGTAACGTTATGCAAGTTATGAACTGAAACAATGCACGACTGATTACTTAGTAAGTTATGAACTGAAACAATATGTGCTTGTCAAGTTATGAACTGAAACAATGTGTGAGTAATTGCTTGTCAAGTTATGAACTGAAACAATGTGTGATTGAATACTTGGTATGTTATGAACTTAAATCACATCTGCAGAATCTGTGCCACCTTACTGCCCGCCAGACTATTACACATGTGTTGGATTGAGTATCCTTTCTGCTTGGACTGTGGAGCCAGTCATTGTAAGTTCTCAATTACTTTTTATCTATTTGCTTATTTGATCTAGCAGTTTGCATGTAGAGTTGTGTCATCTTGTCATTTAAATGAGTAGCTTTCAGTTAGATTTGTTGTCTATTTAACCCTTTACCGGGCAAATCGTCCGAATGCGTCTTTACCCCGGAACGGGCAAACTGCCTGCATCCAAGCTACTACTAGCATTGTAAAAACTCGATCTCGTGGCTTTCGGAGATTTCCGATTGGCTACTTTTTATTTCACTGATAGCTTGACAACGTGGCCGCCATTTGCATGCGTGTACTGTGAATTCGAACTGATTTTTAAAAATAGTTTTCAGGGTTTTTACGCTTAGTTTTTCAAAATGGATTTCGCCGATTCTTCAAGTGGTAGTGGAGATTTTCGCTGGGTTATATTTAAGTGCACGAATTTGACTGAATCAGAGCTAAATATCAGTGATCAGCGTTACTTTGCATTAGCAGTCGTGAGTCGGACTTTAAAGAAAGTGATTCTGATTCTGAAAACATGTTTGTAAATTGCCGTATAAATGACTGACAATCACAAACAATATGTTGTATTTTGTAAATATTTGTGTTCATGTGTGGATTACCGGGGACATTCATGTGAGTAAAATACTCTGCATGCTTTTTACTTCATTTTGTTTTTTATTTAAGTAAAATTGGGTTGACTAACACCTTTTATGTGATGATTTTACTAACGTAACCCGAAATTTTACAGAACCTCAAAATTCTTCTTGCCTGTTCAGGGCTACAAAACAGACAAACGTCTGCCCTGTAAAGGGTTAATATTTGAATAAATTGTCTTCAATTAAAGGTTACTTAATATTTGGGTAAATAGTTTTGAAATAAAGTTCTTGTCTATTTAATATTTGGATACTATTCAAATACTGGAGTCAGGTCTTAGTCAGATATGATGAGTTACTGTATGACAGTAGTCAGTGCTACCTGCTTTCTGTTAGCGCCTAATGTTGGGCGGTGCTTACCAAACCCGACACCCTACAATGTGCCAACTGCTTCGGGCAGAGGAATGCAATGGGAAGGGTACAAGCCTGATCCTAGTGCGGGGAAATGCAGCCTAAAGACTAAATGTCATGGTAGACCAGGTCCTAAGCCGTGGTCAGCAACTGGTGTAACATCGAATCTCCGACAGGCAGATAGAACAGTGCTTAACTGATTTGGCACCTTCTGCAGCTTGTTTTGTTCCAGAATATTGGTATTACCTTTTCTCTAGAGTAAACTAGGCAGGCCGAGAGAGGGATCATGCTGCATGTACAACACATGGTCTGTACAATTCAGCTGAGGCTTTGTCCTAAGGAGAGATTATTGTGCCATTTTTGTTTGAAGCATAATGATTATCGTCTGTCAAGACGGCCAGGTTCCAGTACAGGGTTAATGGAACTTGTGAAACCTGGACTGCTTACCAGCGACATTCTAGGACATGCAACGGAGTTTGTGCATTGTGCGAAGCAATCCTTGAGTAGATTTTCGCAGCGTGTGTGTTCTGTGGTGTTTGGTCTATTCAATATGGTGGAACAATTGGTGTGTTCCGTAGCGGCGGCAGTCAACAAAACAAGATGACACGGTCAGCGTGGTAGGCGCAAGCGACATGGAATGCGTGGTGGGTTGAGGCATTTTAGACTAAGTGTGACCATTCGGGCCTCAGGTATACCCGTATTCTATATTGGAACTGTGCCAGCTTAAAACAACGGGGTCCTATTCTAGAAAACCTGGTATTTAGGAACTACATTTTTGCGCTATAGGAGACGAGACTGAGTGATCAGTTACTCCAAATAGCCGGCTTCCAATGTTTCTACAACAGGCGACATCTGGGAATGGCGATTCTCATTCGCGAGAGTTTGGTGGCTTCAGAGATAGACATGTGCAGTTGGGACAATGACGACATACAAATACAAGCGGTTAGAGTTCAATCCGGTCTACCATTCGTGTTGGTGAATGTTTATGCCCATAACGTGAGTATGGACTTCCAGAAGTGGCAGTGCTTAAGTGACATAATAGGTCACGAGAGGAATGTTATTTTCTGTGGCAATTTCAACGCTAAAGGCAGATCATGGGGAAACATTTCCTCCAACACACAGGGGGAGGAGCTCAAGACTGCACTTGAACCCATTGACCTGGTTTGTATCAACAGTGGCTGTGTCACCAGGACAGTAAGCCGCCCAGGTGATGACAGTGCTATCGACCTGGTGCTGGTTTCTCCTTCACTCACTACAGTGTGTAGATGGGGTGTCTTAGGGTACCACGACAGCGACCACCACCCTTGCAGCATATTGGTTGAGAAAGGCAGAAACAGACAGCACAAGTCAACGGTCAAGACTTTCCAGTATGACAGTACAGGGCAAGATGTCAGTGTAATAAGGCGCGAGAAGCGCAGAAAGCTTCAGGGCAGGAAAAAAAGCTGGGAGCAGCCACCTTGGTGGAATTGTGAGGTGGAGAAGGCCTGGATGGATAAGCGCAGTGCTGTAAGGAAATGGCAAACCGCCAAGAAGAACAGAGTTGCCCAGCCCAGTCTCTGCATGCACTTAGAAAGAGAGATGCGCGTAAAAGTAAGCTATTTAAAAAAAACTGGTTAAGGTGGATAAAAGTGAAAAATGGGCAGAGGTATGTCAAAGAGTAAGCAAAGACAAGTCACTGAAATTGTTCTGGCGACTACATAAAAGCATGAGCGGGGTAGTCAAGAATAAGAGAATTTCTGACTTCCAAGGTGCTGACCTCATCTGGCAGAGGACTGACGAAAACAAAGGCAAAGCCCTATTCCAACGATATCTAGAGCAGAGCAACCAGACAGACATGAGAGGTCGAAATCTTGCCAAGGAGGTCACCTCAGACAGGTTCAAGGCTCAGAACACTTCGGATGAAGACACAGTGACAGTGAAAGAAATCAAGGCTGTGCTTCGACGATCAAAAAACAGCGCTCCAGGGCCTGATGGCATAAGATACGACGACATCAATAGGTGTACCGACAACGAGCTAGAGGAACTAGCAGACATGTACAACAACAGTATAGGGAGTGCTAGCATCAAGGAGGAGTGGTTACACAGCTATCTGATTCCCTTGCCGAAGCCTGACAAAGACCACACAAAAATTCAGGGATATCGAGTTATAACCATGCAGAATACAATAGGCAAGCTGCTGGAGAAGTTAATTGCCAGGAAAATATCAAGCCAGCTAGAGAGGCATGGTGTTTTCCCACCTAGAGAAGCGGTCTCTGGAGCGGTCTCGGCTGGCAAAGATTAGTTTCATATTCGTGCCAGAGCATGCGGGAGTACAAGGAAATGAGCGGGCTAGACAAGCATGCAGGTAATGCTACTGTAGAGGGCGGAAGCGCTATGGACCAGGCTGACATTCTGAATGCTCTACGAGAAGTAAGACTGGTGAGAGAACCAGGCGATGACTGATTCTACAAACATGGTCGGACTGCGAGAACTGAAAATTAAAAGAGGTGTTGCCAAAGAAGAACTCTACGCAGGAAGCCAAAGAAGATTGATTAACCAACACAGAACTGGTGTCGTTAGCCGCTACACATTGCGGGATTTGCTGAGGAGGGGATCTGAGCACTTATGGACTGAGTGGTTCGATGTACAATGAGGATGATCTGTCGACTAACTAATTAATTCTTGATCGACAAACAACATAACATAGAACAATGTAATAAGTAGTTAGGACACACAGATTTGACTGTAAATTATCTGTCAGTATATGTTGCTGTTGATCTTGTTGTCTCCAGGTTCTCCACCCTGCCACTACAGACTTGCTTGCTGTAATCAATCAGGTGATCTCTCCAGCAAGTCCGTGAGTACAATATTTAATCTTCTTTATTGTAAGACAGAAGACTGTTGACGAGGGACACTGGTAATAGGGAAAGGTAATCCACACGCAAAAACCAGTTCAGTGCACTAGAAGTAGTAGCACGTGTATGAGCTATGCTTGAGTTAAAAGTGAGCAACCCCCCCCCCCCCCCCCCCCAATCTCTCCCCCCCCCCCCCCCCCCCCCCAAAAAGATTATCCTTGCTTGGCTCAGGGGATATGGGCTTGGTTGGATCCCCACCCAGGCAGATTTTAAAAACTTGACCTTGACTCTTAGTTTGGGTCAACCCCCAGCCTAAGTTAGGTATCAGGGAATGCTGTGGGAAGTAATGCTATGTATTATGCTGGGCAAATCACAAACTCTTTCTGTTTGCATTAAATGAATCATGGTGTAATGAGGTGGAGGATTAGATCTTCACATTTATTTGGTCAGGGTATGATGAGGTGTTTGTGTTAAATTAATATTACCTGTGGAGTTAACGGATGCTCCACATTCGAACAATACCCATGACTGTTTTAATTGATTCAGCTAAAGTATTATGCATTTATTCACTTCATATGATATATAACTCTGCAGTATGCATCTGGCGAGATGAAATGAAATATACCAGGCAATAAATCATGCAACATATTGTTTCTGGCTTCTGTGTTTAAATTCACTAAGGGAATACGTTATTTTCAATTTGTTTATATTTTTTGCAACGTCTGTGACATGGAGGAATAATGAAATTCAGTTTCACAATACCCTGTCGTACTGAGTACACACCATCGAGTACACACCAAGTACACACCAAGCCAAGGATTCGATATCAGCTACGGCTGATGTTGAAACAGATCGCTTTTCGTTGATTTTGGTGTGAGACGTCGGTAATTCAGAAACCAATGCCAAGCTGTTGAACCTAACATTGTCTAGTAAATCACATACAGCCAGTAAATGCTGGGGTTGTGTGCAGTGTTGTATAAAGGACATGCAACTAACTGGAGGTCAGCATGGCTGAATGGTTAAGAGCATTTGTTCTTAAAAGTCTGGTGTGCTGATGCCAAGGTAGCAGATTCAACCCTACACCAGTTAATTGGACTAAAAGGTTGACTTCTCATCCTTTTGTATGGGGACATGAATTACAAGTGCCTCTGAAGTCAAGAGACGATTTGCCTGATGCCGAGGGACACTGGTAATAGGGAAAGCTAACCCAAAGACAAAAATCAGTCCAGTGCACGTGAAGTTGTAGCACGTGTATGGCCTACGCCGTAGCTCAAAGCGAGCCATACCAGACAAAATGCAGCTAACTTTTTAATATTTATTTTTATGGGGCTTTTTTCAGCTTCAAGATACGTGCACATTCAGACTCCCGTGCCATTTATCAGCAGATGTGTAGAGACTGTGAGGAAATAATCTTTAACTTGACCAAACACGAGGCTGCACTGGATCGACTCCTTCTGTCAGGCACATTTGAGTTACTGTTGGAATACTCACGATCACCTTCTTGTAAGTTCAAACCATCTTATCCTAGTGATAGTTCGTTAAAAAAAGGGTAAAGGTAATTCCAAAGAAGACACCCAGGTCAGTGTGAAGAATTAGATCTTCACATATATTTGGTCATAGTATAATGAGGTTTTTAATGTTAAATCTTAATATTATCAGTCATGGTATAATGAGGCAAGGTGTGAAATGTTAAATCTTCACATATTGTCATTATAATGAGGCACATATTCTCATTATAATGAGGTGGAGTGTCAAATGTTAAATCTTCACATATTCTCATTATAATGAGGTCTTCACATATTCTCATTATAATGAGGCAGAGTGTGAAATGTTAAATCTTAATATTCTCAGTCATGATATGAAGTGAAGTATTTGATCTTTGCATATATACGGCCATGGTATAATAGTAGCCTTTAGCAAGATGAAAAACATACTGACCAATAAAAAGATGTCAATTGAAACGAGAAAAAGAGTGTCAATTGAGATGCTACATAGAACCTGTACTCTTATATGGATGTGAAGCTTGGACAATGAGCAGTCAGGCTGAAAAACATCTGATGGCTGTAGAAATGTGGTTTCTGAGGAAAATGCAAAGAATACCATGGACAGCCAGAAAGACCAAGGAACAAGTTCTTCAAGAAACAAATGAAGATCGTAAACTGATTAGAGACATTTGACGTACACAGTCACACATTTTTGGGCATGTTATGAGAAGAAATGATCTGGAGAACTTGGTGACAACTGGTAAGATCGAGGGGAACAGACCAAGGAGAAGACCTAGAAGCAAGTACCTGGATGGCTTGGCCTTGTGGCATGGTCGAGACAAACAGGGAGCTGATCAACGACTCTGGTGATCGAGTGAGATGGCAGAACATGACCGCCCACGCTTACCGGCATGGTACATGATGGATGGATGGATGGTATAATAGTATATATATATTATATAGTATAATAATGCTTATAGATATTTATAGTTGTATGTGTTGTATAAAGGTGTTTTATCTGTATGTTATACAAAGGTGTTTACCTTTATATGTTATACAAAGGTGTTTGTAGCTGTATATTTTATACAAAGATGTTTGTCTTTATATGTTATATACAGGTGTTTATAGCTGTATATGTTATTCAAAGGTGTTTTATCTTTATATTTTATACAAAGGTGTTTTATCTTTATATGTTAAAATAAAGATGTTTGTAGCTGTATATGTTATACAAAGGTGTTTCTAACTATGTTGTAATCATCATGATGTGCCATGTCGGTAAGCATGGGCGGTCATGACTCACCATATCACTTGATCACCAGAGTTGTGGATCAGCTCAGTGTTCTTGTCACAACCATGCCACATGATCAAGCCATCCAGGTATTTACTTCTCTGTCTTCCTATTGTTCTTTTCCCCTCAATCTTGCCAGTTGTCACCAAGTTCTCCAATTTATTTCTTCTCATAACATGACCCAAGAATGTTTACTGTTTACGTCTAATTTCTCTAATCAGTTTACAATCTTCATTTGTTTCTTGTAGGACTTGGTCATTGTTTTTCTGTCTGTCCTTGGTATTCTTCGCATTTTCCTCAGAAACCACATTTCCACAGCCATCAGATGTTTCTCAGCCTGTTTGATCATTGTTCCACACTTCACATCCATACAAAAGCACATCTTTTTATTAGTCAGTATGTTTGCCATCTTGCAAAAGGCTACTTTTGCCACTGGCGATTCTTGTTCTAATCTCTTCAAGACATTTCCCATCAGATGTTATGAACTATGTGTTATATACAGGTGTTTATAGCTGTATATTCTATACACATGTGTGTATAGCTGTATACATTATATCAAGTAAATCTTGTCATTGGAAGTTAGAAAAAGAATTCTTGAATGTTACATAGAAATAGCCATATACATTTCACAAATACGTGTACAGCCATATTATGTAAACATGTTATCTATTTATCTCATCTCCTCAACAGGTCAAAATGTCCTTCTGGTCCTGGAAAGCTTGAGCACTATCATCAGGAGCAGAGGTGAAAGCCATCTGAACTTTGACCCTGACAAATTGTTGGATGTGATAAAGTTGACTGTCAAGAGATTTGAGCAGGATGGTGTATG
The DNA here is from genome assembly GCA_014155875.1 of Cepaea nemoralis. Classification (NCBI taxonomy): domain Eukaryota; kingdom Metazoa; phylum Mollusca; class Gastropoda; order Stylommatophora; family Helicidae; genus Cepaea; species Cepaea nemoralis. The sequence goes on along the minus strand of JACEFZ010016168.1, from coordinate 30,238 downwards.
AGTTTTTAAAATTTTCTATCTGTCATCTGTACTAAAATATCTTGTTTTAATATTGTTTCTTCCTAAGAATGAACAAATGAACAAACTTTATTTTCATAGTCACAAATTGGGCACACAGGCCTGTGTTACATTCAGCCCTTTCAATGACTCATCTTTTGTTCATCAATTGTGCATGTTACATTCTCATCTCATCTCATCATGAGCCTCTTGTACCTTGCAGTGGTAAGGTGAAGTATAAACCGCGGGAGAGTGCCCGCTTATGGGCTCCATGTATCGATATTCCCATGGATTCTGATATTCCCTGAGTATATCTTCCTCTGCTTCCATCTGGTCTGTACATCATTGCTTGTTGTGGTATACTGTTAGTTGGTAACCTACTTGCATGGCCAAACCATTTGTCTTGCTGCCTTCTAATAAAATCTAGTGCAGTTATAACCCCCACTTTAGTCCTGATTTCTTCATTTCTGATCTTATCTCTTCTTGATACATTGAGTATTCTTCTCAGGAATCTCATTTCTGTTGTGATGTTTCTTTTCTCTTTTTCTGTCAATGTCCATGTTTGGCATTGGTAACATAGAGTTGGTAGGAAGATTGTGTTGTAAAGTGCTTTCTTAGTAGTTATTGATACATGTTTGTTCTTTAGTATTGGTACCATTTGTCCAATGAGTTGGTTTACCTTATTGCATCTATTTTCGATCTCATCTTCTTATTTGCCATATGATGATATTATACTTCCTAGGTACTTGAAACTCATTACTTGTTTCAAGGGATGTTTGTTTAGGTGAATCGTTGTTGCTTTTTCTTCTTTAGTTACTGTCATTACCTCTGTTTTACTTGTGCTAATTTTCATGTTATGTTCCCTACACATTTTAGACTATTCATGTGGTCTTGTAATTCAGCTACTGATTTTGCTGTTAGTGCTTGGTCGTCCGCAAACAGGAGTTCTCTAATGGTTAGATTTGCATATGGTCTTCTTCCGTGTTCTCATCATGTGGTGTTCTTGCGGTCTCTGTTTGGCTGGTTTCTTTACATATGTTGTCTATAAATGTTATGAACAAGAGAGGGGACAGGACACAACCTTGTGATATTCCAGATTCTATAGTGAAGGGTTCTGAGTGTCCTCCAGTTGCTCTCACTATGCATTAACTGTTCTTGAATAAGCTTCTACATAGGTTTGTTAGATGTGTACTCGCTCCATATTGTTTAAGGATTTCCCACAGCTTGTTTCTATCTACTCTATCAAATGCCTTTCCTTGGTCAACAAAGGCTAAGTAGAGTGTTTCATTGAATTTGATTGATTTTTTTGTAAGTTGTCTTAGAGCTAAAATGGCATCTATGCATCCTTTGTTTTTTCTAAATCCAAGTTGTGCTTCGCTTAGCTGGGGCTCTAAAGTAGTTAGGAATCTTTTCTCAAGAATTTTGCAAAATATTTTCCCAGTATGACTTAACAGTGAAATGCCTCTGTATTGTGTGCAGTCTCTTTTGCTGCCTTTGTTTTTCCAAACTGGGATAATTATAGCGTTTCCCCAGTCTTGTGGTGTCTGTTGTTCTACCCAAACATGGTTGAATAGTCTGTGTAGCCATGCTGTTACTACTTCTCTTGCTGCTTTAATTAGTTCATTTGGTATTTCATCTTGTCCTGGTGATTTGATCAATGTGGCTAGTCTGACGGCTTCTATAATTTCTTCTTTCAGTATGTCTGGTTCTAGTTCTTCGGTGGCATCTGTGTCGGTCCTTGAATTCCTGTGACATCTGATGGGATGTTGAGAAGTTGTTCGAAGAACTGTTTCCATCTTATTAGGATTTGTTTTTGTTCACTTATTGGTTCTCCATTTTCACTGTTAATTATTTCATTTGGGTCAAAGGGTTCTCTTCTGGATCTCATTGCATTTATCTTTTTGTAGAAGTTTCTAGTTGCCTCCTTGTAGATTTTATTTAGGGTTTCTCCATACTCCTCCCAGTCATTTAGTTTTTCTCTCTTTATTATTCTATTCACATGTCTTCTCGCTATTCTATATTCTATGGAATCACATTCCTGTTTGCTCTTCGACCACTTTTTATATTTTTCCTTTTTGTCTTTTACAGCTTTACTTCTGCGTTCCACCAACTTGTTATTTTCTTTATCCGTGTTTTGCGTTTTTTCGTGGTTCCACGTTATTTTTGCAGTATTTAAAATGCATGATTTAAACATCTTCCATTCTTCTTCCACTGTCTTTCTTTCTGTAAGTAATTTTACAAAGATTTCAGTTCTTTCTCATAATTTTCCCTCACTGCCTCCTCTTTGAGGTTTTTTTAGTTTACTGATTCACATGGCATGTATTTCTTTGCTTTCTTCTACTCATGGTTATTTCTTGTTAATATAAAATCAATTTGGCTTTTAGTATCTAGATCATTCCATTTATACCAGGTGTATATCTGTGAGTCTTTGTGTTCATAGAATGTGTTCGTTACATAGAGGTCGTGTTGGCTGCATAGCTCTATCAGTCTACTTCCATTATCATTTTTCATTATGTTGGTCTCCAAATTCTCCAAGATGTTTCTGTATGCCTGCTCTGTTGTGTCCTAGTCTTGCATTGAAGTCTTCCATAATTATGATGTTGTCCTGCTTATCTATTTTATTTAGCACGTCATGGGTGTCTTCGTAGAAGTCCTCACATTCTTGCTCATTATTGTTTGTATTACATGGTGTGTATATTTGTACATATGTTGTAATTGTTTGTTCTTTTATTCTCACTGTTTCTCACTCATTCTTTCTGATATATATGTTATTTCTAGTATTCCTCTTGCTAGCCATGGTTCAATAACTATTCCCACACCGTGTCTTGCCCTTTCTTGCTGTTCTTCTCCAGAGTAGAGAAACGTGTAACTGTGGTGGATCTTGCATTCTTCACCTTTTATTCTGGTGTCCGCTATTCCCATCAGTCCAACTTTCCTCTCTTCCGTTGTTTCTATAAGTTCTTTTTTACTATTAAAACTGCAGACGTTCATTGTGTCTAATTTTTGAATCGCAGATCTGTCTCGTAGTCCATTAACATTGCCGGGTTTATATCCATTTGGGTCAGTCCATTTATACTTCTTAGTTTTTCTACGAGCAGCATGAAGATCCCCTGCCGGCTTGCTAGGCCAGTTGCAGGTCTGACCATAGGGAGTCCACCCCCTATGACAAGCCATAGCCCTGTTAGCCCATGCCTTGCAGTCATGGTTTCCCAGTCTACATCACGTGGAGTTGAGGATGACTTGTGTAGTTTGCAGGTCATCTGCTGGCTGCAGAGCCAGGCACAGTCGACACCTTGTATATCCATGCTACATTCACATAGGGGGAAAAAACTTGTCAAATGAATATTGTGAACATAAATAATGCATATTACTATGTTATGAGACAGGCAGACACACACATATACACACATACAAGTGCGTAAATACATAACATACCTGTATACATACATACATCATATACAGACCATGAAGAGACCAGACAAGATGTAAGACAAGACATAAGACAAGACGTATGAAGAAACATAAGAAGCGACTAAAGTGATAGATCAGCACTGTGGTGAAGGTGTTGTGGATGTAATTCGCCATCCTGCATTCTGCGTTTGGAACACAGCTGCAAGTGATTTGGAAATAGACCATCTTGATGCTCATATTGACTGCGACATTCTGTAAAGGGCATATAACTAACTATAACATTATAGTGGTAGTAACACATTAATTTTTCATTTCTGCACATCAGATACTGTATTTTTGTCCCTTTGTTTAACAGAACATCAGAAGAAAAGCACAGTGTGCCAGAACCCTGACATCTTTTCTCACAGGATTGTCTATGGTTAGCATGCCATGTTTATTTGGTTATATGTTTTTATTTGGTTATATGTGTTTATTTGGTTGTATGTTTTTATTTGGTTATATGTTTTTATTTGGTTATATGTATTTATTTGGTTGTATGTTTTTATTTGGTTATATGTTTTTATTTGGTTGTATGTTTTTATTTGGTTATATGTTTTTATTTGGTTATATGTTTTTATTTGGTTATATGTTTTTATTTGGTTATATGTTTTTATTTGGTTATATGTTTTTATTTGGTTATATGTTTTTATTTGGTTATATGTTTTTATTTGGTTATATGTTTTTATTTGGTTGTATGTTTTTATTTGGTTATATGTTTTTATTTGGTTATATGTTTTTATTTGGTTATATGTTTTTATTTGGTTATATGTTTTTATTTGGTTGTATGTTTTTATTTTTTTACCTTCACTCCTTTGAACTCAAGTGTAGTCCATACATGCACTACTACTTCTAGTACACCGGACTGATTTGTGAATGTGGATTAGCTTTCCCTATTACCAGTGTGTCCCTTACCATCAGGTCAACCCACTCTGACTTTAGAGGTTCTTGTAATTTACGTCTCCAAGTCAAGGATGAGAAGTCAACATTCTAGTCCAGCTGACCAGGTTGAACCTGCTACCTCGGCATCAAGAAATCAATGGGGAGAAACCGTTGAGGCCACTAAGACAATCACACAAATAAACACACATAGTATTATTTGGCGCTCGCAGAAGGAGAAGAAGGAAATAGAGACTAGAAGACGCACTAGACAACATAAAATTTATGTAATCGTCTTAGTGGCCTCAACGGTTCTCCCCATTGATTTCTTGTGTTTACGTGTAAAGCATTAGAACCGACCAACCATTTCTCTTCTTTAAATGTTGTTTCATACATACTCGACAATAGCATTACGGTCCGGTGTGTTTGTTATTTGACCTTTGCTGGTTTAATATAAATTATGAGACCTATGGTGCTATCTCAATGGTTTGATACAAATTCTGTCCGTATTCCATAGCTGTTAGGTTCATGTGTATGATAGACATGACCAATGAAGACACGTTTTTTGGAGTGTCTAGTTGGTCGTGCGTCGAAGTACACTTGTTCCTGCAGCGAGGCACCATCGTCATTTGGAGGCGTCAGGTTCGATCCCGGTCGGTAGCTATAGCTTTCACATTTTATGTTGTCTAGTGAGTCTTCTAGTCTCTATTTCCTTCTGTGAGTGCTAAATAATGCTATGTGTGTTTATTTGTGTAAATGTCTTGGCATCAGCACTCCGGAAGTTTAAGAATGTGCGATCTTATCCATTCGGTCATGCTGACCTCCATGTTTGTATTTTATAGGTAGTCTTGTTTTCTGATTTACTGTCTTCCTCCTCTTCATAAGTTTCTTGATCAAGTAGAACTCTACTGTTTATTTCTAAAATGCCACAACATTCGTTTCAGAAACACCATCTCTGTTGTACCCAAGCTCTTTGGTAGTTTGTACACTCACATTCCAAGATTGTGTACAGGCTAGTGCTGTTAAGTGTGTGATAAAGGATCAAATTTATATAAAGGTGTTTAGTTATTTCTTTGCTTTGTTGTAAAGATATTACATACGCTGGATAATTGTGTACAGTTATTTTGTTGTGGTTACTGCTGCAAAGCCGGCTCCGTGGTGAAGGGGTTACAGACGCAGTTCATAACTCCGCATACCGCATTCGAAACACATCTGTTGGCGAATATGGCAGCAGATCAGACCACCATTGTTGGTTGTTTATGAAATGGTATGGGTGCCGGTTGTTCAGAAATCAATGGCAAACTACTGAACGTAAACTTGCCCTGGAATCATGAACAGCCAGAAAATGCTGGGGTTGACTGCTATGCCCTGTAAAGGATATGCAACTAACTAATTGTTAATGCTGCAAACAGGTGGAAGTAACTGTACAGATGGACTGGGTGAGGGAGCTAGTTCTGATCCTCAGAAAACTCATCTTGGCAAAGTTGGGTGAGTGTTAGCTTTTATCCATATTTCATTTGCTGTTATGTGTAATGTAGTGCATTTTGTTCCTTAAGCTGCTGTCAGGGGTCAGAAGGACACGGTTATGGTGGGGGTCGTCCCCACGTCTGCTTAAGGTTAGTAGGACATGATTATGGTTTATTCTTGGATCATGTCAGAGGTCAGTATGATCAATCTTTGACTTTGCTAAATTAATCTTTAACTTTTCTGACCTGCTATCTAACTTCTGCAGTCTCAATAATCTGACCTGCATGGTGCTTCCCAGGTTTATTTATTCAATGCTGTCCAAGGTATTCTCGGCTCGTCATTATTGGATTACCATCCAATGGTTTGGTCTAATGTTATTATGGTTATAGTAGTTTGTTATATAGTCAGGTCTTAGTCAGATATGACTGAGCTACCATATGACAGTAAACTGTACTACCTGCTTTCTTAGTGCTGAATGTTGGGCGGCGATCACCAAACCTGACACCCCACATTGTGCCAACAGTTTTGAGCGGAGGAGTGCAATTGGGAGGGTACAAGCCTTACCGTAGTGCGAGGAAATGCAACCTAAAGACTAAATGTCATGGCAGGGCAGACCAGACCCTAAGCCTTGGTCGGCAACTGGTCTAGGGTGGAAGCATTTAACAGGCGGACAGAGTATTGCTTTGCTGATCCGGCAGCTTCTGCAGCTTATCTTGTTCCAGATGTATTGGTGTTACCTTTCCTCTGGAGTAAAATAGACAGGCTGAAAGAGGAATCATGCTGCATGGGCAATACATGGTCTCTAAATTCAGCCCAGACTTTGTATATTGAGGTATAACTCAAAAACTATCATCTGTCACGACGGCAAGGTGCCAGTCAGTCAGTAGTTTGTTACAGTGTTGCCCAAAATGCTATACAGGCCTTTAACTTCCCCCACATTCTGAAACACACAGATTTACGAAAACACTTCAAAGGAGGCTGAAAGGTTTCACATCCTATAAGCTTATGAAATCAAGAATGCAATTCACAATTGTTTCACATGTTAAAATACTGTTACTACAACATGGAGGGTAGGCATTTGAACGGTTAAGACCTCTGGAGTGTTTATACTTAAGGCTACGGTTTGCATACTCATTTTTCTAATGTTGGACTCGTAGTGCATGGTTCCATCACCCTGCTAGTGAGTTAAGTGCGTGAAAGCGACACTGTGAGCTGTGAATTTTGTGAGGAATGCTCTTGCATCTGTCCGCCATTGTTTGTAGCATGAACTGCATGTTTGGAATGAAGGCGGCCGGTCTGTCGCTGAACTGACTGGTTTGCCTTATGCAGTAATGTGTGGCTGTTGGTTTTCTAATGACTGCCGCTTCCATCGAAGATGAATTGTATTTTTCATGGAGGACTTTTGTGTTGGCATTCTGGCAGCGGCAGTATGCATAGTATATACCTGTGCTGGCTTTTGGTTTGTCCAGACTCCTGTCTGTTCCATTTTTCACATGGGGCAGTGAGGAGCATTTTGTGTGATATTCGCTGACACAGGAACGGAGCACGTTTGTGAAGATTGGAACCTCGTTTAATGACTAATAATAACTTCTACAATATTCTACCACTCAACATTTGCCCTGGTGGCAATGTTACTTGCCATCGCCAGCCAGACTTACAATCTGTGCTCTTCCTGTCACGGACTCTAATCAACTGACTCTTTTCAAGAATGTTTTCAACTTTTCCATTTAGTCAAAGCATGCAATCTGCTTGAAAGCATGCAACACACTCAAAACCTGACATGAGCTAACTTGGCTCCTGTCACTTATGTTCTGTAGTGTTTACGTCTTTCCCTACACTAATAGATAATTGTCATGGAGCGATGCGTAGCTCGCTGTCTTCTGGTCTTCCGTTGACTCCATGGTTATAACTTCTTCAAACTCCATGGTATAACTTACTCAAACTCTATGGTTATAACTTGCTCAAACTCCATGGTTATAACTTGTTCACAGCATGACTCCTATGCTCCATAATTGATGGCTTAAGATGTCTGCGCCATGGTTATTATTGTTCTAGATGCTCTGGCATTACATCTTTTGATTCGTCCATGTTTCCTAATGACTTACAACTAACTCTCATTCTTCAACTCTCATGCTAGAGTCTGATGAATAACACAACAAAACTCTGAAACATTTTTCATCTTCTATTATCACAGTGATACTTCATATGATCACATCTTCGTGCGCAAAATATTTTTAACAGAATAATAAAATTAAGTCACAAAGGCAGCACTGTGACTGTGCCATTGCCACACTCATTCACGACGCATTCGCCTGGACTGCATCTGAACTCACAATCCTAATCCAGGAAAGAATTGTCTTCTCCTGAATCTAGTCACAAAGACGTGTCTCACACACCAACAAACTATGGTGCGGTTGTGAGTTCTCTCCACATATAACCCACTCTTTCACAGTAATAGTACAAATTATTTATAGCATTTATCTCCATTGCCTGGCTTCTGCTTATGTGCCATTTGTTATTGTCATTTCTGATTGCAGCACCTGATGATAGTCAAGATGTCCTGGGACTGGTTTGTGCCCTGGTTAACACAGTGGGGCCACAAGTGCTTGGCCTAGAAGTTTCTGGGGATGATGGTTTTCTCAAGGCAGTCGTTGCCAGGGTGTCTGTGGAGATTTACATGCAGTTGGACTGTATTCAGGTTCATAATGTAAGTACCATCATCATCATCCAGTACATTGATGGCTAGGCATGGGCGATCATGCCTTCTCCACAAATTGCAATCTCCGATGGCATGGGTCAATTCGTGTGTTGACTCTCTTCTGTGCCATGACACAAGACTCAAGAATCTTCACACGCTATCTGCCTGTATCTCTCTTTCCACAAATCTTTCCGGTTGTCACAACTATGTTCCATTTTTTTGTCTTCTCATAATGTGGCCAAAAATGATGACTGCCTTTTTCTGATGTTTGTGATAAGTTGTCTTTGTGGCTCAGCTTCCCTTAAAACATCTTGATTGCTCATCTTGGCTGTCCAATTGATTTTCAGCATTCTTCTATAAACACATCATCAAAGCTTCTAGGGATGTTTTCGCCTGTTTGCTAATTGTCCATGTTTCGCAGCTGTCTGTTAAAATTGGTTCTGTGTAACATGCAAGAACTCTTTTTCTAACTTTCAAAGGACAGTGACTTATTGCACAAAACAGTTTTTCAAGTATGCTTGTGGTTTGTAGAGGATTGCCTTCATTGCATGTAGATGTCTCCATAAATATGGGCATGCTTCATGCAGAATGGCATGGTTCAGTTAAAAAAATCAAAGATAGGGAGAATTCATTATATCTTTTCTCCATTAGATTCTGATGTGGTGTGAAACGATCAGGCGGACAAATTGGCAAGGTCTGCGCCACAAGGTGGGGGGGTACTGGTGCACGTTAACTCTTTACGGAGCACAGCGGCCGAAAGCGCCCGTACTACTGAATGGGCAAAATGGCCCATTCCGTCCGTTTCAACCAAGCGTTGTAATCATGTGATCTCGAGACTTTGCGAGACTTCCCATTGTTTACGTCCAGTGTTGTCGATAACTTGATAGCATGGACGCCATTTGCAGGCGTGTTCTTTAAATTTGATCTGATTTGTTTATATAGTTTTCAGGGTTTTTATGCTGTGTTTTTCAAAATGGATTGTGACGATTCTTCAAGTGATAGTGGAGATTTTGCTGGGTTCAATTTAAGTGACATTGAAGTGCAAGAAGTTGACTATGAATCAGAGCTAGATATCAGTGATATTATCATAAGCAGTGTAACAATTCGGATCTTTCGGACTTTGAAGAAAGTGAGCAGTTGGCAGAGTGTTTGTAAATAGTGTATAGATGACTGACAATCACAAACAATATGTTGTATTTTGTAAATATTTGTGTTCATGTGTGGATTACCGGCAACATTATTGGATCACATGTGAGTAAAATAATCTGCATTCATTTTCCTTCATTTTGTCTTTTTATTTTACAAAAATATCTTCACTAACACCTTAGATTTGATGTTTTTACTAACATAATCCTAACCCTAAACCTGAAAAATCTTGCCTGTTCAGAGTTACAAATTGGAAAAACGTGTGCCCTGTAAAGGGTTAAGGCAATTGTGGTCAGGGCCCTGTGGGATCATGTGTATAGTGTGGAAGAACAGATATTCCATTATTGCCTGGACAATTTGATGTGGAAGGGTGCAACCAGAGGATCTGGCCGATACTCAGTTCTCAGAGGGAATTCCAGACGGACACATAATCAGATTGCAACTCTTATCTGGTTGTTGAAGATGAGGACAGAGTGCATATGGGAATGTCCCGTGTGTTGTGATGTCGATTCTTGCAACTCAATCTCCACAAGTGCTCAGTCTTCTCCTATAGATATACAAGGAAGTTCTTAGCACAGCGCACTAATTTGTAACACCAGTGAAGTTCACAAAGTGTCTATCCCAGAATCAACTCATGCTATAAATATATCTTATTATTTATGAACCACTCTTGTTCCATAATTCATCATACTATTAATATAAGATCATGTGCATGCGGGAATGTTTCCTATATGCGTCAGTGTGATCTTCTTGTTAATAAAGCAATGGCAAACTACCGAATGTAAAATTGCCTAGAAAATCAATGTTGGCTTGGGGTTGATAACAATATCTGTTAGGACATGCAATTTTATTTGGGGGTCTGATGCTTACAGCCACAAATCAACATATTTCTTTCTATGATCATGGCAGGCTTGTGAAAGGTATCCAGTTCTGGACAGAGTCTACAAACTGCTGAGTTCTGTCATCCAGTTCTTGGCTGAAACCGGAGAGAGTCTGGATTCCAGCTCCATCATCATCATCTACAGGAAACTAGTGGACATTAGTGAAACCCTCATGGAGTTTTTGTTCAGTGTGGCACATCAAGAAATCCAGTTTGTAAGCCGACTTGTTGAATTTATGATTTCCTTGTTCTTGTTTTTATTTTAGGTAAATGTGTATGCAATGTCCTCTGTGGTCTGTAGTAGGGTGCTATAGCACGCTTACCTACAAGATGTTGAGCCTGTGGTCAGATCCCAATGAGAGCTATTACTGGTTTTGGTACAAGAAGCCAAGGTAGTCTGTACCATTATAAGTAGGTCAAGGACCCGTGTACATATATTGGGAATATGGTGCTAGACCCACGTTTTCATTGACATTGACACTCGGTGGGTGATGTGGTTGGTATCAATTCAGACCATTTTTACTTCCCATGATATTTCTTGGTACCCATTTTCAAGTGGGTCGGCCGGAAGTGGGCTGAACCCAGTTCAGTTTAAAAAAATATGAGTCATATGTGTAATTATGCCAACCAATTAAAATAAGATCAATGTGCATCTTAGACAGAGTAGAATCCTATGGCTTCGTCACTTATACCACACCCAAATTGCCAGCAGCTGTGTTTCGTATGCTGTATGCAGAATTGCGAACTGTGTCTGACACCTTCGCCACAGAGCATGCTATAGTCCACTACTATCCCTATTTTACCTTTTGCTGACATGGGCGGCAACCCATCCCCCCAGCGGGTGTTCTCCCATCAGGTGGTTAAGCCAACCCCTGAGCTTCTGATGTTAGTGACCTTTGGTCCATTGACCTGCCTGAACCACACATCCGGTTCATTCTGTCCACTCATAGTCATCAAACACGTTGAGCGCTTAAGAAATATTTAGCCAAACGAGGATACAGATAAGTAACCTTAATATTTTCATGTAGCGGTTTTCAAGTAGTAGTGTGTCGGATTGTGTGTGGTTGTTCTGTGCTGACGAAGGCTTTAGCCACAACGTCCATTCTGTTTCTTGTAATCATGTTCTAGTAAAGCTCACAATCTGCTTCTTGTATTTTTGGTGATTCATTCATTGCCTATGAAAAAACCGGGAAGGGTAACTGAGTCAACAAATGCCTGCATAAGTTTGATGTGTCGTTTTAAAGGTGCAAATATCACAGCCCTGCTGTCAATTGACACAATATTGGATACTCCTCATGGTAGAAGAGAAAAGCCGAGACAAGAATTAAAGGTACCTCTACATCTCAGAGTTGTCCCCCGGGGACTAGAATTGGAGTCTTTTGACAATAAAATACCTAACAAATATCATGAAGAGTAAGGCATACTGCAAAAAAAATTGTTACAAAAAAGTTACACCAACAAGCAGATAGAACTGTTACCTCGGATGGAATCTGTCTAGAACAGTGGTTCTCAACATTTTTTGGCCCATGCGCCCTTTCATCTTATGTCAGAATGTAATTTCCCCCTTGCCAGCGAACGAAAGAATAATTCCCCCTTTCCAAAATTGTCAGCCTCAAAACGTGCATTTTTTATATTCACAATATTTTATTAAGGCACCAAATTAATCATATTACAATAAAGTTAAAACGTCAGAGAATTGTCAATTAATACACAACACCAGAATGCCAGAAAATTGTGCTTCATCAAACAAAACGCCCAATAGAAAACCAGGGTATTGTGCCTGAAGCGTCTTTGAGTCTGCCAATCTGTGGTCTTAACCCTTTACCGGACAGACGCTTGTTCGTTTTTTAGCCCTGAACGGGCAAGATTTTTTCAGGTTCGGTAAAATTTCGGGTTACATTAGTAAAAACATCACAAATAAGGTGTTTGTCAACTTATTTTAGTTAAATAAACAACATAATGAAGGGAAAAACATGCAGAATGTATTACTCACATGATTGCTGCTGTTAATTTATATATGAACACAAATATTTATGAAATACAGCATGTTTGTGATTTTCAGTCATCTATACGGCAATTTACAAACACATTTTGAGAATCATAATCACTTTCTTTAAAGTCCGACTCACGACTGCTAATGCAAAGTAACGCTTTTCACTAATATCTAGCTCCGATTAATAGTCAACTTCGTGCTCTTTAATGTCACTTAAATTGAACCTAGCGAAATCTCGGCTATCACTTGAAGAATCGCCGAAATCCATTTGGAAAAACTAAGCGTAAAAACCCCAAAAACCATCACAAAAATTCATTCAAATTCATAGTAGGTGCTTGCAAATGGCGGCCACGTTATCAAGCTATCGGAGAAAGCGAAAGTAGCCATCGGAAAGCCGAGAGATCACGTTTTTACAATGCATAATAGTATCGGACGCAATCGCCCGATTTGCCCGTTAAAGCGATTGGACAGAAATGGATGTTCCACCCTGTAAAGGATTAATGTAATTCCCCCCACCCCTGGAAACCCTAAAATTCCCTCCTGGGGGGAATTCCCCACCGGTTGAGAACCACTCGTCTAGAGGAAGCAAGCCTTGTACAAATGTGTGCCAAATTCTGGCACGGACCTTTGAGGAGCATGGCTAGTGTGATGAACTCAACTCAAAAGAGAAAAATAAGATGATGATGTTTGCGATGTACAGTAATACCTCGGTTTTCCACTATAATCCATCCGAAAACAATCGACGATATCCGAAACCGACGAAAACAGTTATTTCCATATGAACCAATTAAATCCAATTCTTTCCAGATACTTCAAAATACATACCCAAAAACACATTTTATAGAGAATAAATATAGTGTTTAATACTAAAAACAATAAGAAATTAGTAGCGAAGTCACGTGAACAATGAGATTTGAGCATATGTGATTTTATCTTATGTGCGTTACAACATTTTGTAACTAATAATGCAAAATAAACACTCTACGCTGAATACTGTATAAACAGTAATCACTTAATGTAATTGTAGTATTAGCACTCGCAATCAATAAAAAAGCACAAAAACACTGGAAAGCGTGGATCCTTTGTGTTCGCAGAATTGGCAGCGAAGTCACATGGGCATGCGGATGAAATCCGAGGCAACAGATGAAACCTGAGACAAATTTTTCGCAGAAATAGACAAAACCTGAAATCGATCATAACCGAAATCAATGAACACCGAGGTATCACTGTATATTAAAGTTATGCTAGATCATATTCACCAGATCTTGCCAGTGAACTATTACTGTTTTATTGCAATCCTTCAGCCAAGAAAGCACATTGTGGTGCTGATATCAGTGCGGACGTTGGCTGCCATGTTGGCTGAGATAACTGAGGATGTCACGCCTAGACTGCTGGAGTTGTTGCCCTTTTTTAACTTGTTGTGGTAAGCTGCTTGTGAAGTGTAATAATGAATATTTCAGCACATCAAAGCCTGACCCAGTTTATGTGGGTCAGGATTTGGAGTGGGTTAGAGGTACTGCTCCAGCGCTGTGCGAAGGTGTTGTGAACGTGATTCGCAATCCTGTTACTGCATTGGAAACACAGCTGTGGGAGATTATAAAGTAGGCCACCTTGCATTGGTTTCCATATAATGGTATGAGTGCCGCTCGTTCAGAAAGCAATGACTAACCACTGAACGTAAACTTGCTCAGGAGTCACAAACATAAAAAACTGCTGGGGTTGACTGCTACGTCCTGTGAAGGATATGCATCTAACTATTTTTGTTTGTTTGTAAAAGATTGCTTTTGTTTTACTCATCTATAAGTGCTCCAGTCTCCCCTATAGATTACACAGGGAGGATCTCCCATAGATTACACAGGGAGAATCTCCCATAGATTACACAGGGAGAATCTCCCATAGATTACACAGGGAGAATCTCCCATAGATTACACACCGTGAATCTCCCATAGATTACACATGGTGAATTTCCCATAGATTACACACAGTGAATCTCCCATAGATTACACACGGTGAATCTTCCATAGATTACACAGGGAGAATCTCTCATAGATTACACAGGGAGAATCTTCCATAGAACACACATGTGGAATCTCCCACAGATTACACAGGGAAAATCTTAGCATGAACTCCGTGGCACTGGATTGAATCAAAATACCAGAATCACACATGCTATAAATATGTTTTTGTGGGTGGGTTGTGAAATTTAGTCACGGCAGCAACCTATTCGGCCTGTTTCTTTTTCCAGTTTGCAACTGCCGAGGGATTTGTTAATGCGTGCTATGTGTACATCGGTCATCAAGGGATTTTGCCGTCTTCTTCAAGGGATATGTTTGCTTGCTTACAAATTGTTCAGGATAAACAGATTATGTTAAAACTGTTTCTGTGTAGCATGCAATAATTATTGTTCTAGCTTCCTGTTCTGTCCTGGGGTCAACTGGTAAAGATGTGGAAGTGATGTGTGGGTTACTTTGTTAAAGATGTGATACATTTATGATACGTCTTCCGTCTGTTGTTATTAATGTACCCACATAATTTAAATATTGCAATTGCCCCAAATAATTAACATTACTTTTTATTAATTTTAAAAAATTGTACATACTCACAAAGTACGATGAGAAAGGTGAAGACAGGTATGCTTTGGGCAGAGTGGCAGGCTTGCACAATAAAAAATAGAGAGCACCTGTTGGATTTTCCCCCGGGACATGCTGGTGTGGTGGGAAATGAGCAGGCAGACAGATTGGCTCAGTCTGCACTCCTTAGGAGGGTATTGGTGCATGATAAGGCAGATGTGGTCGGGGCCAAATGGAATCGTGTGTATCGTGCAGAAGAACGCGTAGATCATCGCGGCTTGGAGCGAATGTTGCTGCAAGGAGTGCCTAGAGGATTAAAACTGAGGGAAGGCAATCAGACTGCTACTGGTACCATTAGTATTGGGACTCTTCGCTGGCTGTAGCAGATGAGGACGGAGCACGTGTGGAAATGTCCTGAGAGCTTTGATATCAGTTCTTGACTCAACTCAACTTAATTAATTGTACATGTGGGCATGATCTCTGTCATTGATTTTACCAAATTTATTCCAAGTCAGGTTTGCTTTTTCAGTACTGTATTTTTTGTTAGTCTAACTTTTTTTCCTGTTCTTTTAGCCAAAATGTTGAGCATTCCGACGATGTGGTCATGGAACTGAAAGATGCAGTGCCGACTGCCTCTCCAGACAAGTCTATGGAAGCTGATGCATGCCCTAAGTTATGTAATGCGGCAGAGTCTGTAGATCTCAGGCTGACTCCTGAACTATCTTCAGAACATCCTGAAATGGACACTTCTTTTCGTGAATTCCTTGGAGTATCTAGCTCAACAAGTGAGAACATGAACCATGCAGACCCAAGCAGCGACCCAACTGATGGATTTGGTCATCTGAATCTTGCAATCCCTGATGCTTGTGAAGCAGTTAGCAGCAGTTTAAAAACTCCCTCATCATCATCATCATCATCCGTAACAGCGGCAAACCATTTACACACTGAAGGACAGCAGTGTGAGAATGAAACAGTTAATACAAATAATTGTTGTGCTGATAAAAGGGACCCAGTGTTACATAATAATTATATTTCCATAAGTCAGACAAACATTGAAAGCTTCAAAGCTTTCCAAGCATCAGTTTACTCGTTACAAACTAGAGCACAGTCTGTCAGTTCCAGGAAGGTATCCCTGATGGAGAAGCAAGAGATGGTCGTAAATGACCCAGCTGGGTTAGAACAGTGGAAACCCACGCCTGATGATGTTTTAGGATATCTGTTGCCTGCCTACATGTGCCTCTTGGACATCCCGGAGGTTGTTGAAGTTATGTCCAGCAGTGGTGCCTTTCAGACCATCGTCACATTTCTGGAAACATCATTGTCTCATTTGTTGAAGAATAGAAGTTCTGAATGTCCTGAGGTGAGTGAAGAGATGGTTTGTTCCCTAAACTTGAGCCAGTTTGTGAAAACTTTGTGCATCTCTGCTAGTTCATTGTTTATATATCTGCTAGTTCATTGTTTATATATCTGCTAGTTCATTGTTTATATATCTGCTAGTTCATTGTTTATATATCTCTGCTAGTCCATTGTTTATATGTCTCTGCTAGTTCGTTGTTTATATGTCTCTGCTAGTTCGTTGTTTATATATCTCTGCTAGTTCATTGTTTATATATCTGCTAGTTCATTGTTTATATATCTCTGCTAGTTCATTGTTTATATGTCTGCTAGTTCATTGTTTATATATCTCTGCTAGTTCATTGTTTATATATCTACTGGTTCATTGTTTATATATATCTGCTACTTCATTGTTTATATGTCTGCTAGTTCATTGTTTATATATCTCTGCTGGTTCATTGTTTATGTATCTCTGCTAGTTCATTGTTTATATATCTCTGCTGGTTCATTGTTTATATATCTCTGTTAGTTCATTGTTTATGTCCCCCTGCTAGTTCATTGTTTATATATCTGCTAGTTCATTGTTTATATATCTGCTAGTTCATTGTTTATATATCTGCTAGTTCATTGTTTATATGTCTGCTAGTTCATTGTTTATATATCTGCTGGTTCATTGTTTATATATCTGCTGGTTCATTGTCTATATATCTCTGCTAGTTCATTGTCTATATATCTCTGCTAGTTCATTGTTTATATATCTGCTAGTTCATTGTTTATATATCTCTGCTAGTCCATTGTTTATATATCTCTGCTGGTTCATTGTTTATATATCTCTGCTAGTTCATTGTCTATATATCTCTGCTAGTTCATTGTTTATATATCTGCTGGTTCATTGTTTATATATCTACTGGTTCATTGTTTATGTATCTCTGCTAGTTCATTGTTTATATATCTCTGCTAGTCCATTGTTTATATATCTCTGCTGGTTCATTGTTTATATATCTCTGCTGGTTCATTGTTTATATATCTCTGTTAGTTCATTGTTTATGTCCCTCTGCTAGTTCATTGTTTATATATCTCTGCTGGTTCATTGTTTATATATCTCTGCTAGTTCATTGTTTATATATCTCTGCTGGTTCATTGTTTATATATCTCTGCTAGTTCATTGTTTAAATATATCTGCTAGTTCATTGTTTATATATATCTGCTAGTTCATTGTGTATATATATCTGCTAGTTCATTGTTTATATATCTCTGCTGGTTCATTGTTTATATATATCTGCTGGTTCATTGTTTATATATATCTGCTAGTTCATTGTTTATATATCTGCTGGTTCATTGTTTATATATATCTGCTGGTTCATTGTTTATATATATCTGCTAGTTTATTGTTTATATATCTCTGCTAGTCCATTGTCTATATATCTGCTAGTTCATTGTTTATGTATCTCTGCTGGTTCATTGTTTATATATATCTGCTGGTTCATTGTTTATATATATCTGCTAGTTCATTGTTTATATATCTCTGCTAGTTTATTGTTTATATATCTCTGCTAGTCCATTGTCTATATATCTGCTAGTTCATTGTTTATATATATATATATGCTAGTTCATTGTTTATATATATATATATGCTAGTTCATTGATTTGTTCATTGATTGATATGCTAGATTGGGGTGTATCTCTGCTAGTTCATTGTTTGTGTATCTCTGCTAGTTCATTGTTTTTATCCCACTCCTGCTTCTGGACTCATTTATACTACTGGCCAATTTATTTCTTGTACATAGTTTTATCATTTTTGTGTACTTCAGCTCTGCTTAGTGTTGAGTTTGACAATGAGCCAGTTTATTTCTTGTACATAACCTTGTCATTTTTGTGTACATATAGCTCAGCTCCATGCTGAATTTTATCGTCAGCCAGTTTATTTCTTGTACACAGCCTTATCAGTTTTGTGTGCTACTAGCTTATTTCCTTGTTGAGTTTGACCATCAGCCAGTTTAACTCCTGTGCACAGCTCCAACTAAAATGAGGCCACGTGAGCACTACGTGGCTGTACAAGGGATACACCTATTACATGTATGCAGAATATACTAGCCCCGCCTTCCATATACGGTGGGTATAAAGTGATCCAAATAAAACTAATATGGAGAAAGAAATATATGTTAATGAGGAAAAATTGGAGGTAGTGGAAAATTTTGAATATCTTGGGTCATTAATTACCAACAATGGTGACACAATGAAAGAAATTAAAAGACAAATATCTATTGCTCTTCAGAAACTAAAACAACTGAATAATTTGTGGCATGGGACAGATAGACCTACAAAAATTAGATTTTTAAGAGCATACATCTTTCCCATTGCAACATACGCCTGTGAGATCTGGACACTTACTAAACAAGCTGAACAGTACATAAATGCCTTTGAATATAAATGTTATAGAAGTGTTCTAAAAATATCTTGGATATAGAAAAGAACAAATGCATCTATACGACAAGATCTAAATATTGAAGAAGGTTGCTACTAAAGACGATAAAACAAAGAAAATTAAAATATTTTGGTCACTTGAAACGTCATGAAAGTTGAAGAGAACTATAATGGAGGGGTATATGCCCAGGAAGAGAGGAAGAGGAAGGAAAAAGAGAAGATGGGTGCAGGAATGAAGATGGGTGCAGGATGCTACTGAATGAATGAATGAATAAGGTGCTCCAGGCCAAGATGTACATTAGGATTGTTTCAGTCAGGGAGCATCCCCTGTATGGGGCTTTAAATGATACCAAGGGACATAGTTTGAAGAGAGACAGTTCTGGGATGGGATTGAAGAGAGGAAAGTTTTGGATGGTACAAGCTAAAGACAATCTATCAGGTGTGTGGAATGGACAGATAGAACATGGAGAATAATGGGCCATTATTAATGCCCTCCCTAAATCAATACCTTTGCATTGAGGTATAGATACATTTGGTCTTATTTTCTTATAAACAATGAAACCAATCAGCAAAAATGTCACCATTCTTGTTTTGTCTGTGTTGTCTACAGAGTTCAACCATCAATGCCTTGTCTGTGATCGAGCTGATGTACACAAATTCTCCTGTGTGTGCCGCAAGCCTTGACTGCTTCCAGAAGTGGTTTCAAGTCTCCCTGTTGTCGCTGCCAAATCTACGTAAGTTCAGGGTGCCAGTAGTAATTAACATGTGAAACTTATGTAGGTTTAATTCTGTTAAAGATGGGAAATTGATTTAGGGTTAATTCTGGCAAAGATGGGAAATTGATTGAGTTAATTGGGGCAAAGATGTGAAACTGATATGTGGTTAATTGTGGTGAAGATGTAAAAACTAGTGTTTAGTTAATTGTGGTGAAGATGTGAAACTGGTGTGTGATTAATTATAGTGAAGATGTGAAACTAATGTGTGGTTAATTATGGTGAAGATGTAAACTAATGTGTGGTTAATTATAGTGATGATATGAAACTAATGTGGGGTTTATTTTGGTGAAGATGTGAAACTAATGTGTGGTTAATTGTGGTGAAGATGTGAAACTAATGTGGGGTTAATTGTGATGAAGATGTGAAACTAATGTGGGTTTAATTGTGATGAAGATGTGAAACTGATGTATGGTTAATTGTGATGATGTGAAACTAATGTGTGGTTAATTGTAGTGAAGATAAACTAATGTGTGGTTAATTGTAGTGAAGATGTGAAACTGATGTGTGATTAACTGTGGCAAAGATATTAAACCATCGTGGGGTTGGCTGTAGCAAAGATGTGAAAAGGCAATGACTGAAAGGACAACAAAAAGTGGGAAAGGTGAGACATTAAAAAGAGCATGATCACAAATGACTGATTGAATGTTGCAGTCACATGGCCTTCATCAGCAAATACAAATCATCATCATCAAGTGCCGTGCCGGCTGGCGTAGGCGTTCATGGCTCTCCACAGATCTCGGTCTTTGGTGTTCTGGATCAATTCTGCTGATGATATTCCTCCATGCCACCGTCTCAGTCCGTCCAGCATCATTTCTCTTGGTCTGCCTCTGCCTCTCTTCCCCTCGATCTTTCCAGTTGTCACGATGTTCTCTAATGCCTCTCTTCTCATCACATGACCAAAGAAAGATGTTTGTCTCTTTCTTATTGTTGTATATAGTGTTCTAGTTTCATTAGCCTCTTTCAGGCAATCGTTGTTAGTTACCCTGGCAGTCCAAGGAATTCGCAACATTCATCTTAAAAACCACATCTCTGTTGCTTCTAAGTTCTTCCTAATTTGTTCATTTACATTCCAAGATTCGCTGCCATACAGCAAAACTGGTTCTATATAGCATTTTAGTACTCTCTTTCTTACATTCATTGATAGCGACTTATTGCATAAGATACTCTTCATTTTCTGAAATGCGGCTTTTGCCTGCCCTATTCTGCTCTTAATCTCTGTTGTACATCTTCCATCTGATGTTATAAGTGCCCCTAGGTATTTAAAATTATCCACTTGGTTGAGAATTTCCCCTTCTATTTCTATGTCACATTTTGGTGTCCCCATTTTCTTTGATATCACCATTGTTACTGTTTTCTTGATATTCAAGGACAGTCCTTTCTGTGCACTCTCTGATATTACACTGTCCAACAATTGCTGTAGGTCTGTTGCATTATCCGCTACCAATACTGTGTCATCTGCATAGCGTATATTATTTATATTATGACCTCCAACTAGTATTCCTGGCATCTCTTTGATCTCTCTCATTATTACTTCGCTATACAGGGAGAAAAGATCTGGTGACAAGACACACCCCTGTCGTACTCCTAGCTTTATCTGTTCGTAACTACACCTCTTTATTTCCCATTTTAATTGCTGCTACTTGGTTCCAGTAAATATTCTTTATCATCCTTAAATCTTTCCCATCAATGTTGATATCTTCTAACATTTTAATCAGTTCATCATGTTTTATTTTATCAAATGCCTTAGTATAATCTATGAAGCACAAATATATGTCTCTCTGTTTCTCTATTGATCTTTCTATTAGTGTTCGTAATATATATATTGCATTGTTTGTACCCTTTCCTTCCATAAAACCATACTGTTCTTCACTAATTTCCATTTTCTTCTTCTTCGTTCATCCAGAGTTTTTTTTCGGACGTGATTGCGTTGTGCCTGTTTACAGCAGAGCTGCGTTCTTGCGCCGTTAGGCCGACACATCCGACTTCTGCGGGCATTTGTTGACCGGGTTAACCTTCCCGGGAATTTCCATTTTTATTTTCTTTCTTGTTCTTCTCATTATAATTCTGAGTAGAAGCTTAGTGACATGGTTTATGAGGTTAATTGTACGAAAATCTTCGCATTCAAGTGCTCCTGGTCTCTTTGGTATTGCTATAAATACAGATTTCAGCATATCGCTCGGTAAATATCCACTGTTGTAAATATCATTCAGCATTTTGGTTAATATATCTACCCCTAATTCTCCCAATACTTCTAATTCTTCTACTGTGATTTCATCTGGCCCAGCTGTTTTTCCTTTCTTCATATGTTTCATAGCGTCAGCGACTTCTTCTTTTAGAATAGGTGGGCCTTCTAAGTTACTTTCTTCTGTTAATTCTTCCCTTTCTCCATTATATAATTCTCTTATATACTCATTCCACCTCTTCATTATAGCAACTTCCTCCAATAGAATCTGTCCTGTTTTTGATTTCAAACACCCTGTATTTATTCTTATATTTCTTCCTGTGAGTTCACTGATTTGTCTGTGCATACTTTTTTGATCTTTAATGGAATTTAATTCAATTTTTCTGCATTGCTCATTTAACCAACTTTCTTTTGCCTTCACACATTTATCTCTTATTTCTTTATTTATCTTAGAATACTCTTGTTTGTCATTTTTATTCTGTTTCCTTTTGTCCATCAGCCTTAAGATTTCTTCATTCATCCATTTTTTCTTAGCTTTTTGGCTTCTCTCTGGTAATATTTCTTTGCTAGTTTGATGAATGGAGTCTCTTAACATTTCCCATTGTTCATCTATACTCTGTATTTTAGCTATTGCATTGTACCTATTTTTCACAGTCACTCTGTATTGTTCTTGAATTTCTTTATCTACTTTCAGAACCTCTTTATTAAGTCTCAAGTTTTTAACCATGTTTTCCCCTATACAAATAAATATTAACAATTCTAGTATACTAAAAGAAGCTAATGAAACTAGAACATTATATACAACAATAAGAATGAGAGAAACAGCTTTCTTTGGGCATGTGATGAGAAGAGAGGCATTGGAGAACATCGTGACAACTGGAAAGATCAAGGGGAAGAGAGGCAGAGGCAGACCAAGAAAAATGATGCTGGATGGATTGAGATGCTGGCATGGAGAAATATCAGCAGCAGAGTTGATCCTAAATAGCAAAGACCGAGATCTGTGGAGAGCCATGAACACCAGCTGGCAGGGCACTTTGTGATGATGAATATACTATATTAAGATATGTTATATAAATATATACTGTGACAAATAAAATGAAATGAGAACAAGAGTTTGTATAAAATATTTGCATTCACATTTTCGTCTTCATATAGCTGTATCCCTGTGTCTATCTTTAAGCTGCTGCCTTTGTTGTGACGGCTCTTAGATGAACTGGTCACGGACACAATTTCTAATCCTTCATACCGCATTTGAAACACAGCTGCGGGCAGTTTGGAAGCAGACCGCCTTCAGTTGGTGTCAACGTCTCTAGGGGTTTATGTAGTGAGTTCAGTCAGGTAGATGATAAGAGTACAGAGGAGGCATGAAAACATGAGTACATCGTTAAAGGCTTTAATATCAATATATCATTACAACAATAATTGTACTATTCAATCCAT
This sequence comes from Cepaea nemoralis, assembly GCA_014155875.1. Lineage (NCBI taxonomy): Eukaryota > Metazoa > Mollusca > Gastropoda > Stylommatophora > Helicidae > Cepaea > Cepaea nemoralis. Next base: position 7,004 of record JACEFZ010016168.1, on the reverse strand, counting down.
AAACTCACACAGCTCTCGCAATACTTTTGCTTGTTTGCAGAGAATAACGTGATCGTGCCTCAGCACCCATACTAACACAGGCTCACAGCGGCCACATTCTCTCTCATTAGAGAACACTGTTGTCTGTGACTTCCTGTAAATGATATGCAACTAAATTTGTTATCTTCACATTACTGTCTTATTTTTATCTTCAAATAGTGGTCTTCAGTTACATGTGTCTCCATATTTGTATCTTGCAGTCGCCCAGCCCCACCCCTCACCTCTTGTGTGCCTGAAGCTTCTAGAAGTGACTTTGGTTGCCTACAGAATACAGATGAGAGATGATGACAGTAAGTACATATTTTTTTCAGTTGAAAATACAACTCTATTGCCTTCACTGAGAATCAGTCCTGTTGCATGCTTGTCTAGCTTCTGAGTGCTTATTCTTCTTTGAAATTTATAAGAGCGTTTATGATGATTGTTGTTGCAGTGCTTTGGTTGCGCTTGAACGCTCTGGCAGATGTTTTTTCCGACTCCTGCTACTAATAAGCCATGCTAATATTCTTGACTGTTCTCCTGGGATTATTTTGGCCAGTCACAAGCGAGGAGTCCCAATACTAATGGTACCAGTAGCAGTCTGATTACATGTCCATCTGATCTTTCTGGATGAAATAATGTATGGAAGAGAGTGATAGAAGGGCTGAATGTTAAACTGGCTTGCATGCCCATTTCTTAACCCTTTGAAAATAAAATTGTTTCATTCATTGGTTCCTGGGTGGACTTGTGACTGTCTCATGGTATCGCTAGTTTCTTTGAGGATTTTTGAGTATCCACTCAGTTGCTGCATGCACGACCCCCTATCAACCCTTTACCCTAACAGTCAAACAAGTCTTGGTCTATTAAAAGTAAACTAAAGGATCCCTGTTCGCGCCACAAGGTGTAGTTGCCATGTTATGTCAGATACAAATGTTACATCAACTGGCACTCAATGTGTGATGTGGGCAATATTGTACCGGCCGCCTTCACTTCCCTCGACCTCTCCTGGTACCAAATGTAGGCTGGGTCAACCTGGACAACAAAATCTCTGCCTCAAAGTGGATATGAATATGTTAAAAAGATGAGGGAACAATTAGCAAACATGTACCACGTATATATAACAAGAGTTTTTCTACTTTTTCTACTTGTTATTCTTGATCTTCTTTTTCTTCTTCTGCGTTCATCCGGAGTTTTTTTTCCGGATGTGATTGCGTTGTGCCTGTTTACAGCAGAGCTGCGTTCTTGCGCTGTTAGGCCAACACATCCGACTTCTGCGGGTCTTGATCTTCTTATTCTTCTTGTTATTGTAATCCTCTTTTTTTTCTTCTCTTCCTCCTCTCCGCTAGGATGGCAGGCAAGCCACTGTACTGCAACAGCTGTCTTTGATCTATTTAAGGGTTGTAAATAAATATAGTCCTCCTCCTCCTCCTCCCCCTCCTCCTCCTCCTCCTCCTCCTCCTCCTCCTCCTCCTCCTCCTCCTCCCCCTCAGGGCTGGCATGCAAGCATGTTAGCCACTGTGCTGCTAAAGCTGTATTTGATCTATTCAAGGGATGTAATAAATAAGATCACGACAGCTTACAACTCTTTTCTTCCTAAATTCCTTTTTATTGGTTTTCTTCTGGCTCTTGTTGTTAATCTGATGTCTCTTCTTCTTCCCCTCCTTCTTCTCGTCGTCCTCTTCCTCAGGCTGGCAGGCAAACTACTGTGCTGCTACACCTGCCTGTGATCTCTTCAAGGAATGTATCAGATATAGACCATGCCATCGTCATGACACCCCTTCACCCCCCAACCTCTGGTAGTGGACAGGATGTTTTGACTTCTCCAGCCTTGGGCTTCACTCATCTCACCAGAAATTACTTTTTTTTTTCCAACAACAAAGTGGTGATAGTAAAAGAAAGTAATATTGACAGAAAAGTAATATTGTTTCTTTATTTATATATTATATTTTTCCAGGGAAGCCATCATTGTTCCAGTTAAAGCAGTCACAGTCGCCACTATTCACTGCTGCTGTAGAATATCTCAGTTCCTTCTACGAGATCCGGCAACACAGGGGCAGGCGACTGTCATTGCACATCAGGAAAGAGTTAAGAGATGTCTGGCCCCTGGCTCAGGAATCGTGGACTGGCTGTATTGCTGGTAAGTGTTGTCTGTATTTTTTTTTACGCTCGCTCACTTTGAAACTCGAGCATAGTCCATATACACCACTTCTAGTAGTGCTGGATGAATTTTATGTGTGTGTTAGCTTTCCCTGTTAAGTGTCCCTCGCCATCAGGTGAACCCACTCCAACTTCAGAGGTACTTGTAAATTACATCCCCCAGGTCAACATATTAGTCAAACTGTCCTGTGTAGGGGTTGAACCCCTTACCCAGTCATCAGCACACATGTTCTTACCCATTCGGCCATGCTGACCTATTTGAAGAGCGATGATAAAAAGGAGATAGTGGTGCTATGGCTTTGGTCACAGGCATGGGGGAAAGTTAAGGCCGTTGTGATGTGTATAAAGAGATACCCTGTACCACATCTCAGGGGACAGCGGGCTCTGTGCTGGATTTACAGGTCTCCTTGCAAGACCTATCCACCGCGGATACATGGGCACTGCTGGCCTACGCCAAACTGGCAGGGGATCTCAGAGTTGGTGGTTCCTAAAGTTGCAGGTTTCAGAATCGCCTCTGACACTCATCAACACACCCCCAAATCTTGGGTAAATGATGTCTGTCAAACGGGCACCCTACTAAATTGACTTAAGTTGTTTTAATTTTCCGTCAAATTCAATTCCTACTAAATGATAGATTAAAACGTCCCCTGAATGAAAATCCTACTAAATAACAGCTTGGTTCAAACATCCACGATGTGCCGTAAAGGAAATTCTGGTGATGCTAGAAGAAACTATGCTTTGGGTGCATGTCTCTCAAAACTGTAAGACAGGTACTGAACGTCCATGATGTACAACACCACAGCCCCAGCAAACATATCCCCCTCCTCCTTCTCCTCCGCAATCATGTCACATGTAGGGAATGTCCCAGTAGCTGCCACATAGAGAATTGCTTGGCTGCTAAACTCATTGGGTGGAAAGTTTCACCCAACCACATAATGCATGGGCGTCAAAGTCCCAAATCTGTGAACTACAACAATGTAGCCCTCATAGGTGCAGCCTGGGGTGACTGGAAGCTCAGGATGTGGAAGTGAGTTTAAGCAGCCATGTGCAGGACGTGACGATTCATTGGGTGAGTCCAGTACCAGAGTACTATGTGTCAACTCTGTACTTATATAAGCCTCCTTGAATGGTAGGGAATGTAAGTCAGGCTTGCATGCCCAATTTGTGACCCTTTGGAAATAGAATTTGTTTGCTCGTTCATTCTCTTTCCACAAATATTTCCTGTTATCACAATTTGCTTTAGCTTTTGTCGTCTCTTAATGTGTCTCAAAAAATGATGATTGCCTCTTTGATGTTTGTGTTAAGTTGTTTTTGTGTCTTAGCCTTTTTCAAAATGGTTTAGATTACTCAATTCTGGCATCTGTTGTTTTTTCCCCTCAGGACTGTGTACACTGGTGAGATCAGTTGAGGAACTGCAGGAGTCTTTAGCCAAGTCTCACGTGTTTCCACATCTTTTGTCATGTCTGGTCAGCTGTGATGGTAGGTCAACTGCATTCAACATGGCAGATTCTGTGGAGTAACTTTAGAGATGTGATTACCATTGATGTTTCCATTTCTAAATGAAATATATATAAGTGGAAAACATAAAATTACATCCAAAACAGTTACATTTCTGTGACATTCAGCAAGACGAAAAAAAAAAAGTCGCTTAAAAGTCGACAGGGTCAACTTCATTGCACCGAGTTTTATCCCATATGGCTTGGTCTCTTTCTGCAGAACGGAAAGCTCGCACAAAGCACGAACTCCGTAGCTTTTAGCGACGACCCACAGGAGTCTCCGAACATTTAACTCGTAAACCGAAGGGCGCGGCCCGGAATTGAACCCACAACCTTCGGAGCACAAGTCAAGCGGGAGGGTGCATGTCTCTCAAAACTGTAAGACATGTACTGAATGTCTGCAATGTACAACACCACAGCCCCGACGATGAAAGTGAAGACACACAGGCTTCACTCACTGAGAGGCTTTGCTTTAACTGGCAGGCATTGTAACATTGAGAAAGCAGGAACTGATTAGACACAAGGGGAGACCAAAAGCGAAGATGCTAGATAGTTTGGCATTGTCATGGGTCATGTCATGTAGATAAATGTTATTCATGTAGTGATGGGGGGAAAAAGAGTTAAAATGAGAAAATATATGGTTATAGGCAACAAGTCAATAGTATGATTGTAAACATAGTCAGCCTGTATTGATGCAAGAATTCCAACAGATTTTTACGTGAAACTCACTCGCGAAATCACATGATAAAATGAAAGAGTAAATGTGGGAAAGCTGTAGTGTGTGACTAGCCATTGTGGCTAATCAGTTGCTTGCAGTCCCCATCCTGAGAGGACAATGATGACATGATTTTATATAGAAAGTTCTGAAATTGATCAAGTCATCTCAAGTATTCATAAGTTTGCAAAGTCAACTATGGGAGAAGTGAATTGGAAATCTAAAAGCGAATAGGAATGGCCAAAAATGTGTTCATCGTCATGAAATAAGTATTAACATCTAGAGAGATTAACAATGCATAAAAATAAAAATGAGAATTGTCAAATGTTACGTATATTCAACATTAATACGAGGCAAGTCAATAAGTAAGTCACAAATGGCTGTAGAAAAATAACTAAATATGATAACAACTTCAGACAAGTTTATTTTGATACATACATTGTCCCTTTATTTCTCAACATAATTTCCACCAACATTGATGCACTTATCCCATTGTTTTATCAGTCCTCCCAAATCGGCTGCATAAAACTGCGTGCTCTGTTTTCTAAACCACGTTTTCACTTCACATTCAACTTCGGCGTCATTTGCAAAATGTCTCCAGCCAAGGTGGGTGTTCAGTGGACCAAAAAGGTGGAAATCGCTAGTGGTGAGGCTGTAAGGCGAATGTTCTAGAACTTTCCCACCTTAGTTGGTTAATTTTCTCCTGAGTTAATCGAGCCAGTATATGGTCTGGCAATGTCATGAAGAAGCAATACTCCTCTAGTCAGCAGTCCTGGAAATTTCAATCGATCATGCATTATGCTGTATGCTGAACCATGGTAGCACCCTATTGCAGATGCTACAGAGTCTATCGTTACTCGCCTGTCACCTATAATCATCTCCTCCACCCGCTGCACGGATGCTTCTGTTGCAATCTCAACAGGACGACCAGATCGGATTTCATCAACAATTTTAGAGCGTCCTTGAGAAAATTTTTCTACCCAGCTATGCACTGCTTTACGGGACAAATATTTGTCACCATAAACACGAAGCATTTCCTTATGAATGTCCTTTGCAGGCAGTCCTTTCGCCCACAAAAAAAAAACAACACAACCGCACGTTACTCTTTGGTTGTACACTCTGTAAGTACAGTCGCCATTTTGGTTATGCGCTGGGCATGAGACACCCAGCGCCACCTGATGAACGGGAATATAAAGTTCGATGTTGCTGTCACCTAATGACATCTGTAAAAAATGTCAACTACATTACCTGCCACCCCACAGAACTGTGTGACTTACTTATTGACTCACCCTCGTATATGGCGTGGAAACCTGGACAATGAACAAGCAATTAGAAAGTTGAATAGAGGCCTTGGAGATGTAGATATGCAGAAGAATATGTCGTGTTTCACAGAAACAAAAATCAAATACAGAGGTTCTAGGTAAACTGGGTATGAAAAGATAATTGATGAAAGAAATTAAACAGAGGCAAGTGAAATATTTTGGCAACGTTAAGAGACATAACACTCTTATAAACACCATACTGGAGGGCAAGGTTAAAGGGAGCAAGAGGTAGACAATGATACAAGTGGGAAGATAACATCAAGAGATGGATGAACAGCAGTCTGACAGAATGTATAATTAAGGCGAGAGACAGACTGTTTGAGATCTATTGCAGCCAGCCTTCATTGCAGAGATTGATTGATTGAAAGTCAACTAAATTGCTGTAATGTGTATAAGTAGAGGATGTGAAATCAAATCTACTAGTCAGATATGACCGAGTTACCATATGACAGTAGATGGTGCTTCTTGCTTTCTGTTAGCGCCAAATCCGACACCCTACATTGTGCCAATGGCTTCAGGCAGAGGAGTGCAATTGGGAGGATACAAGATTTATCCTTGTGCGAAGAAATGCAGTCTAAAGACTAAATGATCAGGCCCTAACCCTTGGTTTGCAACTGGTCTAGATTCAAAGCTTTGATAGGCGGCTAGTTAAAGCATTGTTTTGCAGAACCGGCAGATTCTACAGCTTGTCTTTTTTCCAGATGTATTGGTGTTACCTTTCCTCTGGAGTAAACTAGTCGGGCCGAGAGAGGGATCATTCTTAATGGGCAACACATGGTCTCTAAATTCGGCCCAGTCTTTGTGCTATGGAGTGGTATAACTATTTTACTATTTATCGTCTATAAAGACAGAAAGGTGCCAGTGTGTAGCCTAAAATTGTTGTTTCATGACATACTATACTTACTCATCCAGATTTACCTGCGCCCTCCGATGCCGTCCATGAATTGGTCAAGTCCATCTTTTCTCTGATTGAATCAGCAGCTGAAGGCTCTGTTGTCCTGTGTGAGCTGATACTTCGCAATCATGGTCGTCTAATTGCCAAGTAAGTGGGAGTAAAAAGTTTCACAAACAGTGTTCTCAACCTGCCTCTCAAGTTCTTATTTACTCCTGCTTCCTTCAAGATTTTTTTCCCCATCAGCTCCATTTCAGGGTCTGTTTTACCCCAGCTACATTTCAAAGTCTATTTTACCCCAGCTTCTTTCAGCTATTTACCCCAGCTAATTCAAGTCTTTTTGTACCCAGCTTCATTTCAAGGTCTGTGTTTCCTCAGCTAAAACCCCAAAATTAAAAATTTTTTTT